>SMMW01000169.1:0-317500 GCA_004794655.1 Marisa cornuarietis
TGCTGTGTGTAGGATGTGTTATTAGGAACTACATTGACTAGCGAGTGTATTACACGAGTGTGATGTGTGCTGTGTGTAGGATGTGTTATTAGGGACTACATTGACTAGGGAGTGTATTACGACTAGTGTGATGTGTGCTGTGTGTAGGATGTGTTATTAGGAACTACATTGACTAGGGGGTGTGTTACGACTAGTGTGATGTGTGCTGTGTGTAGGATGTGTTATTAGGAACTACGTTGACTAGGGAGTGTATTACGACTAGTGTGATGTGTGCTGTGTGTAGGATGTGTTATTAGGAACTACATTGACTAGGGAGTGTATTACGACTAGTGTGATGTGTGCTGTGTGTAGGATGTGGTATTAGGAACTACATTGACTAGGGAATTATTATTACGACTGAATGTTGGTGTGTGTAGGATGTGTTATTAGGAACTACATTGACTAGGATTGTTATTACGACTAGTTATTGTGGTGTGTTAGGATGTGTTATTAGAGACTACATTGACTAGGGGAGTGTGTTAGAACAAGTGTGATTATTATTGTAACAGTATTGTGGGATGTGTTATTAGGAACTACATTGACTAGGAGGTGTATTACGACTAGTGTGATGTGTGCTGTGTTTAGGATGTGTTATTAGGAACTACATTGACTAGGGAGTGTGTTACGACTAGTGTGATGTGTGCTGTGTGTAGGATGTGTTATTAGGAACTACATTGACTAGGGAGTGTATTACGACTTGTGTGATGTGTGCTGTGTGTAGGATGTTATTAGGAACTACATTGACTAGGGAGTGTATTACGACTTGTGTGATGTGTGCTGTGTGTAGGATGTGTTATTAGGAACTACATTGACTAGGGAGTGTATTAAGACTTGTGTGATGTGTGCTGTTTGTAGGATGTGTTATTAGGAACTACATTGACTAGGGAGTGTATTACGACTTGTGTGATGTGTGCTGTGTGTAGGATGTGTTATTAGGAACTACATTGACTAGGGAGTGTATTACGACTAGTGTGATGTGTGCTGTGTGTAGGATGTGTTATTAGGAACTACATTGACTAGGGAGTGTATTACGACTATTGTGATGTGTGCTGTGTGTAGGATGTGTTATTAGGAACTACATTGACTAGGGAGTGTATTACGACTAGTGTGATGTGTGCTGTGTGTAGGATGTGTTATTAGGAACTACATTGACTAGGGAGTGTATTACGACTAGTGTGCTGTGTGTAGGATGTGTTATTAGGAACTACATTGACTAGGGAGTGTATTACGACTAGTGTGGTGTGTGTAGGATGTGTTATTAGGAACTACATTGACTAGGGAGTGTATTACGACTAGTGTGATGTGTGCTGTGTGTAGGATGTGTCATTAGGGACTACATTGACTAGGGAGTGTATTACGACTTGTGTGATGTGTGCTGTGTGTAGGATGTGTTATTAGGAACTACATTGACTAGGGAGTGTATTACGACTAGTGTGATGTGTGCTGTGTGTAGGATGTGTTATTAGGAACTACATTGACTAGGAGTGTATTACGACTAGTGGGATGTGTGCTGTGTGTAGGATGTGTTATTAGGAACTACATTGACTAGGGAGTGTATTACGACTTGTGTGATGTGTGCTGTGTGTAGGATGTGTTATTAGGGACTACATTGACTAGGGAGTGTATTACGACTAGTGTGATGTGTGCTGTGTGTAGGATGTGTTATTAGGAACTACATTGACTAGGGAGTGTATTACGACTTGTGTGATGTGTGCTGTGTGTAGGATGTGTTATTAGGAACTACATTGACTAGGGAGTGTATTACGACTAGTGTGATGTGTGCTGTGTGTAGAATGTGTTATTAGGGACTACATTGACTAGGGTGTGTATTACGACTAGTGTGATGTGTGCTGTGTGTAGGATGTGTTATTAGGAACTACATTGACTAGGGAGTGTATTACGACTAGTGTGATGTGTGTTGTGTGATGTGTGCTGTGTGTAGGATGTGTTATTAGGGACTACATTGACTAGGGAGTGTATTACGACTAGTGTGATGTGTGCTGTGTGTAGGATGTGTTATTAGGGACTACATTGACTAGCGAGTGTATTACGACTAGTGTGATGTGTGCTGTGTGTAGGATGTGTTATTAGGAACTACATTGACTAGGGAGTGTATTACGACTAGTGTGATGTGTGCTGTGTGTAGGATGTGTTATTAGGAACTACATTGACTAGGGAGTGTATTACGACTAGTGTGATGTGTGCTGTGTGTAGGATGTGTTATTAGGAACTACATTGACTAGCGAGTGTATTACGACTAGTGTGATGTGTGCTGTGTGTAGGATGTGTTATTAGGAACTACATTGACTAGCGAGTGTATTACGACTAGTGTGATGTGTGCTGTGTGTAGGATGTGTTATTAGGAACTACATTGACTAGGGAGTGTATTACGACTAGTGTGATGTGTGCTGTGTGTAGGATGTGTTATTAGGGACTACATTGACTAGCGAGTGTATTACGACTAGTGTGATGTGTGCTGTGTGTAGGATGTGTTATTAGGGACTACATTGACTAGCGAGTGTATTACGACAAGTGTGATGTGTGCTGTGTGTAGGATGTGTTATTAGGGACTACATTGACTAGCGAGTGTATTACGACTTGTGTGACGTTTGATATTTGGTCGGCGGACTGTGTTGGTGCTGTGTGTAGATGCTGCCCTATGACCTGGAGCTCCGTCATTTTGTTCTGACGTCACATTATTTTCACGTCACACCATCTGTCATTTGTGAAGCGCCTTGAGTTTGTCCTAAAGGGAGGATATATAAGGCGCTATACAAGCTAACTTTTATTATTATTATTAATATTATTATTATTATTAATTCATAAGTGATCAGTTGTATAGAAAGTCTATAACAGATCCAGAATTTCTCCCTGTTATGAGTAAGCCTTTCACAGCTATCGTTCCTGCAAATGGGCAGATACCCGTCTGAGAAAAGACCGAATCAAAAGAAAGAAAACCCTTTTCTCTCCCAGGAGCTGAAGCCAGAGGAACTGACAGGCGATGATGTGGGCTATAAAGTTTACTGGCGCAAGAAAAGCGACAGCATCAGCGACGACAGATGGCAGTCGGTTAGTGCATTTATCGTCAACAACAAGCCCCTTGGTATGTATGTACGACTAACAGTTTCCAGACCCATCGTGTAAACTCTGTCCACCTTGTATTTCTGGTCCATGGGCGGGTGAGTATGTGATAGAGAGTTAAATTGTTGCTGGGTGGACCCTTTTCATTTAGGAATATGCGGTGTCGCGATAGTATGCGACAGTTTATCGTGCCAGTGTCCACGATCATGTAGTGCGAATGACGAAAGATCTTGCGCTGACAATGTTAGTTTAAGAAAAATGATTCTCATGATCTGCCCCCTGACCCCAGGACACTATCACTGGACGAACGAACAGTTATGTGGCGCTTGTGGGGGATGAGAACTTCTACCTGGAATACGAGGTCAAGGTTGGAGCCTTCAACTCTCTGGGCAACGGTCCCAACACAACCGTTTACGTCATCATGTCAGCTGAGGCTTGTCAGTATCGCTTTCTGGGTGAAATGGATGGATGGATGGGTGGATCGGTTTGTGGGAGGACAAGTAGGTTTGGGAAGCTCTCAAACAGTTCTACAGATGTTCTACTAAATGCGGCCTTTCAATATGGGTTTTTTTTCTTCTTTCATTCTTAAGACACTCGGAATGCGTCATTGTCAGTGAAAGCGAGGATGTCCATTGAAGAAATGCAGAAAACAACGACCTGATTAGCTTCCTTTTATGTTTAATCAACTGACAGATTAAAACAAGTACCAATCCCTAGTGGACTTCGTATTTTTATTTCTTTAAATTTCCAACTGTCAGATCTTTTTACATTTAAAGTGAAACGTTAAGCTGCTCTATTTTTCTTTTGGTTTCTTTATTTGTCCTTAGCCATAAAAAGTAAAACAAAGCAGGTATGTGCCATACAATAACACTCTTAGAGGTACATTACATTTTGCAAACTGATCATTCGAGTTCATCACATCATAACTTACAGTTTCACTATTAACCTTTGCCATTCACCTGTCACGCAGCACATTGATTGTGGATGCTGGTAACCGAATTCTTCTCACTTGTTGCAGTGCCAGCAGCCGCCCCTCGCAATGTGCATGGTTACGGGTACAATGCCACGGCAGTGGCGGTCTTCTGGGACCGTTTGGACAATACTCGTCAGTTTGTGAGGGGCAAGCTGAGGGGCGTCCGGGTAATGGACCATCCATTTTCTTTCTGCTCATACAAGAGCTGTGTTTTACCCTTGTCCAACATAGAAATGCTTGTTTAAACTAATATCCTCTCTCCGTTTTAATTCGTGAAAACTTGTGATAAAGATTCTTACAAAATTAAATGTCTTGTGAATTCCTCTTTTTAACTTTCCTCTTTAAAGAATGCCAATGTAGTATTCTTGACCTAGTTCAGACATGATTTTGCTCGTTTCTCTTAGCCATTCTGTTGAAAAATTCCATCTCTTTTCTTGTCAGCCCATGTGTACAGGTGATGTGCCCATGATACTGTGTGCAGATAAATTACTGGTTGGCTAAAGATGCTAGTGTCCAACGCTTCAGCAAAGTGTGGTGTGAGAGCTGCACGACGGCACTGGTGGTTGGTCTCTTGCCAAACGAGGGCTACTGGGTCAACGTGCAAGTATTCAACGCCGCCGGCTTGGGACCAAAGGGAGAAAACTACTACATAATTACGCTATTAAATGGTGAGTAATTTCCCTTGCATCGGTTTCGCGTTTCCAGCTCCGCGAATAAGATCGCATAGATAGTAGAGAATTTTGACATCTTGTACATTTTTTTGAAGCACCCTTGAGGTATCCGGAGTACGTAATGACTACGTCTCATGGCAACAACAGCGTGCGAGTACAATGGAGAGGTGTCTACGTTGGCATAGGGGAAGAACCGCTGGTTGGTTACAAGGTACCATAAACGTTTATAATTTCCTTTCATTTAAAATTACTATTTAAATTATTCATTCTTTTGTACTTATTTCTCCTTTTATTGTGCATATTTTAAATTTAAAATAAAATTGTTAAATTGATACGCATCATGTTTCAGATTTCCATCTCCTACATTTGAATCCACCACTTAAAACTATTTGTCATGAAACACAGATTCCAGTGCAGATGCCTCTTATGTTACCTGCAAGGTTTTCGAAAGAAAATAAAAGTTCAATAAAGTTGAGTGACTTTTGCTGTTTCCGTGTAACAGCTGCGATGGTGGCCAGCAACAGAAAACGTTCTCACTGCGCATGACACTGTGGTGCTCGGTCGTCAAACGTCGGGGGTCATTGTCGGCATAAAGAGGGGCACTGTATACGCCCTTCGCGTTCTTGGCTTCAGCCTTGCTGGGGACGGCGAGAAGTCGCCATCAGTCTACTTCACACTTGGTAAGCCCTTTGCTTTCTTGGCCAGGGATAACCTACTTGGTAACAGAACAGGCTTGCAGTCTCCATTTTGTAATGAACCCTGTTCATACGTACACCACAATCAAAAATTTTTAAAAAAATGAAAACAAAAAATCTGCACTAGTAATCAACCTAAGTAAATGTATATCACACTGTTTTTTTTATTTTTTACTGTTAAACGGTGGCAATATCTGTTGTAAGATATACGCTAACTGTGAAATTATTCAACTGCTTAGAAAATCATTCACGAGTAAAATCGGATCGGTTTTTTCCAGAGGGGATGGTGGTCTTCAATCCAGAAACGACAGATATACTTGCCGGAACTCATCACGTTACTGCTTCCAAACGGACAGTTATGATCTTATGTTCGCTTAGCCTGCTAGTCCTCTGCCTATGTGGCAAAAATCTTAATTAAATCAAACTCTAAACCAATTTTGTTCAGCATGTATTCGCACTGCCTTATGGCGCAACTGATAATGAACACGCCAGTGACTTATGCATGTGTCTGTGGATCTTAAACTATGTGCTTAACTGTAAACGTTAAAAACCTGAAACTGTTTTTAGAAACGTTTGTTCCCCCATAAACCTAGATGAAGCACGCAGCCTTTTTCTTCCTCACATGTTGGCTACAAGGAATATCTGGTTCCCCATAAGCATGCTCTTGCTAGTCGAGCAAATTACAGTCACCAGGTTGCCTGGGGAATTTTTTAACTGTTACAGGACAGCTTCAATATGTTGTCTATACAATGATGCAGATTCGATTTTTTATCATTTTCGATTTTGATGATCTCTTAACAAAATACTGGAGGAACATTGGCAGCAGGAGAAGGTATAAAAAAGTGTTGTATACCCTGAATACTTATTTTGGTACTTGATTCACAATTGTTAAAGACCTAAAAGTTCATTTCATCAATGAATTAAAATGAGAATTGTTTAATTAACGAAAAGTACATGTAAAAACTCTCTCTCAAATATCTCTGGGACGATTTTGCACCACAAACTCTCGATGTCCAAAGACAATCCAATTAAAATAAGTTTATTTCAATAATATTTAACCATATTTCTTAATTTCATTTAAGTAAACACAAACATACGGGGAATGGTCACATGCTTTGAGGTTCGGGCAAGTCTTGTCAAATAAAGAGATCGACCAAACATCAGAAGCAACAACCAAACAAAAATCTGTCTCGTGAGAAAAAGACTCGTCAAACCAACTCAAATGCCAGGAAAAAAAGAGGGACTCATCAAAAACACAACTACACTTCTTTGGAAAACGTTCTTGGCACATCAAAACAATGCATATCACTGGTCGAGAATTTCAGCTTAGGAAAACTACAGATCCACCCAGCTAGTATTCTTGTAGATTCTTTCATTGACCGCTCACACTGAACAAGCCGTGTGGGTGAAAAACAAAAAACAGGCACAAGCATCGAACATAATAAACACCAAGGCATTTTATTATAAAACTTACAGTAAACGCCAAGGCATTTTATTAGTAAACTTACGGTGCATCAGAGAGCTAATCACACGATACGGCTTCTTCATGAGAAAGTACTTTTAACATCCTTGGCAGCTTCTTTCTTTCTTTAATTCATTCACACGTAGACAAAACACGCGAGTAATTAACATAAATTTCCCTCCTGGCAGAAATCGAACCAAACACCCAGCCTTCCCACACTTGACACTACCGAAAGTCTTGAGAACAGCACGTGCTGTGAGAGACAGATCGAATCTGCACGCGCATTAGGTCGTGGCAACCTTTGCCAAGGAGGAAGTCGTTTAGTTTGCGCAGCCCAGTTCGAGTCGGATTCAATCAGACAGATTTAACGCTGTAGCCGACCAAAAAACACACAAAAATTCTATTACACTTGCATCTCGTGTCAAGTGAACGTGTCGCAGGAAAAGATGTGTTACAAGGAATAGGGAACAAAAATGCAGATAATATATCAGATAAAAACTGAGAGATGCTCGCAATTGTGGGCCACTCCTCGGGAGATGGGGGAGACTGGCTTCAGAAAATGAAAGCACGGACCTTCAGTCACTGGAAAAGTTTCTCTCATTCGTTGCCTCTTTGCTCTGTCATAGGAGTGACAAATCGTTACAAACCCAAACAACGAGGGCTTTCGCTTCCGTTTTCTGTCAAAATGGCGGATCTTCCTCCTAACGTGGAAGAAATTTTAGAAGTGAATAATTAAGCTTTTCTGTCATCAGAACCTTGTTAAAGAAGATTGATTGCAAAATAAATAAACATCTACTTTAAGAATTTATTTAAGGTATGCAAACAAAGAACCGGAAACACGAGGCCTGTCTAAAGGAAAGCCGGACATCAACTTGAGTCGCTTATCCAGTAATGAAGGTCCGTGATGAAAGTGACTGACCCTGAGGAGTGGTCCTTGGATACTTTCAAGTCTCCTAACCTGAACACAGGAGCGCCCACTGTCTGCTGTAAGAGCGGTCCTACTGCATATCAGCCAATATACTTAGCCACACACTTGGTATCGAGGAGGACCGAGTTCTTGGTCTCAGTTTATCTTTGGTTTTGGACAGAGATGCACACTGCATAGTCAACTATTGCCTGGGGCCCGACCGCCTTGACGGCATCTTTGGTAAAATTTTTATCGCCCTCCGTGCGTGGACAATCTTCCTTCTTCGACTGCATAGGAACATGGTTAAAAAAAATTCGTATGTATTGCATTCTCTTTCTCTCTCTCTCGTGCGCGCGTGCTAGCACAAACACGTGCAATTTTAGGTCCCGTGATGCTACATAACAAATCTGGACAAGTGATCGCGGCAGGAAGGCGAAGCAGAACGAGATTCTCGAGATTTCCGACTGAGAGTGAAACAGTAGCTGTTACTTCTACTCTGCTTCATGATGGAGTCGCCCAATCGATTCTCGGGAATCCTTGCTTCCCATCGAACATTGCGCCGGACGACAGCGGTTCTAAGTTCGCACTCACTATGACGGGATCAGGCTTATGGGGGCGGGGAGGAAGGATGGGGAACTCGCTCAGTTGGAATTAAAGGGAGGTGTCAAGGCGTGCTGCCTGACGGTCTAGAAAGTCTGAAGACCAATGTCCCAGGCATCACTCACCCATTCTAGACCGGCCTTCTTCACCAGAGTTTCGCTAGAAGTCCCTCGGGGCTTTGCAAGAAATGGTGATTGAATGCACCGGTAACCAATTTTGAAGCAGCCGTATTACCGAGCGCATTGAATAAATAGTTTTGCAAAAACCAGGGAACGAATGTTAGCTTTCAGTATGAAAGTTATGACCAACGTCTGCGTATGCCCGTGAACAGACGACAAACTCCTTCGACTATGAAAAAGAAACAATGTTTCTACAAAAGATTTTGATGCACGTTGTCAATAAAAACGTAAAGATAAGTCACCTAACCTTAATTTTTTTTTAGGCCGTTTCGGGAAAGAGGTATTAGAAACCCCACTTTTCTCGGGACCAGTTCTTTTTTGTGTCCATCTCCTCTCCTTTTCGGTGCTTTACATTCTCCGAACCCTAAGGTGTCACGAAGTCTTTCCCAACAGCTCGATCGACTGGAGAAAGTTCGCTGCATCCCATGGGTATCGAATGGGCGCGCCTTTGGATTCGGACGCCAGTGCTCTAACCACTCATCTACCCGCTTCCCCAATAGCATGACATGCAAATGGTTCGTTGATCTGCTGCAGTAAAATTGATCTGGAACATTCGAAGCTTGAAGCAGGGTACAGCTAAACATTCAATCACAGCGCGATAAATTATCCTTAACAAGCTTCTGTAACAGCGAAATTGGACTCATATCTTCTACTATTGCTTCAGAAAGCCTTTTCTAGACCTAAACCTGCCAGTACTGCCAGAAGAACCCATTCAGATGTGCACTCGATGGCTATCTAATAAAATAATAAAGATCACCTATATAACGTTATATCCCAGCCCTATCGGCAAGCTCATGGTCCTTTACAAATAATAATAATAATAACTGTAATCAAGGCTGCAAATGCTCCTATCTACATCACTGTTCCAGTCAGAGCAATGATCACGGAGGTAAACATCAATCGCCTTGCTTACAGGTCTGCAGAATTCTCTGAAAAACCACAATGAGTTTACGAACCCTTGGAAGTAAAGCAACGCACATTTACCGATGTTATTTACTTTCGATACAAGTTCAACTTGTTATAATCCCTCAAGTGTCGCAGATCCATTTGCTTGCGTAAATCGGTTTGGTCTCCGCTTTAGCAACTGTCGAAACACTACTAAAATCTTCTGCAGAAAGTGATATCAAGGAGGACAGATTTTTTTAAATTTCTTGCAAGATTCCCAGTTTAATTCAACTGCTCACAATAGTCCAAAAATATCAAATGCAGTGGTGTAACATCTTTTCACAGAATGAGATGTTTAGTAGCTATAGTTCTACAACTCGTAGTTCAAATCTACAAAGTCATTATTAATCCGTTATAGAAGCATAAAATAAAAGTCAGATATCTGTCTCTTCGGGTCTCTGAAATAGTCTTGTCCATGGATTAAATCCCCCGCAGAATATAGAACCTACATAAAACAAAGCAGAGGATAGACAACACTGCATCGACTGTGTGACCTACCCACGAATGACCAAAAACAACAAACAAACAAAAAATATGGAAGCAAACGGAGGAGACAGGCAGTCACTGGCACAATAGAAAGCTGCAGGTGCAAACCAAAAGACCGCAAACAAACTATCTTATGAGAAAAGAAACCAGAGATAAGAAATTCCTTCTAACAGTCTGAGTCTATCGCTGTTTGCTATAAAGATTTTGGTCTCAAGGTCTTTACGTTTTCGCTCGTGTCCTAAGCTGGCTTTCTGCCTCGCCCAGGACTTCAGAAAAGCTCGGAATAAAAGGCGTTATTGTTAATTAAGCCAGTGTATCTTCATCCACGCCCGGCTGCAAATTATTATCGAACTTCCTGTCCTCTTCGATCAGCAAACAATGTAGGAAGAGGAGCAGTGTACAGGAAAGACGGATCAACGGACAAACCGCTTGCCGTTCGGTTCTTTGTTCTCGTCATACCCGTCCGTGCGAACTGGGGCCTCCTGCAACATGCGCGCGCAATCAATAGCCGACACGTGACAAGCCTGACTTGACAATCACACCCGGTCTCTCCCAGCTCGTCTTCATTGTGAAAGTAAAGGAATAATTTATTATAATAATAATAAGCGCAAATTTTTATAGGGCATACTCATACTCCTAAGGAGCATCTTCTTAGCGCTTAAGAACAAGAACGAGATATGGGCAACATACGAGGAACAGAAGAACAAACAAGCAACATATGAACTACGGAAGAATAAACAACAGTACCGATGATGAATAAACACACACACACACACACACACACACACACACACACACACAGAGAGAGAGAGAAAACGCAAAGCGGAACCAAATAATAAAGACTGAGAGTAAACGAAAACTAATGTAAAAACTCGTACTCCTACCTCTTTGATTTCTCCCATACTTTACAGCTCGATCTCCCCAACAGAACCAATAAATGAAGCAGAATTACAAAATATATTTGGCATAAACGTGTACGGAGATGAACGAAAACGATCCTTATGTTCTATATGAGGAGTGCAAACCCTGTCAATTTGACTGACCATTAGCTACCGTGGCACAACACTCTCCACGACACACGATTTGCACGGGCATCAAGCAAAAAGGTCTCAAGCGCACACCTAGACCTTGAAAAGTCTCAAACCCTCACCACCCATTTAAAATGAAATCAGATATCACTTTTACTCATTCAAATCCCTCGACATTCATTTCCTTTGCCCTCTGAGCGCCAGCGCGTTTTGCTGGTTTTTCTATTAGCAGAAGCGATCTCATTTACATTTTCCTTTATGAACGATCACGTCTGCTTCATTCCCCCTTACACTGAAAACAAATCAGTGCAAAGGTCACACAATTGTGTCATTCACCTTAAAACTTCTTCAACGATAAAAGCAGTAGTGAATGCGACGAGCTGTGGAGTGTGGGTGGGTGGGGAAGTGGGGTGGTAGGAGCTGTTTGCTGTTTACATCGAGGCCAGCGTCATGAAGTCAAATATCTGACAAGGTGTTCACCCAAAAGTTCACACACGGTGCAAGTCGTACACACCAGGTGATGGAGTGCTGAGCTAGTCTCATCGGCTGCTACCCAAAATGAAAAAAAAAGAGGAAAAGAGGGAAACAGTGAGCGATAGCTCAACAAACATAGAGCAAGTCTTTGTTTCTGAGGACGATTTTCAACAATAGCTTCTACAGCCGAACCTGGTTGAAATCGTTGTTGCTGAGTTCACAGCAACCTGTTCAGGCCATGTCGCACCGTTTGACAGTGGAGTTATCAAAACCGCTTGTTGACTGCGATTTACTCCAAAACTACCTGTAAAACTGTTCGTTCCATCGGACAAACAAAATACAAAACAAATCTTACACATTTGGTAAAGGAACTCTCTAGACAGGGAGAAAAAAAGAGCCTAATGTCTCTTAACAGTGGCCTGCTTTCCTCACAAACTGCTCGACGAGACGCATTCACACACACGATCTTCCCCAGAAATAAAGTTTAGACTTGACACTGGAATGACAAGTGATATTGATAGGTGGGGGTGTTTGTCCGCCCCTCATTCCTTTTCTCTGTTTTTCCTTTTCTTTGTTTCCTTTGTCTACTGGTGGAATGGGCCCAGTTTTCCTCAATGGAAAAAAATATTTGTTAAAAATTAGGAACATACCTTCTCATATCCAATGTCTTATAAAATCAACAGAAGACACTTCAAACACGAATCCTTGCGGAAATCCAGTAATGAAAGACTTTCAACCTGTCCTCTCTTGTAAAATCCATATCTTCTCCTGTAAAATGCAACGGTGACAAACATTTCATGACAGAACCAATACTATGGTTTGTAATATCTGGAGTACGCAAGTACGTAATAAAAATTCCATGAAATTCTAGGCACATATTAAGGTATGTAAAAATTCACCATACACAATTTACTTTATGACATCTACAACACGCAGTACACAAACAACAACAAGAAAAAAAAAAGCAAAAACAGACTCCAACGCCCAGCGTGGTCTTTCAACAACCAATGAATGTTGTTTGAACGCATAGAAATTAAACATCAAAACTGCTAACAATAAATGAAATTCTGTGCAATTCATGAAAATTCTGCGAAATCTTGAAATGGGAGATTGTAGAACATCTACCCAACCCTCGGAAAACCCCGTGCAAATTCAGTTTCAAATGCACAACCTGGCACGCAGGCCTCATTTTGTTCAGAGATTTCTTACTAAATAGGCTGTTTGGCGACAACCCTTTCTGTTAATAAGGTCTTCACATACTTTTCATGTGAAACATTCATTGATGTAAGTAAATATTCATTTAAGTAAGCGATTTAAAAGAAAAATGCCTACGAAGTGATACAATGTGATTTATCGACTGATTATTTTTCTACGTGATTTCAAAGATGATGCTTACCAAGTGCTAAAAGGCGATGATTGATTGATTGATTGATTGATTGATTGTGGGTAATTTTTTAAAATAAATAATGGCAGGCAATTCACATTGACACAATCTCGCGTGTAAGACACGGTGTGTGGCCTGGTGCATCATTCCATGCTTGTACCTTCTCGCCGCCATGCCTGTCTGTTAAAAAGTCAGATGATGATTAGTACAACTGTATGGACACTATGTGGTTCTGTTAGCAGATGCATCTGCACAACTGAAGGGTCATTCCAAATGTTTCGGGGTTTGGGCGAGGGAATTATGCGTATTGTATTCGGTAAAACCTTTCTCTTTACTGGCTGCACAGGGCAAGTACGATAACTATCTGCTACACACTGAGGTCCACTTACATATTTATTACAATATCCTACTTTGTGGGCCACCCTGCCACCGTTTATCAGTTAACAATAGTCATCGCCGTCAGCCATCGGGCTAAATGATTTTCGCAAGCAAAAAGTATTCATCATCTGAAGAAGACTTTTTCCAACTAAACTAACAATACAAATGAAAATTTAAGGGTAAATGGAAAGTTACACATGAAAACAAATTTGATACAATCAATAAATACTGAACCTTCTCACACTGACATATATACAAGTCATTTAAATGTTAATATCTGTGTACTTTATACAAAGATTATTCCTGGCTTTCATTTAAGTATATATATATATATATACATACATTATAACAAGGTGCACAGTCAAGCCGACAATAAACTGTAGTGAACATGTGCAACAAGGTAAAACTATAAAATCAATCAAGCAGCCATCGCAACGAATGAACAGACTCACAAAGAAGCTTCTGGTCGGAAATAGTATTTTATATATCCGCTACACTCTTAATCCTGCTGCCCTTATTAAAGTAAGTTTGGCATTCGGCAGTGAACAGTCATTTAGACATTATTTTAAAGCCTTATAAATACGTATAAATAAACACCCTTTGTCTATATCCCCAGAATATATACGTAGCCCTCTTGACTGTAAGATGATAATGCCGAATGAGCATTGAGTTTCCACGACAAATCCCTAAGGGATTAAGGAATGGAGTCAACCAGTCTCTTGCACGCTTAAATAATAAAATAATGTCTGCCCATTAAGTCACTGGAAGGACACTGTGGCCCTTAGATGTCATCCCCTTGTTCTCGCCATTGCCTGGTACCTGCAACGAAAAAAAGAACTCCTGCTTCAGTAGTGTTGTTACTGACAAATTCAGGAAGATTTTGCAAATGTCATAAAAAGGTATTAGTATTAATGAATGGTAAAAAAAATATATGCACAGGTGTACGCAGGCTTTGAGTCGACGTGAAGAGCGCACCATCAATAAACAGTTAATAATGGCTGATTCAGCCTGAGTGACAACGCAGTGTTAGGAATATATGAATGAAAAGTTTCCCCTATGTATATGGAAAATATAGAGAACTGCTCAACCTTGATGTAGATCAAAGAGACAAAACTGAAGAGAAACATATCCCCCCTCTCCCCTTTCCATGCTTTCAGGTTGTCACGTACACATAAACAGCCAAACAGTGTGTCGTGCACGTGTGTGGGGAGAACAAACTGTGCTGTGCAACAATTTACATCCGAGGTTTAAAAAAAATGTGGGGAAGGGCAAGAGCCTAAACATCACTGCTATCTGAGTAACAGTCAATGAATTCTACAATTTAAGTTGTGGCAAAACGAACGATATTGCAGCAATCATTTAGTTAATAATGATAATTGTGAACAAAAATATTTCTTCCCTGAAAAATCAAGCACGCAGAGGTAAACAGGCAATAAGAGTGGTTTCTTCCACATTACTGTCAAATAGTTATTGTAAAAACTGTTGTTAAAAAAAACATGGGTCTGGAAATCTCATTTGATTATTTAAAATTATAAATCGAATTGTCTGAATAAATTTGATTTACAATGATTAGATGCTGCTTTGTATCACATATTGTCACTTCTAAGGCACTACCGTTGACCAGATAAAACGCGCGAACACACACACACACACACACACAGCCTGGACAGAGAGAGTAGGGGGTTAGGAAAGAGAGAAGGATAAGGAAGGAGGAGGTAACTTTACCACAGTGCAGTCCGCAGCCAAAGCGACCTGCAGTGGACTTCCTAGTTCACAACACCAAATGCTTTACTGCAAATATTTCTGATCTAAGCACAATAATTATAAGTGTTTAACCTTTAAATAAATACCCCATTTTCTCTTCTAGGTGAAGATCATCTGGTGAGTGTCAATGTTATAAAGTTTATAAATAAATACGTTATTTCCTCTTCTAAGAGGAGATTATCTAGGGTGCGTGAATGTGATGTGCGCGGCAGATGTGAATGAGGACGAAGAATGGCCGGACTATTGATTGTGGTGGTGGTGGTGGTGGTTAGCTTGCACGTGTGCATACAGGTTTGTGATCCATTCATCTGACGTGGCCAGCCTGCGAAGCAGCGGTCGATACGTGGGCCCGATCCCCAGCCCCTCCTGACAGCGATACGGTCGGCGATCCCTTGACAACAGCCGTCCATCGCAACGAAGGGTGACGGGGGGGGGAAGGTGGGGGTGGGGACTGGGGTTTTGTGCGCTCACGCCACACCTTCCCACCCACCCCCATTCTCATCTTCTAACAATTACTTCCAGCACAGCGAAAATAAGCTTCGCTCTGTGGAGGCCGGAACTAGTGGCAGGAGACCCAGTCCATTATCTGCAGTACAGTAGGATACGGGCTGCGCTTTCCACGTCCGTTCTTAGTGGCGAATGATGGGTGGTCCGTGGATGTAATGGCGTCAATATTGCGAACACTGTGCTTGGATATTTGACAAACCACCATGGCCTCAAGCAGCTAAATATTGCCAAGGACAGACAAGGGCCCGGCAGACTTCCGAGGCAAGCTGTAGGCAGGGATCTCTGGGAGTTCGAAGGCCTGTCACGTCGAGCTTTGACTAGGCCCTTGAAACCTAATGAATGAAGCAAGACAATGGCCCAAGTCTGAAACTAGAAAAAAAGCAGGTGGAAGCCTGATTTTTCTTCCCCTAAACGTCCTAGTAAATGAAGAATTTTCGAAAGCTTTCGGAAGCATGTAGTTTTCTTGCGATTAAGACTTTACAGATTATAACCCTTTTGCTTGGTCATAAATCGGTCTTATTAAGGCGAGACCGAAAATTCATGTTAAAGGGGGAAAAAATCAACCAAACAAACCAAAAGAAAAAGAAAAAAATCAGTCTTCGCACGCAATACCTCTCAAACAAATGTTGCATGTAACCACTACGACATGGCAAGTTCTCTAAGCTAATCTAATGTATTTTGCGCCAGTCTCTTGGGGCCTTCCGAGAAAAACAATTATCCCGTTGCTGCTGTCGAAGAATATAGAAGACCTGATGGCGCCCAGTTTCTATACCGTTTAGTTTTTCTGTCAGTGTAACGGACCGTTTTGCACAATCAAGGACTTCGGCCATTGGTCAGCTTTGCACGTTACGCTTCAAACCTGGGTTTCACGTGAGATCGTATTGAAATGTCTTAAATCGCCGGTCTAGTCAACTTCTCTAAGTCTGAATAGTAGGTTTCCTTCTTGAGACCGGCGACTTATGATTCATTTTCAAGATCTCACTTGCACGCATGCCAGTGAAGGTGCTTGGGTGTTTAGCCAGAAAACTTGGGCTTTACATCGTCTGACTCAAGACCTTACATGAAACCTGGGACCAAAGACACCTGCAGAAGTGTCACGCTGTGGTTAGACCGACCCCATTGCCTACATACCCCCCCCCCACACACACACTGATAATGTAAAAACATGCTCGTTGCGCTGGTCACCTTGTCCTCAGTTCCCCGACCCAACTCTACCTGCACCATGCAGTAATAGTGAGCGGTGGATCACCAACCAGGTATTTTCTTCAGCTGTAATCAATCTTCTGGGGTGAGGTGGCGATTAAGGATCGCGTTTATTTATTTTAAAATAATATACAAAGAAACGGATGTTTGCGTCTCAGAAACGATCGATGACCAGGTAGCCGCTGGGATTGTTCGAGAGTGGTGCACCAATTAGGTATGACTTCCATCAAGTGTAAGGGTAGGTACAGGATCAAGGAAGAGGCAGTGACGCCCACAACCTGTTAACAATGGTGACCAGATACTTCTCGACAGCCTGAGTGTACATTTTTCTGCCTTTTAGGGATCGGTTCCCACCAGACGTGCAGCTCATTATTCGAAGCACAGTTCATCTTCCTTCATCCACACATCTTTAGATGTTGTCGTGGTTGACTTTGCGGGGCAAACCGCCCAAGAACTACTTAAAAAGCCACCAAAGCAAAACGACAGCTGCAGCTACCCTTGTCTGCCTAACCTCTTGTAAATAACCTCTAAACTGCCCACCCACTGCGGCCTTTATTGAGCCCCTGCTAGTAGTCTAAACACGACCGGTCAAAAATTGCATCGACCTCGTTGGATTCCGAGGTGATTAGCACAATAGTCCGCCTGCGAACCTCCCGTCCTTCTGCCAAGCTGTTATGCCCACGGCGCGAGTAATCTCAGTAAATTCTCTTTGTTCAATGTCTTAGCTCCCCTCTCATACTCTTTCAGTTATTTAGCTCATTTATCCCAGCAGCTCGTCACCTCCTCCCCCCCCCCCCGATATGCAGATTCGCAAAGTCTAGCTGGGTGCTGTGGGGGTTTCCTGGTGGTTGTGTACTTCAATCCCTACTGCGGTCCCCCACATCCAGTTCTTGTCGTTCCCACCTCCTCCCTCCCGACACCTCAAGGTAGTTGCTGTCAGCAGGCTGGGCAACAACTACCCCGAGCATGGTGGCGCTAGCCTCAAGATAAGCCAGCAGAGAACTGTTGCCTCTCCGCCTTCGCCGCGATAAGAACACTAACATCCCTTCCACAGGATATGACCTTTAGCTGCCGGAGCCTGGGTAGCAGCAACGTTGCAGTCTAGTGATGAGCGATGCTGCTGCGATAAGAATGACCAGTTAAAGCACCCTGTAAGAGCTGTTTATCCAGATGAATGGTGAAAGATGATGTTTGTAGGATTCTTTCTCGAGAACTGAGGGGTAGACAAACATCACATAGAAATCAGTTACATGTGATAAGGCACATTGCAACCCAAGCGTATGTGTCTCTTAAGCAATCATCTTTTTTAAAATTCATTTTAGTCATGTTTTCACTCCTGTAAACTTTATATTATTCGTCCCCCTACCCAAAAAAAGCATTAAGTTGGGTAAAGGGAGTAGGTATGACATATTCTAAACGAACTTGGCCAAGAATTTCCTGACCTACGCACACACCCCCCCCCCACAAGCAAGAAAACCCTATTTATTAAGTTCCAAATCAATTTTTTTAATTTATTTCTCCGAGAGTTATTTCTGTAAAATGGCAAAACATCTCTAGGTGTAAGGCAGCTCACTTGCAATAAATTTCCTCTAGTTTGTCATTTCACCTCTGAGAAAATTGAAGTCGGATAGATTTTCGGCTACGCACAGTCTGAGCCTCGAATGTAAATTTTCTGACTGTATGAACATCTGCTTGTAACAGGTGATGTCTAAGGCTCCTCTGACAAATTGTGGAAGACTTTTTTTGTCGGTGGCCCACACAACGACCTGCTACAAACAGGAAACGCTTGTAGTGTGCTGCTTGTCGTCCAATGTTTGCGATATCATTGAGCAGGCAAGAGTGATCCCAGGATAGCCTTCCTGTGGTGCGGAGACTGGCTGAGGGTCGGTGATAACGGTGATGGATAGCAGTCAGCGTCCTCTGGGGAAAGTTATCAGAAAAATTTGCGACTCCAGGGCACCATCGTACAAGAAATCCACAGAAACTACATTCCATGAAGGTGATCTGGTCTCACTTTACAATGAACGAATTCATATTCATATTCAGGAATAAGTACGGTGATGCCTTTCTGAAATAGTGTCGACGAACTGTCCAGTCCATCGGCAAGAGTCGGCCTACCATAAAACTAAACTACGGACGTGAAATACAAGCACTTGATTACATGTAATGAAGGCCGGAACTTGATCCAAGGGACCAAATGAAAGCAGTTAGAAGGCACATGGCCATGTGTTGTTTGTCCTGCAGCAAGCGATAAAATTTTATGATCGCGTATAAATTTTTGTTGTACAGCCCTGCGTACTGCACCGTGGGTGCCCTGCGCACCATGGGCTCCCGCAGGCCAAATAATGCACCTCACGAACAAATGCCCGAAAATGTCCGCCATGTGGCCTAAAAGTAGCAGAGGATGGGGGATTTGGTGTTTTACGCCGAGCCAAAAACTGAGGCTATATCACGGAAAGGCACCAAGCCCTGTAAAAAGTTGCTAAATGCAGAGAAACAATTAACAGCGTGCCCTGAGACGAGAGGTGAACCCAGGACAGCCAGCCTTCACTGTACTGGTGACGGGCGCTAGCCGTTGCACCACCGGACCAACCCCCTAAAGCAGCAGATCTGAAGGACAAACTCAAGAGGCGCAGAAATAAGCTAGAAAGAACTTTTCAGTCCATGAAGGTCACTCAAATTCCGGTGATACCCATGTCCACAAGAACATATGAAAGCACAAAAGATGCACACACACACAAAAAAGAGACGAAACTTCCAGTACTGCGGTTCTGGAGCCTTCCAAGAACGACAAATGTTTCTTTATCGTACTTGAGCCTTCCCACCGCGTTCATTGTTTACCACCACTCCCACACCTCTGACATACTTTAAAAAAGTGAATGTATACAACAATATATATTCAAAGTTTAACAAAAGTTTAGATTTATCATTGTTCGTACAATCTGATCGAATTTTGCAGCAAAAGTCCATAAAACATTTTGTTATTTTCATCATTGAACGCCGTGATCATTGTTTCTCTGCACGGTCCTTTTCACGATTGTTACTGAATCCGTTTTATATGCTATTAATCGATGCAGTGTGATCAGATAAATTTTGGTTTGTTGTTGTTTTTTGTATTTTTGCCTCTAACTCTATTTCTTGTAGGCCCTATATTATCATCGCAGCATTGGCTCTCTTTGCCACCAGCCGCCATGTTAAAACGAGCCTGCAGCCTGCGGAGAGTATAACAGGCCTGTTTAGCATTTGGTGAGCACCGGTGGCAAGACCTATAGCATCACGAGGACATACGCTCTAAAAGGCGCGATATTCAGATGTTAAAAAAAACCAACAAACAAAAACAAACAAAAATGATTTGCTGTTGCAATGATTGCCCGACTCGATGTCTGCATAAACTTGATACATCCAAGACGAATAGTGTGGAATTAAGGAAAAATCTAGTTTACATGTATACGGAATTTTTTTATCAATTTTCCTAAAAACCAAATATAAAGACTGCGGCTGATATACAAAACCAAAATAAAATATGCAAGCAGACTTCTCAAAATGATTCTTAGTCATAGAAAAGGACCACAAAACACAATGAAGAGACGGATTATGAGCTGATAGTAGAGGCTGAAAACAGAAGCTTTATCACTAATTTTAAAAGTCATAATTTTTATCTTTGATGATACCCACTTTGTTTCTAATGATAATCTCTTAAAATTTTTAATTACATTATGAACTTATTCTTTTTATGGTTACCTTCACCCCTTCCCTCATCCCCTGATTTTTTGTGTCTTCTTTGATGTCTATGAAACACTGGGTTACAAGTTTATCAAATTTAACTGTTTAATTTTAAGTGCAGAATGAATAAAACAAACACACTTAACAACAACCATGCTTTCATGGAACTGAAACAAGAACAAAAATGTTAACAGTAAGAAATCAAATAATCGATAAATGTTTTTAAGACTACTAAAACAGGCCTTTTTTTTATAAAATGCCAAAAACTAAAAACCTTTGTAAAAAAGTATTGTTAAAATGAGTGAGAAATAATTTGATGGTTATAATTAGAAACAGGCAAGTGCTTATCACAGTTTTAAATATAGCCTTAAAAATCATTCATGCCCACTGTTAACAAACCTCATTTTACAAATGAAAATGGTAACAACAGAATGTGATTACACACACACACACCAATCCAGGAAATGGTATTATCATGACATGCATGCAATAGAACAGTTAGACACAAAACTGCTGAAAGGATTAAGGAACATAAATATGATGCAAAAAAAACACAACACTTCACTTTTTAACAACACTCACAATAAATGACTGCACTTGTGCACAGAATTAGGGAATCAAATTTCAGCCACCACTGACCAAGCATTAGCTAATGATCTTCCAGGTAAAGCAGGTAAAGTATAAAAAAATAGAAATAAAATTTGAAAAATGTATAAAAATCTGCGAACGTTTGGTCTTGAAATAGTCTTTAAAATAAAACTTTGCGCATAAGGAATTCCTGAAGAAAGGGCAACAGAATGGTCTGTCATAGCAACACAATACCCATGCCTCCAGGAGAAAAAGTTTTCGTAAAAGAAAATAAGTTTTGATGGTTATGTAATTACCTAAAACTTTAAAAGAAAGCTAAAACACAAAGAAAAGAACCATAGGCATAGGAATGAGAACCTACAAAACTCTTAACTTGCAAATAAGCTGATGACAACATAGCATGAAAAAGTATCATGACATTAGTGCAACTCAACACCTTAAAGACAAGCTTGGCAAAACCCTAGCTCATAAAGCCTGACATCATATACATGGTTACTATCTATATGCACTAACAAGCACTCATAAGAAACAAGATTTGTGGCTTATTACAAAAATATGTGGAGTCAAAAGCTGTCTATTTAGAATTTGTAAGCAGCTGGTCTCATTAACTTGACTTCAGTATTTGAAAGCAAATGATATTGAAAAAGCCAGACAGGATTTTTATGAGATGAGCCTGAGAAAAGGCACTGAACAAATGTTGCACATGCTAAAACATTTTGGTGGGTCCATTTAAACACTCTACACTGATCTGTCTACATAGTTTTTATCACTAAGTAAATGCCCATGAGTCTATTTTCACACTCTGAATGGAAACAACTCACTGGTACATGTTTCACGCTCACCAACACTATTCTAAATTTCACAAATGATATTAAGGAGTGTGCTGAAAACTTGCACACCTGCTCTTGCAGTAAGTGAACAGTGGCAAAATTGCTTACTGATCTAAAAGCAATCTGCTGCTAGGAAGATGAAGAAACAGGGAAGGGTAAAAGTGAAAAGGGTGACCAAAGGAAGAGAAAATGAGAAGGAGAAGCTAAAACTATAGGGGCACAGCAGAGAGAAAATGAAGCAGTCCCACTGGAACACTTGTCCAAGTATGCACGTGCACATGCATATGAAAGTGGTGAAATTAGGAACATTTTACTCACTGCAGACTTTGTAATGCAAATACAAACATCTGTCACTGACATGGCACTAGTGCACAGCCATTAGTGGCAAAGCACAGGTCTACGAAACAGAATGAGGGTGCGGAGCGTGAAATGCATTCATAAGATAGGGAAACAAGGGAAAAATGTTTTAAAAAACTGTTGTACATACGTCATTAATTAAACTGCCCGTTCATTAAGACTGAAAAACAAAAGCATAAAATGTCATTACTGCTTTTTTTGTTATCAGACTGTATACCAGTACTATTATAAATTACCACACTACCAAAAAGTAGTTGCATTGCTGGAAGGAAGACAAACATGTTTGAAAATAAATGATTGGATTGTGTCACATTACACCCACATACACCCATCATCAATATCAATCCACACTTTCTAGGAGTGGTCTTAAAAATTATTCATATTCTCTGAAAATTTGTTTTTAGAACAAAGTTGTCATTTACATGTGTGTATGTGCATGTGTGTGTGTGTGTGTGTGTTAGGTGCAGCTATGTCAATTACACAAAAACGGTTTATGTCTACTCAAGTAAGTTTTAATAAAAATGGTAATATTTTATCTAGTGATGAGGTGAGGAGACAAAAAACGTTTGGAAATATTTCATTACTCCCAGTCAAATAAAAATGCTTATTTAAAATTAATAAACCATATGATTACAAATATCTACAAATGACTTTGCCACTATAGTTAAAAGGAAATAAATTCTTGACAAAGTAATGATTTGTCATGTTACTAAATCCCTAATGCAGGAAACGTTCATTACTTCCTTAAGTTTTCCACCACTTCACTGTCAAATAATAAATGCTAGGACAGTAAGAAGCAGTGAAAACTTACTTTGAGTTTTAATCACAGAAACAGAATTTCAAATAAATATTTCCTTGACATTTTGTAAATACCAGCAACACAAACCAAGTAGATTTTTGTTTAAGTATTAAACTACCATGAGCAATTTTGTTCACTGTGACATGTCTACTTGAATATGGATAGAACCATGTGCTTGACTATGTTTATCTAAATATTTGCAAGAGGCAGTCTAAATCTTATGTACATAGTACCAAATAATACATGCATGCAGAAATTCTTTTATTTCAGGAAAACTTCTTCCAACCAATTCTGTCTGGTTGCAGTTAACGATGTTTTTTCCAAGCATTAAGAAGCCAAACATCCATTCACCAAACACTTTTCCAGACACTGATCATAGCAGATAAGAAACTAAGATTATTCTAGAAAAAAGCGGTGAAGTAATATGTGGATCTGAATTTCCCACAATAAAAAAGTTTGCTATGTCCAAAATGGGAGGTGAACAAAGGGAAACCCAAATACCCACTTTCTTCCACCTCCTTTACTTCCTTTCAGAGTATGTTATAGTGACTGCATAGGTTATCCAAATACTATACTGAGGACAAAGAATAATGAATCAAATGGTGTAGCATACTCATCAAATCACCAAATAATGTGAAAGTAGGGCAAAATATCACATTTGTACTGGTTGTATAGGTAAAATTAGAAAAAGAAAACACAGGGTTGAATGTTGTGGTTGCAATGGCAGAATGATACAAAACAACCAGCTTTCAAACCAACATGAACACTTACACATAATAAAATCAAAGAAGACACATACTGAATGAAACTACACTTAAAATAAAGATTCTATATGTTCTCAAGCTGAGAATGGTGGTTATACCTGGCGAATTACTAAATCTATACATGCAGAGAAAAGATCTTAATATGTCTTAACAAAGCAGGCACTGTAAAATTACCAAAATAACCTGAAGGAGTATGAAGATTACACAGAATATGAGGTACATTGATACTGTTGCTAGTTATCATGAAAATATACTGAGCCATCTATTGCATATTACAAATGATTATACTGTGTACAAAAATATAAAAAAATCTCTCCAAAAAACCTAAATATGTTTGAGACATTCACCATGGTCTGAAAAACCAGGAAGAGATCAGCATATTGTGTGTGTGTGTGGGGGGTGGGGGGGGGAACTGCATTTCCCCTGGGGACGACTTCAGATAAAGAACAGCATCACAAATTTTACCAATATAGTTTATAATACAATAAATAAGATCTAAATAAACATGCCTTCACAAAAAGATTAAAAGCTGCGCAGTTACGTGTAGTTAAGAATGCTTTTGCTTGCATCTCTAAAATTCCTGTTCTTTATGTTAAAGCAGACGGTGCATCTACACAAACTGATTTTACTTCATTCAGATATAAGTTAGTTGCAAAAACAACCTTGAATGCTAAAGAGTCTTTGATCCGTACACCCATTCTTTTGATTAGGTCAGCATAAGTCTGCTAGCATTCAAACTGACTTGAAGACACATAGGAGGAACTCTCTTACTTGACATTGTAGTAACTACAGACATAAATATTTAAATGATGACTGGGAGAACTTTTCCAATGTGACTGGTGTCATAAGTGTTAATAATGTTCCAGTACTGCAAGCAATATTATTTTAAATGGAATGTTAGCATGGAATAGTTTTGGCTGTTACTGTAGTACAATAATGCCCACTCAAGGATATACAAAACTGATAGCATCACCATCTGAAGCCCTGTCTTCTCAGTATCTCTCATGCCACTCAGCAGCCAAATATTAATTTTTCCCATTGTGTATTTACATTCCATGGTCAAGCATTAGTTTCATCTGACAGTCAAGTCCTACTCTAGTGATTATAAACTTCTGAATTGTATGAGTGATAAAGTGAACAAATATTTTTCCTCCTTTCCACAAGTTTAAAAGATAAGTCTTTTATTTTAAGTAAAATTATTTAAAATTCTAGTTATAAATATGCAATACCTTTTAAGTTTCAAAATGATGCACAATGAAGCTTTAATTTACAAGTAAACGCTTTTCTCAAGATGAAAAAGAAAGAAAAAGAGCTGCCATAAAAGCTTTTTTAAAAATTTAAAAACAGGCATAATGATAAAATTTATAAATCCCTTCATTTCTCGTTACATTACTAACTCTTGACTCCAGTAGTATTTAAAGGGATTAATTATAACTAAACTGGCACCATTGTGAGCAAATGCATATGAAAGCACCAAACTGAAGCATAAGAGTTAAACACAAAGGTACATATTGTTACAATTCAAGTGCTTTAACTCATGCAAAGGCTTAAGAACTGCCTTTTGAAAGCTTGAACACAACTATATAAGCACCAGTCAAGAATCTATCTTCAGCAGGATGATTCAAAGGAAACGCTGCGTGAATATACCTGTCTGCGGGAAGCTCGAGTTCTTAGATGTAAGGGACCAGAGCTGTGAGCGGAATGAAAATGTGGGGACTTGACATGCACTGGTGAAAAGGGATCTATCATATTACCACCACTGGACACAACATTTGGATTACAATCCTCACTTTCAAAAGGAGATTCAGGGATGGAAGGCGAGGCAGGCGTTTCTGGTTCCGAGTCTCTGGAGCTGAACCGCTGGCGTCTCAGTTTGGGAAACTTCCGAGGTGAGATTGGGATGGCCAGCGGCGACTGAGGTCTGCTGGAATTGTTGGCAGGCAAGCTGGAGCCAAGGTGGTGTGGCAAAGGAGATGATGGAGACGATGATGTGGTTGGTGACGGGAGATTTTTCAGTATGGACAGGAATTTTCGGGGGCCTGATTTCTTGGCTAAGTTGGATGGGGAGGTGGGTGACACAGGACTAGTCAGTCCAGGCAGTGAGTTTGGAGCAGCATTTTCCAAAGGTCTTCCAGCATTCTCCATTTCAACTTTTTCACTTTCTATCTCTTCGATGCTTTTCAAGAACCCACCCACTTCAAAAGCTATAATTGATGCATGATCCAGTTTCCCTGGTGCTTTAGACATTTTTTCAACAATTTCTGAATCTCTTCGCTTGCGTTCTGCACTTGTCAGTTTGCGTTTGGCATAAAGGGCAGGATTCTCCAAAATTTTTCTCTTGCCATCTGTCACAGTGAGAACATGTTGCACCATTGCACTACAAAACTCTTGAGCAGAGCATTGTTCTTCGGTGAGTAATTCATACTCGTGTATCACCCTTTCCATCTCTTTCAAGGAGTATACATGGCGCTCCTTGGGAGTCATTTCTGGCTTTGAATGTAGAAGACTGCCATTAGGATTATTCGGAACTGTCTTGTTAAAGTTAGAATCATCAGCTTTTTGTGGGAGTGCAATTTTTGTCACAACAGGGTCAAAGTTATCTGAAACTCCATCGGTAGTCAAAAAGACAATATCACCAACATTGCAAAAAGTCATGGAAAATGTGAGGTTGTGCAATTCTGGGTTCTGACCATCCACAGGACCCAAGGCACCGCCAGCATCTCTTATGTCTCGCTCTGATGACACATCATGAGATCCTATGGTGACTTCCCGAATGCCTTGGTTGTGGGAGTACACAAAACCATAGCTATCTCCAACATTGACGCAACATGCGACATACTGATCAGAGTTGGCCACAGGAACAACCATGCAAGCACACATTGTTGTAAGACCTCCATCCCGTGCCAGAATAGCACGATGTGCTTCATCCAGTGATTTTCTAAGAAGTGTTATAACATCCTATCAGGAAAAAAACAAGAAATGTATGAAACCTTTACAGTTTTTAAAGATAAAGGAAATAACTGTGAAAATGTACAACAAAACAAACCTAAAAAACCCTAAATCACACAAAGAGAATATAAAACTATTTATTGAGTGTTCTCTCAACTATTAATATTAAGAGAATGATAGGCATTATCTTTTACTTATATTCTTTAGAATATGTTGTGATATTTGTCACTGCACTGCAGTTTAATCTGATAATATCAGCTGCTTTTCATTTCTGTTCGACAATTGACACAGTGACAGATGATAAGGTTGTGAAACACATTCCGATGGGTATAGGAATAATATTCTCTGAGCAAAGCACCTGCTACAGGATGCGATCAATAAGCATTCAGAATATCTACAAAGATTTTGGTGAGTTCAATTTTTTTTTTAAATGACTGGGTAAATATCAGTGTAACCTAATCCAAACTCTTGGTTAATATCTCCATTCTGTTCTTGAAGTACATGCCTACAAATATCATAATGTATAGAAAGAGGTAAAATTCATGATGTCACAATTATTCAGCCTAATTAACATATGATCCCAGCTCTCCCATTAACTGAAGACTTTACAACATAAATGTATCCAAGTAGAATCCTGAAATCTGTGCTATTCAAGAATGGAAGTTCACCAACTGCATAAAAGTTTGAAGATAACTATCCTTATCAATAAATGTAATCATCAGATTACAAAATACTCAAAAACATAACAAAATAGGTTATCCTTTTATAAGAAAATGGTCACCTGAGTAGTGCTTGGCTGCTGATGCTTATCAAACATCTTGTAGTTGAGGTACTTCATGCTGCCATATAAAGCACACCTAGCGGCTAGGCGTGACTTCTCTCCCCAATTTACACCATCCGCAATCAGAAGAATGGCATTATTTCTACGAGCACAAAGTGCAAATGCATCTGCTAATGGATCTCCTGCAAAATATATTTTTTAAAGGTACAAATATGGAAATCACTTTCCTTGCTTTTTCTTTCTAACTTCAGAGGACATAATAATGCATATCATAATTCCAGATTTAAGAAATAGTTACAAGAATCTCAGAACAATTAATAAGCAAAACATCTTAAGTATATGTGACCCGCCACCACAAAATGAGTCTTAAGTTGCACAGAGCAGTTTTGTAGAAAGAAAAAGCTTAAAAAGGTGAATAGGGTCAACTTTGTGCCATTTGACCTGAACACTTCAAACCTTTATAACTCACTAAATTTTAGGACTAGTATAACATCTTTAGTATCAAAAGAAATGTCAAAACCTGTACATTTTAAAAATTCATAATTAGACAAATTTAAAATTTCCGACTTAAGACTCATTTTGTGGTGGCGGGCCACATATTTTTGCAAATGAGTTCACCTAATTTGTTGTCCAATCTTATCTTCTATCTAAAGCTGTTGGGCTTTATTGGTGGACAATGAAAATGAAGTACTGTTCAGGAACAATTTCTCAGATAATATTTGTTTGTTGGTCAAGAATAAACTGATTTCCTGGAATTTTAGTTCAATTAGAAGAAATATTATAATTCTAATTCTTAATTTGCAGCTTTCTTGATATCCTAGACAGGTTTATTTCATTACAAAATTAGTAACAATAATCCTCAAACAAAGAATGCTGTTAATATATAAACAGATCACAGCAAGGTACTGTTGCAGCGTTTTCTGGGCAATATCAAGTGTCCAAAAGTTACTCAGTCTATCAGACCACCATAAGCTTTACTAGCAGGGCGTTTAAGTAGATATGGATTCTTATTTATGACATATTAGTAAGCAAGGTGTAATAAGATAAAACTAAGAAAGAGACTTGTCTCACCAGACATCTTCAAACTAATAGGATGCTGTTCATATAGAGAAATGCAGATGCCATATCCCTGTGGCTCCTTGCGATTCCATGTTTTACACCCAGCAACAGGACCAGGATTACCATCTGTCAACAGAAGAAGTGAAAAGTCTCATCACTGCCTCTGGCAAGCATAGCAGTCACTACCACATCTGCACCTTGACTCTACTACCCTCTTCCACACTATTCATTAACTTTGCACTTAACCTCATTCATATTAACTTTATACTTATTGGAAATCAGCAGCCATTTGTATTATGAAAGTAATCTTATTGTTTCCCATCACACAGAAACATGTTGTTAACTGTCCTGGTTGATTGACCGTTATTAGCTCGTTCGGGTCCAGAAAAATCTGGCGGTGTCAACTTCTCAAGAAACAGTCTAAACGATTAACAATTCTTTATTTTCAGATGGATGCAAATCAAAACACAACACACTCCTGCACTAAATCTAACTCTACTAGCGGCGACACACGCCTGCTTCAACTTTAAAAACTTAGCGGCGACACGCGCCTACAATACCCTAAAACCTAAACACTAGCGGCGACACACGCCTGCACTAAGCCTAAAACTAGCGGCGACACACGCCCGCACTAAACCTAAAACTAGCGGGGACACACGCCCGCACTAAACCTAAAACTAGCGGTGACACACGCCTACTTCAACTTTAAAACTTACGGCGACACACGACTACAATACTATAGCCTACTTGTTTCTTCTTTCTCAACGCTCACTCAAAAACGTTACGCATGCGCTCTCTTGCTCGAACATTTTTTGGGGACATCAAAGCTTGCGTCATTCATCAAGGCTCACGTCATTAATACTTGCTCACGCGCACACTAGGATGATCTAGACCAGTGATCATCAAACTTTTTTTACTGCGGGCCGGATAACTGAAAAAATGACGAACGCGGGCCACATAATCATTCTATTCAATACTTGCAAGCCAGAACGGAAGCTCTGGGGAAAAAAGATGAAAAACTAAGTTTAGCATTTTGTCAATACTTACCAAAGTTTTTATTTATATACTTAAATACTTATAAATACTTGTTTATCAAACGTCAGTAATAGTTTTACATGCATAACAAATATAGCAGTAATTAAAGTGGATTTCTGGCATCAAGGATAAAGATTTGATAAGATTATCACATGCACTGCCATATACTTTTTCCCTACAATTAGCCGATGATACCTCCAAAAATGTTACCTCAGCGTCTGAAGAATGCAAACACTTTAAATGAAAAACCCATTGTGTTTTTTTCCAAACATTACACTAAAAATTATGACCATGAACTGTATTATATATATATATATATATATGAACATACATGAGAGAGAGAGAGAGAGTATAATCAACAGTGTTGTTAGTTTGCATGAACAACTGGGATATTTCAAACTGTTAAACCATAGGGAAAAGCAATCAAAGAGTAAAACAGTTTCCCACTTAACGGAAGCTTATGATGTAGCTTAATTACTTAATTATTGGTCAAGCTATGAATTGAGGGAAAACAGAGCTTCTTGATTACTAGTCACTTTATGCATTCTAAACATGCGACGGAGAGTACAATGACAGACTACTCACACATCCCTTCAGAAGTCTGCCATATTTCAAGGTATTACTCTAAGAAAAAGTTGGCTGAAAATGGCTGAAGCTTGTTATGAAACAAGTATAATGACATGGCGTTCTGAAATAATTAATGTTACGCCAGCTCAAAGAGGAAACTAAAGGTTATTAGTGTAAATCTAGACTAATCTGCTTTACTAGCATCTTTGACAGTCGAAGGAGTCTATTTTATAGGACTACTTATTGCTGCAGTTAAACTTCAGTGAAAAGAAATCTTTAATGAAATTTACACCACTCTGAGAGGCTCATCAGCCTTGTGATGGGTGCTCATAACTTTGGTGCAGGCTGCCATTGTGAGATTCACTGTCAGCAAAACCCTTCTATTGTCACCAATCAGCTATGAGATCTGATTTGTTAATGAAAGTAAAAGGTAGTGTATGGAGAGCAACAGGCTCCACTTTCCATGTCATGTCCTCGACACAGTGAACCCCTTACTGTTATCTGCTCCGATGACCATCAGTCTATAGGACCTTTACCATATTTTTCATATTTTCATACTTGGTATCCCAGCTAGCCATAAGCATAGTTACCAAATGGCAAAAGATCAAAGTTATACAAAGAATACAAATGGTAGCAAGGCTTTGTAAGTGTTAAATGTTGCAGACAAATGATCAGCAGAAAATTGTTGCTTGTTTATCAAGAATGTTATGTAAATGATAATGGTCAAGAGTTAATCTTGGCCAGTATTAACTTACTGTTTCCTGCTGCAGATTCAGCATACATTAATCCAGTGTCTGGTCCAGAGTAGCTAACCATGACCTCTTCATCTAATGGAGATAGCTGCACATAGGGCAGATCATCTGCTACAGTTCCATAAAAGATTTCCTGGCCAAACTTGATCTTTTTGATCCTGAAAAAAAGAAGACAAATAGTTTGTAAAGCAAAAATGAGAGAAAGAGTGACAGAGTCAAAGACAAAGGGAACATGGGTTCACATTTATGTGCATGTATTACTGTACAAATATAAATTATATATCATTTGCACCATCTCTTGTGTGGTCATACCAAGAAACAGAGACTAAAAAAGTTCAAGCAGGGTTTAAATAAGCAGACAGCTGAATACAGAAATACAGGCAGCTGCACATAGCTAAAAGAAATGGTTTAAAAGACTTGATTAAAATTTTTTTTAAAGTCAGTCAAGTTAATAAGCGTGAGAGAATCATGCCAGGAAAGTAAACTCTGCCACATAATCTTTACTCACTGCAAATGATTACAATGGAGCAAGCAGCACAAGTTTGATGTATGCACTTTTATTTGTTCAATATATTCAGTGTGGTTCCCGGTCGATTCGACTAGGGTCAGTTCAACTAAGGTCAGTTCGACTAAGTCGCTTTGTCTAACCGTCGAGTCGTCTATAGGACGCATGAAATGGAAAAATATTGAAGTGATTGGAATGTTAATGAACAATTTAAATCTATCATGTAAATAGTGCTAATTGTCACGTTAAGCAAACGGGCTCCACACGTTCCACTCTCGCATGCACGCAGACTCAACAAGCACTCGAACTAACCCTAGTCGAATCGACTGCTTACCATTCAGTGTCAGTGAGAAAATATGTATGGTTTACTGATCAATGTCTCTAAGAAATTATAAAGATAGATAAAAGCACTTATAAACACAATGAAAAACATAAATATGCTAGGTAGGTAGATACCAAAAGCACTATAACAACACCATTTTCCAAAAGAGCAAAAACCAGGCCCTTCCGAAAAGATTTCAGTTCTTGAAATAATTCCAAACTTTGAGATCATCACATGCTACACTTCTTGTCACCCCAAACAATGTCAGTCAAGAAGACAAGCACAAAAACACACTTCTGTGCTCCACTGACCTGCCATTTCCTGTAAGCCAGCAAAGAGGTGAGCACAAATATAAGACAGGTTAAAAAGAGAGAACTACGAAATGGGTATGAGAGAAAGACTGTGGGAAGAGGAGAGACCCACCATTAGTTAACTGTAAGGGAAGTGAGTGAGAAACAATGTGGATACTACCTGGCAATCTCGGCCACAGGTATTGTTGAACAAAACCAGTGGAGTATTAAATAAATGTGGATCAGTGTAATGACTTGAGGTATCAACTGGTGCAGCGACAACTACATTTTTTAAAGAATTGTAGAACCCCTATCCATTAAATATTAAATAAATATCACTGCATGTTCATCATGCAGGAGATAGCCTTGCACCTGCTGTCAGCTCTGACATATTGCTGACTAAATTCCTTCCGATTTAGTGACCTTATGTACAAAGTCTGTAACTCTGGTACAATCTTCTCAGCTGTCTACCACCCCCTTCCCCTAAATGTCAGGGCAAATACCTGGCTTCAAGCTGGTTTGTTTTAGCTGTTGCAGTTTGGTTGTTGCTTCTGTGACAAAATGAAATACTTCAGTTTCTTTTCGAGGTGCTATATATTTCTAGGTTTGCAGCTAAAATGTTCACAAGGAAATCTGTATTTAAAACTGTAACTGTTCGTGCATAAAATTTAATACATACTTCATGATTCATAAATACAAATGCTTAAAAAACTGAGATCATGAAAACATGGGAAATTAAAGACAAATCATAAATCAAACCAATAAGAATACTACACAAGAAATCATAAATCAAACTACTAAACATCCTTAAGGGAGGAAGAAGGAAACACCAAGCAGCAACATTAGTTCATCTTAAAAATTAGAAAAAGGATTATATTACTAATCCATTCCATAAGGGTTCTTTCCATTAGGTTTATGAGAATACAGAAAAATCCAAGTAAAAAATATAGCACCATAACAGAAGTTTTACTAACGTATTGTTGAAAAGAAAAACAAAAATGCAAGAAATGCCACCTATGTAAATTACCATCCTTTTTAACACCAAAAGATTTTGTTGAAAAGGCTTATCAAAAAGCCACTGTGACCAGCTGTAATCTATACATATATATAAATTCACCGTGTGTGACCTATAAAAATAATGTAACTTAAAGGTTCTTTAGGTTAACACCCAGTTTATTTTCAGAGTAGAGTTATTTGCCATCTAGATACTTCTTTTTGTAGTGGAACTTTTCACACAAATTTCTGACAGTGTCTTTAATTGTTAATAGGGGTACTGTATTCTGCAATTTAACCACAAAAGCTGAATGACTTCAGCAGGGTTCAGGGTGTTTTCTTAAAAAGAAAACAGATTTCTTGATCTTTTAATGGAACTGGCAGCATTCAACAACCATCTGTGTATACACAGCTGAAAAGTTCTAGCCCAAACTGGTCTGCATTGTGCCAAATCTCAAAGGTGCCATTGTCTATAATCTTGAGAAGCAGCTGAGTTCAGGTCACCACTCAAAGCTCCTCACCTCATTAATGTTAATGACAGAGCTAAAGCAAGCAATTTTGTCTGGGGAGCACAGGTTTGAATGTTAAAAAAAACAACTTAAAGTACACTGCGGTCTCTAATCTTGTTTAAAATTCATTGTTTCCTTTTCTTCTCATTTCTATTATCACTTTTGTAAGTTGTTTCAAGCTTAATTTCCATGTCCTGCAAGACTGTTATTTTATTGTACACAGTCTTTCCACATAATGAATTCAAAATTGCTGCACGTATTATCTAAAATGTACCTAATATAAGCTCTCTGAGTACACCACCTGACCTAAACCCGTAAGAAACAAGCTTCTTCTAGTTCTAGTTATCACCTCCAGAAGGAACAATCAGTTTCCCTTCTCATCATGTCTTAAGCCAGGGTATGACTCATTTCATGTTTTGAATGATTTTGTAATTTTACCTGCCCAAAACAACTAAGAGAAATGTAAAGTTGTCAATGATATGTCATAATTTGACACAGCCATGAAGCCAATTAATTAATAGGCACATCTAATCTAATACCTTATAATTTATAAGTTTTCCGGAGGAAAATTTGAACAATTATAAAACAAACATTTTTAAGCTAACATAATCTGTATCAATCATTGACACTGTCAGCATCAATTGTGTAAGTGCATTAAATAATCAAAATATTTTCTTATTATGGGTATTCAAAAAAGGCAAATGATACTTTTGTAAATATTGTTTTCTTACATGCAGCAACAATGGACATAAAATGCTTGATAAATAATAACAAACTAAATAAAATAGTAAACAAAACATCTTTAAAAAGAAAGTCTGTGATCATTTATACTATTCATACTCATTGCAATTACGGTTAAATCTACTTCTGGTAATTTCATAATTATTTACTACTAACAGTAAAATAAATGTTTAGTTAAATTAAAAGAAACTGCAAACACAATAACCCATTTTGACTAAAGTAAAAAAAATCATTGCATTTTGTAATAAGATCCGCCTTTCTTCTGTGATATGCTACTAATTTACGTACATAATTTAAGCTATTGTCTTTACTTTCACATACTCTGCAGTAATTATGATCATGATTATCATAATGGTTCTTTCAGATTCTAAAGAATCTTAATCCTGTTCGTGTGATAAAACGTCTCTTTCACTCAAGCTTTGTCAAACTACTGGGTTTAGCTTATTCGTCGCTGCTTCTTCGAGAAAATAAAAATAAGTCCTTACCCCCGCTCCATGAGTCTGTTGGGCGAGTTGAAAATTCATCAGCACTACTCTCAAGTACGATGCCAAACATCACACCACGAAGATCGCACAGACTTCGCCATACACCGAGATAAAAAGCTTCTCAGGTTCGCAACACCAGCACGTCCTAATCTGACTGTAAAGGCCGCTCCTGCAAGCAGTGCCTGGCCGATCGCTGTGTTGTTGGTCAGACCCAAATGTTTTGCCTTCCGACTCAACTAAAATTCAAGAGAATTGTTTCATTCATGTGTGATTAGTGCGTTTGACTTTCATTGAAGGCATCGACTCATGTCATGACGTTCCCTTCCTGGAAGGTCCTGGAGTGAGTCATACGCTTGAAACATGGTTCAGTATTATGTTAATGCTCATACGCGCGATCTCCTGCTTTGTGTCCTCAGTCCTTCTGGAGGCGATGTGAATTTACTGATTCCTCACTTGTTTGTAATGTCGTTCCTCACTCCTTCTGAAAAAGAACTCTCCAGGGGAGACAGCTTGTAAACAAGTTACACTTTGTGGTACGAATACAGGCCCTTTAATTACAGTTTGTCGCTGTTTGTGTTTGACTATATTCCAGTAAGAAACAGTGAATGTCCAAAAGGACTACCGATCACAGCTCCAAATTATACTTCTTCTGCTAGTGTTTTAATCTGTAATTCTAATCAAAATTTTCAGTTTCTGTAAACCACTTATATTCTAGATTGAGATGAAAATAATAATAATAGTCCGCCTGGCAAGCTGTTTCAATTGTGTGTGTGTGTGTGTGTGTGTGTGTGTGTGTGTGTGTGTGTGTCGGGGGTGCAATTTTCAGAATACGCAAAAGTTCGTCTGAAAATTTAAAGAGTGGAACACACTGGTCATTTCGCCGCTAACGAGAAGGGAACACCAAGCCGCCATAATATAACAATAGAGCAGACGACACATGTCCTCTCCTGATGGCGGAGGTGTAAAAGGCTGTCATAGACGGTCTGCAGTCAGCCGAATGTAAATTCAGCCACAGCACAGGATGAACGGTATATAATTAAAATGTTTCATTTTGATAGTGGAGTTACTCTCACATAGAGCCGACCTCTGTGCGCTTAACAACATTGAGATGAAGTAACAAAGACGAAGCATCCTAAGCACAAATAGAAAATATAGCAACAACAATAACAGAAAATGTCGCAGAATATGACGCATGCAGAACATTTGTCGCCCACTTTAGAGGAAAACTTCATAATTATGTCGCATTGAGGCATACAAGTTATTTCGCATTATCTGCAATGCAACAAATGAGTGAAAGACGAAACAGAAAACAGGTGCATGAGCAATTCAAGGATTTCCTGCTCCTGCATCCGCATGTTGGTCACTATAGGAACAAATCGTTTCAGAAAATAAGGTAAGCGAGCACAGACCAAAGACAAAGACCTATAAAAGTTTACATTCACAGATGGGGTGCAAGCACAGACTTCTATAATTTCTGTGGGTAACTGTGTGTACATCAGCGAGCAGCTCCGGCAAGAACGTTAGCTCTGCAAAATTACCTCTCAGATAGTTATTGACTTACTTCCCTTAGTATGATGGTACAATCGTGTGCTAAATTCAGAACACGTGAGATTTCTTTCTCTCTTTTTTTTTGAGAATTACGTTTTTTTTTGGTACAAATACTGATATGTAGTCTTAACGCAGAAGGGTTAAACATATAACCACATCTATAAAAATGGTCTGTGCTGTTGCCCATTTTTTCATACACAAAAACTAATATGTTTGTATTCAGATAAGTCTGGCTTGCTTTCGCTTTGCGCTACTCTCATATTTTTTCGGCTGTCAGTGTTAGCTCTGCCTTGAAGAAAGAGCAGGTAAGAAAATCGAAGCAGAAAAGTATGTCTAACTGATTAAGCTGTCGTTTTGGAAAGAATTTAATATTCACGTTTTTATTTACTCGTAATGTTAGTTTTCACACGCGAAACTGTTTCGAAGACGTGAAACATGATCGTTGGAAAACCTTCAATTTTGTCTTTTGTTAGTTTGTAAAGGAATACTGTTTACTGCGTGCAGTAACAACGGCGTTGTGTTATAAGACCCAAACGAGGTCATCGAACAAAGATGAGACGTGTTGTTATGCACGTCTACATAGCGAAGATTGTAATACCGTAAATACCGCATAATGTATGACGTGAAGGAGTTTTATAATGTATCAGTAGGCCTATAGAGTATTCTTACAAACAAATACTACTTTAGAACAAAACTCTAGGTTTCAGTCGAAAAATAAGCTCTATGTCAAACCCCTTAAAATCATATTGAGGAAAATGTAATGGAATAGAAACTTAGTCCATTACAAATGTATCCTTTTTTACATTTCTCTTTCTTGAAAATTTACTATGATTTACTTAAAACATAGATTTTTGTTTTTGATAGTGACAAATAGTATGTCTAAAGGGAAATGATGCATTTATACTATAGTCTTTTACCCTTTAAACTCACCCACCCTTTCTCTCCCCAACACACAAATACCTACAGGTCAACATTTCTTCTAGCATTCATCCCATATACCCAAAACAGTATGTTCCAAAAAACCTCATTTGTGTGTGTATGCACATGTGGGTTTTTGAGATTTTTTCTGTATGCATGTTCATTTATTGCATTATGGCATAAACTCATTCATTATACAAAGATTTAAGGAAGAAGGACAAGTCATCAAAGAAGAATGAACAGATATATCAAGATAAAAAAAAAAAACAAATCAACAGCAATCTATTTCTTTTAAGTCAGAAAATGCAAATTGTTACATTGTAAAAACAATGTTGACTGTGCTTTAAAACCAATATTGTTTTGTTGGGGTATTAAAGACATAAATATTTCTGTGTTGTAATAAATCACAGTTAAGCATTTGTATTAACTGTGTTATAGAATAACCAATGTTTTATCTGACTACCCATTCATTACCACCCCTTCCTCAGATACTGTTTCAGATTGGCTTTATTCAGCCATCGTATCAGATATATTACTTGGAGCTATTATTACTTTTAGGATTAAGAGTAAAGATTTTTATAGGTCAGCAGGAAATCAGAGCTCAAGGAGTATAATATTTCAGAGAAAGTTAAACTTAATAGACAATTTTTGTAGTTTCCGATGCAGGAAATAAAAACCTGTCCAAAAAACTTTTTGCAATACTGATTTTGAGGAAAGATGTCTTCAGGGTTCACCCCCCCCCCACACACACACACACACTCTTAAATAGTAGGATAAGGTGGCAATGGATCATACATGCAGAATCGTCTTGAGAGATAAGTGTGTCTTGGATAATTTCCACATGAGGCTTACCAATATATAGCAGCATCTCCTGTGTTTATTTTTAAGCTTGCACGCATGTGTGACACAGTTCTAATGTACAACTGTTTTACACCATTTTATGGCTCTTCAACAAGTGTAAACAGTTTTTGAGAAGTTATGTTTATGCTTTTAATTAATTATGTTCGGTTTATAAATATAACCCACCAACCATTGTTATCATAACTGCTTTAGTGGGGGATTTTAAACTCCAGTTTTTTCTAGGTTGTCAATAGAAAATTAAAATAATAATGCACTTATTATGACAACCAAATGTGTGTCCGGGCAGTAGTGAGTTTTAAAAAAAACAAACTGATTCTGGCAAATTTCAGTCACAGAGGACTTTGAACTGCTTCAAAAATAAAACTAGCTAAAAAGTTAGAAGAGCCCTCACACTATGCAATGCAAAGCATAAACCTGTTATCTGCAGATTTTTACAGAAGTCTTTCTGACCTGTGGGGACAGTTGCATTCATTGAGAGGCAGTCATGAAATCAGTACCATTAAAATAAAAGAAAAATCTCTTTGTGAATTTCACAGTTACCCATTATTGATTGAATTCATACACAAACATTCCAGCCAGTGTTTTTCTAAATATGAAAACTAGAGTGAAAATTGAGGTCACTTTATTTCTGTAAATCTTACTGCAGATTATCCAGTGTAATGTCGTCACCTGTGGCAGATGGGGATGTCATAAATCCCCAGCCCTCGCTTGGCCAGAGTCAGCCCCAGAGTAAAGGGCGAAAAGAAAGGAGAAGAGAATGGTGGGAAAAAGCAAAGGAAGTCCGCAGCAAGCTGCGTATGTATCAGCATCTTTTCAATGATTGTTTTTCCACATTTTATTTAACATTAACAACTATGCTATATTCACTCATCAAAGTGTTTTGGCTGTCGTCTTTCAAATTTTGAGTTTATTCTTAATTTTGTCAACAATATTTCCAGTTTTAATTTTGAGTTATTTGAACTATGACATTTCAACCAAAAAACAATAATTTATAAAGGTAGCGTCTTCTCACTTTGTGGATTTAGGTGACCGGAGCACACTGTCCAAGAAAGAGAATTTTCAGCTTCAGCCTCAGGTGGTCTTACAAAAAGTAGACAGTTCTAGAGGCTTTCGATCCACAGTACTGGCAGTTCCAGCACCTGAATCAACCAAAAAGTTGACTGTACCTGCTAGCAAGGCTGGTGGTCAACAGGTCAAACAGCGCCCTAGACCCAAAGTTCAGCCCAAACAAGACTTAGTACCAAAGCATGACAAAAAAAAATCAAAAGCAGCTGTGAAACAAGAACCAAAGACTGATCAAGTTGAACCGCCAAAAATGGACATTTCAGAAATAACAATTAATGCAAGAGGGGTAGAGAAGTCTGGGGCTAGCAGCCACATTCCAAAGAGTTATGTTCTTTTTATTGGAAACCTGCCCTATGATGTGACACAAGAACAGCTAATGGAACATTTTAGAAAAACAGGTAAATAATGACTTTTGCAATAAAGTCTTATTTTTCTCCCATTTTTTGCCTTTTATTGTGTAATCAGTGTAGACAAATGGTTTGTGGTCTTTTGCAATGTGATGTACACTGAAGACTAAAGACTACGCCTTACAGTCTGTGAATTTCTTAAGTACAAGTGACCACCATTTCCGTCCTGAACTCTTTGGTGCATCAAAAACATTGTAAAGTAAGGCTGCTAGTTTTTCAAAATGAATTCTGACACACACATAATTGCATTGGCATGGTTGTGCATGTAAGTGCATATGAGAGAGAAAACATTTTCATTAAAATCTGAGAAGGAATAATTTCAGTAATGCCTACTGGTATCAGGAAAATTTACTGAAAAGCTTTCATGTCATTGGGAGACATTGCAAATAGGCAGTTCATTTTAGAAACCATTCTTAAGTTAACTTTTATCAAATCTTATCAAATGTATTCATTGAAAGCCAAGAGAAACATATAGTAACTGATCTTTGAGTGGCTTTGGACTGTTTAATTATATTTGCAAATAATTTCTGTCCTCTTTCAGGTGGTGTAAAAACTATCCGTATTCCCAAAGAAAAGGGCACAAATAAAGGACGTGGGTTTGCATATATAGAATTCAAGGACAGAATAAGTCATGGGGTGAGGTTTTACATTTAAGTACACTAGAATTTTCATAAATAAAATCCATACCCCAAATTTTCTTGATTAAAAATGTGCATATTCTTGCTTAGGTGTTGTATTTTACCTTCTAGTATTATGTTTTAATATTTAAGATTAGCATGCAGTACAGATACAGTAGAGTTTTAGTCCTTAAACCCTTGTTAAGTTTTTTGTTTCTTTTATTTTTGATAACCCTTCTAAAGTTTACACCTTTATATTATCTTAAATTTAAGGAAATTTGAGTGTGTGAAGCAAGAGTGGAAATGTGCTGAAAATAGAATGAACTATTGCCTCTTTGCAGATTGCGTTGCGACTGCACCACACAACACTAGGAGACAGAAGGATCAATGTCGAGTTTACATCCATCGGGGGAAACAATCCAAAAAGGAGACAAAATCTCGAGCTGAAGAATAAGGCATTGGCTAAGTTGAAGAATGGGTTAGTCCGATAGATGCTGGCTCATCATGTGTCTGTTGGCTCAAGCATTTGTGTGCGCTGTCAGCAGTGACTGATTTAAAAAGAAAACATTATGAAAAGTGTTTCTTACTCCAAAGAGAAAAAAAATGGTTAAAAAGAGACATACTTTTCTCAGCTTCCAGCTGCCAAGTACCTGTTCTTCAAAATGCTAGTTATATTGTGCAGCTGAAGTGTTGTGTGGAAAATGACCATCTTGCCTTTGAGCTATGTGGAGATCATCATGCCCTTAGAAGGTCGCAAGGTGTGTTCAAGGAATTCCAATGCTATGTCTCTTTCATGCTACCAATATGTAATTGTATGGTGTTGCATAACAACAGCTTTTTTTTTAGCAATTGTTAAATTTCCCTAACACACTGATCCACAGGCAGATGTAATTTAGTCCCATGGGGTGGGGGGTGGATGGGTGGGTTTGTGCTGTACAATACAGTGCTACTTTTTCTTTCTAAACAAAGGTCTGGCAAGTTATCTGTTGTGACGACTATTTCCTGACGGAAATGATGGTCCTACAGGGCTTTACATTCAACATTGGAATAAGTATTTGATATACACCACATGAGGCACATTTCTTCTGAATGATGTCAGATACCCTTTTTTGATGCTTTTATTTATGTTTTTAAATATTGTAGTGTGAATATGTGCTATTTGTAGATCATGTGTTTAGTTGTGGTGCAAATTATGGTGTTTAGAGGGCAACAGTTGGCTGGGAATACTAATAAGGATTAAAGTAAGATATCATGCCAGATTATAAAGCTTAAACAATTTTTCATCATCCTTAATCAAATTATTATTGATTCATATGAACATGATGTTACAGTAGATGCCATTCTTACGTGGCATGTCTAAATTAAATTTGGAAAGACAAAAGTCTTGGCGTTCATGCTGTATCAGCTACATGTATTAACTTCCCAGATTCATCTGCAGATGGTCTTCTAACAATAACCATTTGCAAAAGACTGGTAAGCGCATTTAGGCTTACCTACTATGTGTAGATACTATGGAATTTCTATTCTAAACTATTATGGCCTCTGATCTAAACCAAAACTTTTAAAAGCTTTTTGAAAACCATGTGTTTGGGTATAGGATAAATTTGAGAGCAGCAAAATGTAAGCAATAACAATTCTGAAAGAAAAGACTTTGGTGTTTTCTTTTTCTTTTTGCACATTGGTGGCAGCTGTTAGACATTTTTTCTTGGTGTTAAATTCGTAATGTACCTGTCACCTTACAAAATTTCTGATAAAAAGATTAGGGTCGGATTCTGTTATTTATTGGTTTTAATGCTTGACATGGCTAATGAGGTCGTTATCGCAGTTTTGGGCTAATCACTCCTGTATGGACTGTTTATATTAGACCATATCCTGTCAAGGGCACGTGCAGTCTGAGATCTTGTATGTGCAACTTGCGTTAACCTGGTCCCTTATATTCCTGATGAAGTGGCAGGGGCAAATAAAGCGAAAATGTTGTTCCTACACTGAATTGTTCACTTATATTTATGTACAGTTACATATATGTACATTTGATAAAGATGGCCTGTAAGACAGTCCCCTTCAAGTGCACAATCTGGGATAGTTGATGATGAACCAGATTTAACTTGTGTGTAATGCTGTTATGTTTTGCTCTTCTTAATTTATTGTTGTGACTTGTGCTTTGGCTGTTTTATGAATTGACTTCATTAACTTTTTTCAGTGCATGTTTCACTTCTCTTATTTCCAATGGGTCTTGAACATCTTAGTGTTCACAGGTTGCAGTGTCATTTAGCACATGCATGTATGTGATTGAAGTTTTGTGTGCATAAATGAGTGGGGCATGATGAATGAGCAAATGCATGTTCTGGGTGTTAAAGAGAGATTTTCCATGTATCTGACCATATTGTTTTCAGTTTTCACCAGGGCAGTTTCAAACGTCAGAATTTAAAGAGTTACACAAAGAAGCGCAGGTCTTCCCTTCACACCATCTTTGTCCAATCTTGTCTTAGAGGGTTAGGGTTTAGTGATGATCTGATACATCAGTTTCAGTAGCTGGCAAAAGTTTGAACTGTGTAATTTTTACACAGTCATACGTTATTGCGATATCATACTTCATTGTGTTGAAGAAAAGGCAGAGTTCGTGGGTGCACTACATGCAAAACAGAAATGCAGATGGTTTATGATTTTGTGGGAATGTAAGATTGCATTTTTCAGCATTCCTTTATGTGTGTTTTTTCTGTTTGCTCAAAACATACATTACAAACTGCCAACCACAGGTCATGGAAAAGGCAAGAACATCAAAATAATAAGAGACCCAGTGGTTAGAAAAAAAGATGTACTGCAGAATAATGGAGAATTTTGTTGATATTATAAATGTCAGTCTCCTTGCATGTTAGCAGCTTTGTTTTTGTGGGTTTTTTTTTTTTAATTTACACCAACACATCATCCAGAGAAAAATAATACAAGAATAGCATATAATTTAGTATGAAAGCTAATGTTTGCATTCCTCCCCTGGCCAAGCTGAAAGAAACCCGTATGATTGCACCAAGACTACATCTTCATTGTATTTGTGGAAACGGGTGCAATGCACCACATTTAGCAAATACCCAAATTATCTAATTACAAAGATTTTCCCCTCACCTTCCCATGAATGGCATGAAAGCCGCTCTGAACCATTCTCAAACCTAGTCACTGGTTTATAAATTTGAAGAAAATGTGGCTGAGCACCACCAGAGTGTAAAGTTTGATGTTTCTGTTGCCAAGTGAATGAAAACTGCAACAAAGTCCTCGAAACAGTTTCGAGGGAAGTTATATATATCCAGAAACTCTATGACAGTTTATTTTTAGACAACTGCTAAAGTTTTAAGACCATAAATGATTTAAAAGTTGAGATGCTGTTTCCTTGTTTGCATTTTTTTCTAATTGCAGCTGTTCACTATTCTGATGATAGGGTTTTAAACTTTGCAGATATTTCACTGTTTCCTATTTAGCAATCTATTTCTGAACAAACAAATTTGTTTGTGCTTATTTCTTTTTTCTTTCTTTTTGTTGGTAAACAATCACACTTCCAATAAAAAGTTTTCAGCAGTAAATCACTAGTCTGTAGTCTCTCTGTATGTGTTCTGCAGGTTATGATTTTATTGTATTGTAAATTGAATACAGTCATGTTCACTTGTTAAGTGCCTGGATACTCAACTGTCTTGCCCTAAAACTAGAAGTATTCAGACAAATCTTTCGTCACTGGCAACGGTAAAGCAGATGAACGGAATACGCCTTGAAGAGGTAAACCAGTATCTAAGGGGGACACCCTCTTCATGGACGGCAGCTCCACGACAGCAACAGCGGCAAAGATTAGGCTTGATAGGGTCTGGCGCAGTCCTAACATCAAGTTTACTACGAAATACAATCTGTGCAGTTCCTCGTATTACCGATTCTGCTTTACGGATGTGGACTCTGCTCGGCTATACAGAGAGAAAATTCCAGGCATTCGAAAGTACATTCGTATGACAAGAGCCCCTACTTATAACAGTGAAGCGGCGTAAGCTGACCGGGTTTGGTCGTGTGACCTTGCACGATACTTTGTAGAAGTCTGTCTTTCAAGGTACCTTGGAGGGTGCTTGATGCCGCGGTGGCCAGAGGAAGAACTGGCTTACGAATGTGATGGAGTGGGCTGGTTGTCCTGTACAAGACTTTCCCAGTGAACAAGCGCATTGATCACAAAGTGCTTTTGATTGCACAGTCCTGCATGTTTAAAACTGCTCCTGACTATTTGCAAGAGATAGTTCCTCACCAGCCGTCACGTAGCCTGCGCTCTGGCTCCCAGTTATGCTTCTGTCTCCCTGCAGTGGAAGACACAAACAAGAAGCGCACTGGAGCCAGGGCCTTCAAAAATGCGGCACCTCAACTGTGGAATGCTCTGCCATCGTCATTGTCCACCATCACCTCACCAACCATGTTTCGAAAAAGACTGAAGACCCATCTGTTTGTTAAGACGGACTTAAACTTAAACAACCAAGCAACACTTCTGTCTTTATTTTTTACTTTCCTGGTGTTTTATTTATTTATTTACTTTTTTATTCTATTTCTTTATTGTTTTGTTTTTGCTGCGCAATGAGCATTCTTCTGAATGGATACCTGCGCATTACAAATGGACATCATCATCATCAAGACTTTGCAGCGACCGGCACCAGTCAATAGTTTGACAGATCTGACAAAAAAACTCACCGGTACAGCTTTCATATGGGAGAGGACGCGTCTGCGACGGCCATAACAAAAATGGCTTGCGCATTTGTCGTCTGCTCGCTCCACTCAATTGCCCAATTGTACCAAATAAACTAAACCTAACCCTACCCCAAACTCTAACCCTAAACCTCTGACAAAATAACATAGACCGGCGTATGACGTCACGTCTCCCCCCATATCAAAGTTCTGCCAACTCACCAAATTCAAAAACTAAAAATCTGTCACAAATTTCTATTATTCTAAATTCATCTCATTCTTTAGCCCTCCCGAGTTAGATATGTCTGCGAATTTGTCAGCCATAGAAGCCTGTGTTGTCAACCGTTTTACGACAGGTAATACAAATGAATGATCACATTTAAGAACTAAAAAGGGAAAATTAAATCATAATGAAATAAAAATTTGGTTTAAGTCTTGTGTCAAAAGTTATATTTAATAAAGTTATTGTTTACAATGAAATCTCGACCGGATGTTATTTACTGACGTGACGACGAATGGCGGTACTTCCCAAAATGAAACCAAGTTAGCAATAGAATAGAGGCAAAATGCAAATACTTCAAGATCTATTTGACAGCTAACTTTTACTTGCCCCAGATACGAACGTTTATATCTAGCATACCGCGGTAAGTTTTTCTTTGCCCATCCATTCTGAACTGCTATCGATTCACAAGGAAAAATCCAACTGACCAATTTCTCTTAACCAAAGTCTAGGACAATCCGATAAGTAAAGGATTTTTAAGTCCGGTGGAAAACTTGCAGTAGATGCACAAGAAGATTCTATACAGACATGCTTTGCACGACAGTCACAACTGTTGTGTAATGCTGACTGCTTTTTGTATTATGATTTTCGTTGAAGGATAGCGGCTGGCTGATACCAATGGTATATGTCGATTACTCGAATCTTTCATTACAATTGCTAGATTTTGCCTAATTTGCGTGTTTGAATAGCCTTATTTGAGGAATATAGAAAGATTTATGCGGCTTTTCAAAGAGACTAATAAATAATTATTCCAGGCTGATTACTCCACTCCGACCTTGTATAAAGATTGATTCAAGGGTGATTCTAAGAATATTCTTTCCAGCAGATCTCCAGTAAGGTAATATGGAGTTTACCGTGAAGTGTGTGACGCCTCCTAGTGGTTGTGAAACGGAAATAGCAGCTTTAAATGAAGCTTTCAGTGTAAGTATTTATAATATCAAAGCATTTATTCAGACCCATTTATGAAATGATTTACACATAAATCCATTCGTCCATCTGTCCACCCAACAGTCACTGATTACTCTTCATTACTGTCTTTATTTTGATCGTATCGAGCATAACAAATAGCAAATATTGGAATAAAATTTTGAACGTGACACCAGCCATGTTAAGCCAACACAGTAACAGCAAACATATAAACATAAAGTAACAGGAAGCACATTTCAGTATTACCTACAAAGTTGTTCAATTTTCCATCCATTTGTTTTTATGATAGATTTGATGTCATCACATGTTTGATCAAAGGTGTAATCTGTCCCACATAAAGCTGAACTCACTTTATTCAAGTATGTTTGGTTGAAAAGTCCCATGTTTACTTGCCTGATCAACAAGAAACTCGAACTGTCAAGAGCCAAAGGTTTTGGAAACATGACATATGCAAGCGTGTGGAGTTTGAAATGTTCTTATTCCCTAGCAACCAGTGTTAAGTCTATGAAGTTTAAAACAAACAGGGTGCTGCCATTTGAACTTGGTAACTGTTCGTTGAACACAGAAAATCGATTGCAGGTGGTGTTGGAAGCCATACTCAAAATTAGGAAATAAACAAGATAGTAAGTGGAAGACTTGTTTGACGTGGTTTTCTTGCACTTTTGTAAAATTTAACAATGCAGTTCATATTAATTCTGAATTGAGTACATTTTGTGTTTACTGTAGATTCTGGCTGACAGAAGCTTTAGTCCAAACTGGATGTCACAAGAAGATTGTTTACATGTTCAAAAGCAAACTGAAGATTGTGTTTATGTGATGGATCCATTTGATGGGCCAGCATTTGAACACCTTAGACATCTAGGCTGTAGGTAAGTTGTGTTGATATGGCAAGTTCTTTTATATTCTGTGCTTAATAACAATATGAAGACCATAGCTATTGACTTAAGCATAATATTCAGATTTCTGAACTGGCACAGATATTCAGTTTTTATTTTGTGAATTTATTATCTAAGGCTGAACTGCATTATCTCTTGTATGTCCTAGGATATTTGGACCTCATTGCATAATGTCTTCTATGCTGCTGAAAATGGTAAGAAAGATAAACACAACAGATTTGTTAAACTATTATATACTATCTACAAAACTTTAGAAGGAAAACATGATTTTGATTTTTTTTACTGATGAAATACGCCAAACTAAGTAAAACCTCATGTATTACTACTACCAGCTAAAGAAAACTCTTCTCTTGTCTTCCACCTTATTCAGGTATATTTACAGGTCTTCTGTTCTAATTTAAAGATTTATTATGCTTTCTCGTCTCGGATTTGTTTTTCTGATGTAGAACTTGGATATGCCAGTGATGTGTATCCTTTATAAAATATTAAACTGCTCATAATACTGACCTTATTCACCAAATAAAAAATGTTGTTCAGTAGTACAACAATCATTTAAATCAAAAACACATGCTGACATTAACAATGCTTGACTTTTAATTAACATCATAGGGTGAAGGAGAGATTATAGTGTGTTCAGTTTATGGTGTACAGTTGTTCCCTTCTCAACTTTGCAGGTAATTCCACGTAAGAAACATCCAGTCTACAATGTGGCTATGAAAGATATAGTGGTTTCATGCACAAGCCTGGAGAAAGAAACACGGGTCTGAAATATCATTGTTCTTGATAGTGTGTGTGTGTGTGTGTTATATATACATAAGATTTGCATTCAGTATATGCACACACATTTTAATAGTGTAGACATTATTAGCATACTTAAGTGCATGTATAATCATCAATTTATGTTATAATAATAAGTATAATCATTATTATTAATAATGAAGACACTTTTAGTCCTGAATTTGCGGTAAGGAAGACAGTTTTAGCTCAGATTTTCTACTGTACTGAGTGTCTATGTGTTCCTACGCACAAATATCATATTGATGCCCACATTCATATATGAGTATGTACATCCTCAAAAAAACATACGGATAAGCAAAATCTCAAGATGGATACATATTTCCACAGACAGCTGTTTAAGCTTCAATATATTTCACTGTCTGCCTGCCTTCAAAAATTGAGAGTTGTTTGCATCAGTTGTTTGCATATGCAAAAAAATTAATTTTCCTTGTTGCAGGATATGGTACATCTGCTGGTGGAACAGATGGGTGGTGATATAAGCCGAAGTCTTACTGCAGATGTCACACACTTGATTGCAGGTGGTGTTGGAAGTCAGAAATACCTAGTAAGTTATTGAAACTTCTTCCATTTAGAGTTATTCATTCTGAAATGCACAATAATGATGGTGATGATGGTGTCCATTTGTAATGCGCAGGTATCCATTCAGAAGAATTTTTCTTTTCTATTGAAAGTCCCCCACTCTTGGACAGAGAAAATTTCTCATTAAAATTAAGGTCACATTTCTTTTTCTCACCATTTGTACCTCGTTTGGTGCTTAGGTGTAGTGGTGGTGGAGATTTACATCTGTCAATAAAACCGTATTTTCTCAGCCGGCGCTTAACTCCTCCTCTCCTACCTCTCTTTCGCTTTTTCTTCTGATGGACAGCCGAGTCTTGAGGTAGGATATCAGTTGGAAAGTGAAGATGGAAAGAGTGCGAGAAGGTACTCACGGCTATACAACATAGTGGAGGCATGCCATCTTGTTAGCCAGTTACACTCGAACTCCAGGAAAATATACAAAAGCAGCACAACCAAGCACTGCATGACGTTTACATGTCCACTATCGTAGAAGTGAACCCTAACAACATGAACTGAACTAACTGAGCAGTTAATATGAGAAAAATAGTAATAGAACTAAAATGCTAGCAGCTGCGGCAAGTCGCCCTTGTAATAAAATAGTTTAAAAGTAAATAGGATTGCTCAAAATGTGAAAATCTCTTCTGTTAGCCATGGTTTGTGTTCCCAGGAGAGGTATATGTGATAAAAGTATAAAGTTCCTTTATCAAATCAAAGCTCATCTGAAATTTGTTGCTTTGAGTCTTTTGATGGTTTCTGCTGCAATGATCTATGTGTGGATACACTTGCTGGGGTCATTATTCTTGTTGGTTTTGTTGGATTCTTCCCTTTTTAATTGAATACCTCAGTAGGTTGGCTATACTTTAGAATAAAAATATATAGCAACACAGGATAATGTTAACAGTGGTGTCTGATGATTCTTTTGGAAGTCAAAGCCTGATGTTAACCTCTATACATCATACAGGTAGCATGTAGGCAAGGAATGCATGTAATGACAGCTGAGTGGGTGCAGGCAGTGTGGGAAAAGGCCAGACATGGGTAAGCTGCTCTCTATTTTCTCTCTCTCTCTCTCTTTGCTAGAGGACGTGCAGTTGTCTTGGATCACCTTCATGTAGATAAATGTAAAATCTTTTGGAAGGGATCATCAAATTGTGCACATCCTTTTAATAACTATCTGGTGTGATGTTATTATGTTATCTAGTATAAAGTCCTTTGTAAATGTTAAGTCTAGTTTTATTTGCTTGCACTGTAAACAGCTTATAATTTTAACTATTATGTCTGACCATCTTTGTATGTAGATGTTGGTGTCAATGACAGGTCTAGGGTTTTATCATATAAATGAATCATATAAATACATTAGTCAGACAGTTTAACATGTATGCTTGTTTAGATAAAACACTCTTGATACTCATGCTTCTTGAAGAGTGATGCAAAAATCACAATCAATCAAAACTTGAAATTGTAAAATTCTACAATTCTTTTAGAGTGGTCTTAGATTTAATTTAGCAGTATCTGCAGGTATTTATATGTTTTTGTTAAATAATGCGATCATTTATAGACAATGTGAACGGAATTTTTTTCCCGCAGTCACATCCATGCTACAGATGACCAGTTTTCCAGATTCAAATGCCCAGTGTTCAAAGGCTTGGTGGTGTGTGTTTCTGGGCTGGATGCAGAGGAGAGAAAGAATGTCAAGCGTTACGTTGAGCAGGAAGGTTAGCAAAAGATGTATTAAAGAAGCATGGCTGTTACATCTGGAAACGTACTAAATCAATGCTGTCATTTGAACTTAATGCAAATTAAACCAAATAAGTAAAAACAAGATGGATGGCCACAAACTCCGATTTGAAAAAAAAAAGTGATAATGGTAGAATGTTGGATGTCAGGTTTTCTTCTTTGAGGGACTTGTTAGTCTCTAACCCTGATTCACAAAACCTGACTTTTTGCCAACCACATTTATGTTAATATCAGTGTGTGTGTGCACACACAATGGTTTTTCGTTAAAATGTTTGTTAAGCAGTGATTATGGCATTGGGAATTTTTTTAAACGATAGCAATTCTGTAATCAGTCTGTGGCAGCCTGAAGTTAATATTTGTATTATTGCTGCACTGCAGGAGGGAAGTACTCAGGAGAGCTGAAGCTATCTGAGTGTACCCATCTTATTGTGAAAGAACCCAAAGGTAAGCTACACACGGTGATACCTTTCTTATTCAATTGTATCATCATCAGTTGATAGTAGTTAAGTGTTGCATCAGTTTTATGTATATGAACTTTGCTGCTGCTTACTGTGGTTTGGCAGTTATTATTGCAGTGGCGTATGAAGATGCTCGGTTTTGGGGGGGGCAAGCTCCATGCTGACAATGAATAAGGTTCACATTCTTGCCTTCCCAGCATCTTTTGGGGGGGCGGCTGCCCCCCTTGCCCCCCCCTGTTCCTACGCCACTGTATTGCAGTCCATGAGCTACATAAGCCAACATATTACAGTATAGTACAGTCCCCTGAACCACACAAAAATATACACAAGACAACGTGGACTTCCCCAAATGGCCTGACATTAAACCAGATCAACCATATAACGGTTGGTCGAAAGTGGAGGAGTGAGAAGAGGAGCAGGTGTTGCTTTAGACTACCAGCTCCTAATAGCAGTCTTCAAGATCAAGCTGAAATCTTTCATCGATACAGCAGGCAGACCACACCACAAGTTCAATACTCAGTACCTCAAGAACAAGGAGACAAGGGAAATTTATAACTGTGAAATTAAGAATAAGTATGAAGCGCTAAGAGCATGCTCTCTATGAATGTGAATATGCGCTATAAAATTCTTCACTATTATTATTTATTATTATGAAGCCCTTTCAGGACTGACAGAAGAATCAGTGGAAGAACACTGGTCAACACTCAAAAGCATTTGGAAGACAACCTGTACAGATGTTCTAGGGAAGAGGGAAAGAAAACATAAGGAATGAATGACTCCAGAGACTTGGGCAAAGATTAAATCAAGAAAGGGACTGAAACAGAAGCTCAACCAGTGCCAAGACCAGCAAGAGAAAGAAGGTCTCAGAGCAAAATACTGGGAAGCCAACCGCCAAGTGAAGAGGTCTGTAAGGGAGGACAAGAGACACTTCACCCATGAACTGACAGAGGAAGCAGAGACAGCAGCCATACAGGGAAACATGAAGCGATTATACGAAATAACACAAACTCTGTCAGGCAGGAGCATAAACCCAAACAAGCCGGTGAAAGACAAAGACAGCAAGACCATAACAAACGATGCAGGACAAAGAGACTGCTGGATGGAGCACTTCGAAGAGATGCTGAATTGACCTAATCCACCATCCTTACCTGACATACCACCAGCAACTGCACAACTTCACAACTTCACATCAACACCAGCCCTCCCACTAAGACAGAAATCATTAAAGCTATCAAAAGCATGAAAAATGGCAAAGCAGCAGGCCCGGACTACATACCCCTCAGAAGCACTAAAGACGGACCCAGAAACAACAGCAACAATTTTACAGCCCCTCCTCTACACAAGATCTGTGAACAAGAGCTAGTCCCAACAGACTGGAAATTAGGCCACCTGGTCAAATTGCCAAAGAAAGGTAAGGTAAAGGTAAAGGTCATCCCATAACCTATTCAGGTCGTTGGGGAGTGAGGTGTTAGAGACCCCACTTTTCTCGGGGCCAGCTTTTACATGAGGGTGGTGCCAATCTCCTCTACCTCGCTGCCTTACCTTCCCCAACCCTCTATGGAGTCAGGTACCCATTCCCGTCAGCTGGGTCGACTGGGGGAAGTTTGCTGCGCTTATTGGAAATTGAAGCAGCGCGCTCTCGGTTCGGACGCCAGCGCTCTAACCACTCGGCTATCTGCTTCCCCACCAAAAAAGGGAGACCTCACCCAGTGTAACAACTGGTGGGGGATCATGCTGCTGTCCATCCCCAGCAAAGTCCTGACAAGGATAATACTAGAGAGACTGAAGAAGGCACTAGACAAGAGACTGAGACCAGAACAAGCAGGGTTTCGCCAGGATAAGACATGCACTGATCACATTGCAACCCTCCATATCATCATAGAACAGTCTATCGAATGGCAATCCTCCCTTTATATAACTTTTGTGGATTTTGAGAAGGCCTTTGACAGTGTAGACAGGGATGTCATCTGGAGGCCTATGAACCTCTATGGTATTCTGCCTAAATTCATGAACATCATCCAGGGATTGTATGAAGACTCGTCATAGACTGGATTATGCGTAAGACAACCCAAGACAACCCCATCGGTATCCAGTGGACCTCTACCAAACTACTAGAGGACCTGGACTTCGCAGATGACATTAGTCTCCTATCTCATCGGCAGCAGCATGCACAAATCAAACTGAGTAAGCTATCAGAGGAAGCAGAGAAGACAGCCTACGCCCCATCTGGAACTCCCAAGCATTATCCCTCCCCAGTAAGACCCGCATCTTCAACACCAATATGATGATGATAGTCCCCTGGAACCATTTTAGTTGGCCCGCTGTCAGCACCACTTGATTGAGACTGCTCTGGTCCAGGGGGGGTGAACAACTTATTATCTGCTTGTGACCACGATCAAATATCAGTCCTGTATATGCTCGATCTGTTCGCTGCTTTCAACACTTTAGACCACCACATTATCCTCCAGCAGCTTCACACTACTTTTCGTCTCTCTGGCACAGTCCTAGGTTGATTCCACTCCTACCTGTCTGATCGCACCTAGTCCATTAATGTCCACGTCTCTGCATCAGAACCTGCTACTGTGCTTTATGGAGTGCCTCGGGGTTCAGTCCTCGGGCCTCTGTTGTTTACTGTCTTATGTCTTATGCTTTGCTATTGTGCTGTTCATGGCCTTTCCCCAGTCTGTCTGAGCTGGTGTTTCCATACCTGCCTCACAGGTCCGTTTGCTCGGCCCATGCCAAATTTCTCTCTATTCCATGTATCAGACTGGAGATGTTCGGCCATCACTCTTTCTCCTTCTCCAGCCCCAGCATTTGGAATGGCCTACCTCCATCTCTCTGCACAGCGGAGTCAGTACATGCCTTCTGATCTGGACTTAAAAAATATCTCTTTTGGAAATACCTACTATAACAAGTCCATCCTGTTGTCTTTTCTCCCCCACACTCCTGTTTGCATTCCTTCGTGTTCTTGTATTGCTAACCAGTTCATGTTCGTTTGTGCATGCTGCGCTTGTTTGTTCTCGATTTTGACGATAACATCACAAGGCCTCTTTCCCCACTGACCCTGGTCTCTTGTGAAGCGCATCGAGTTTGTCTCCATGTGGGGAAATGCACTATACAAATCTTATTATGATATTACTTAGAATATGCTATGGACATAATTATCATGTTGAAAGTTTTATAGTCATGTGATCTGGTAATACCTGAAGAAATAAATATACTTAAAAAAATCACATTTCACTTCAGGTAACAAATATGAGCATGCTCTGAAATGGAATATACACATCGTTAGTTTGAAGTGGCTGTATGATTCCCTAGACAGCAACTTCTGTCAGTCAGAGGAAGACTACATTGTCAAGTCAACAAGTGTTGCTTCAGGTGTGAAAACATCTACCCCAGAGAGGACTCACCGTTCAGGTGTGTTGTACTTATCCAAAGGTGTGAAACTTTCCCCTGATTTTATTTTGAATAACCTTCACTTTTAAAAATAATCAGGTTTTGACTTTTATGTCCACCTTAGGGAAGGTGCCTTATGTAAGTTTGAGTAATGTTAAAGCATAAAATACTTTCAAGCAGTGAAATAATAAAGCTGGTAAAGCTTTTGTGAAATGTTGGAGTTGTCAAAGTTGTCCATTTCTGGATCAGCTGCTGTACCAGGTAAATCTTTTATGTAAAATGAAAATGTTATTGTAGGTAGGCTTTGTAACATAGTGGCTTATGCACTTAATCTAAAATCCTAGGACTGGAGAACTTCTGATCCTCATCCAGCAGTGATGATTATTAAGAAGGTGAAGAGCAGCCAAAAAAGAGGAACAAATGAACTAGCTTCTGAATCATAGTCTAGCTAATTCAAGTTCTCTGCCCTTGTCACATTGAGTTGTATGACATTGACCTCTATGTACTGTTCAAACCTAAAGTGATTGGATATTTGTATGTATTGTTAAGGCATTTTCTTTTCTTTTTTAAAAGAATGCCAGTGGATCAAACACAAACAAAATTTAGGACCTCCATAGAAACTTGATAAAAGGCTTGTTACTACACCATACAAACTTTACTGATGGTCACAAGCTGTTTTAAAACATTTGTTCCTATTTGTTTTAAGTCACAACAGAAGTCTAACTTATGCTTTATAAGCTACTAGAAACTTTTTGTGTCATTCTCTTTTAATAGCACTAGCACCAAACATTGCTGATATCAGTGCCATCAGCATGTGCTCTACACATATCAATGACACTGCCCTTCAAACAACACGTTTCTGCAATCCATCTGCTGACTCCTTTGATGCACTTGACCTGACCTCTGTACCAGCAGAGCCTTTTCTTGATGGTTGCAAGGTCAGTGTGTAAGACAAAAATATCTTTGGCTGATGTACTTAGATAATAAGACACATTTTGGCTGTTACCAGCTTTAAGATTGCTTATTTTTATTTTGTGATACAGTATGAAGCTAGCATGGTTATTTACAGTCAGAGCTGGTTTTCTGATGATGTCTACATCATATCCAAAGTAAAAGGATTCCTCATGAAAGGTCACTATATTTATTTTATTTATCTATCAACATGACATGGTCATTGGTTCCCCGAGCTGTCAATAGTCCTAGACATTCACACTTTTAACTAAGAGCATTATCTACTTTACATTTGTTTTGATCTCTGAAGATTTACCTGAGTGGCATAACTGGGGCTGTGTTAGAGAAACTGCGTCGAATCATCAATTCAGCAGGAGGCACTAGGTAGTGGCTCTTCTTTTTTCCAAACTATCCATACAGATTTTTAATCTATTTATTTATTTAGTCAATTCTAAAGCTTCATTTTAAGAGGTGCATTGATGCAGATATTTTCTTTTTGCCAACGTGCCAGTCTTCTCCACATGCTAGAAGAACTCCACATAGGCATAGACAGGCACCTTAGAAAACAGTATATACCTTTTATACTTTTAAGACTGTTTTTTTTTTCTTTTGACAAAATAAAATCCTCTTTCTAAATTAGCAGGAATCATGTTATTTTTAAATACCTCAGATTGATTGGATGTTCTATGGAGAAGTGTTCATAAAAAGAAATATATTGATCATTTTCCCACAGAATGCAATCTTGGAAATAAAAGGCTTTTTTTTTTTTTTTTGAAGAAAAAAACAGTCATGCATAATTCTACTTGTGTGGGTTATGCTTTATAAGGAAAGCTTATATCAAAAGGCAGCAAAACAACTAAGAGAAAAGACTGGGTAGGCTATCTCACTAGATAGACATGCTTCACTAATACGAGCCCAGGTCAGAAAAAAAAGTAAGGGAAGCAACCTTTTGGGCAGTTCCAGTGTCCTTGTGCATACTGCTTGCATGTTTGGAAGTATCAAGCATTGCTTTTGCCATATGATAGAACCTTTCTGCAATCATGTGGATTTAGTTATGGACATGATCTCAGACGTTTTTATTTTGAATTTATGTTTTGTATCTACTTAAATGAACAATGTTTGATCAATAACATTTTCTGAAATGTGATGTTATCTGCAGGTTTAATGCTGTTACTGATTGTGTGACTCACATTGTAATGGGTGATCGCTGTGAAGCAGACCTAGCTGCTGTAAAGGAAATGGAACACAGGTAACTGTGTGTGTGAGAGAGAGAGAATATAGTCTATAGAGTTGTGAGTGTAAGAGAGAGAAGAGGAGAGAACCTATAGGGTTGTGAGTTTAAAAGAGAAAGGGGAGAGGAGAGAACTTATAGCCACGGTTCTCAACCTGGGGGTTGAGAAACGCTGACTTATAGGGTTGTGAGTTTAAGAGAGAGAGTGGGGGAACTGACATGGGCATAGGTAGAATGTCTGTCACTGGTAATCTTGCAATTAAAGAAGCCAGAATAATGTTTTGTCTGGACACCTGGGTACTGGTTGGAGCACACATTGTAATGCTGGCATTGCTGCTTGCAGGCCTTTTGTGGTGAAGCCTGCTTGGCTAGCAGAGAGCTTCAAACAAGGACAACAACTTCCAGTAGATGCCTTTCTGTCCCCCTTCCTGCCAATCCCTGAACTTGGCTTGCCTAAAATAGATTTGCCTCACAGGTAAAGAACATAACTTTTATTTTCATAATGTATAGTAATAGAAAGTACAAAATCAGCTAGAAAGTTGTGGTTTAGTATTATAGAAAATGTAATATGAAATCCCTGAAATAAGAAACTTGTTGAAAACAAAATAAAATGCAATACATCCACTGTATGAAAAAAATCGAGCAGACCATACTACACCCTTCCTCCATGAGCTTCACTGGCTGCCAGTTCAAGCTCACATTAATTATAAGATCACTACACTCTGTTATGATCATCGTTATGGTCCACCCCAGCATGCCTGTCTAAAGTATTGATGCCTTATCACCCAAGCCAGTCTCTTTGGTCTGCATGTGTTACCCGCTTTTCTGTGCCATGCATCAGAAATTTGGTGGATGCTCCTTTTTCTCATGCCCCACTGTTTGGAATTTTTTGCCCCTTTCTCTTTGAACTGTGCCTACTTTCAAAGCCTTCAGATCTAGCCTCAAAATCCTTCTCTTTAAAGGTTAACCTGAGTGCTTATCGAAAATCACTAGAAATAGGGCATAAAGTTTCACAAAAACGTATTCCAGTGGTATTTTATGAGAAATATTAATGGTTTTTTTCTTAATTTCGCCTGGATTCCTCAAGAGCATAGGAAGTGATAAAAGGGTGGTATTTCTAAAAATAGCATCATCTAGATGAGCTGAATTTTCTCTCACTCAGATGAAGTTTGTATTCGTGATTTCCTAAAGATACTACTTGCTTGATGGGTGATGGGAGCACGCACATCATTGGTGCCCTCACACTGTCAATTGTTTTTAGTATTGTGCTGGATAAGGAGGATATGTTGTATTTGTGACTGTGTCACAACGTTACATGTAGACCAGAACGGTGTAGAAAGTGTCAATGTTGCATATCTGGTGATTGATCTTTACTTTTTACCAGCAATTGTAGTTGGTTTTAACAGCTTGTGCATTTGTGTAGTTGGGACTGCTGTAGGAAGATCTCTTTGTTTTACTAAAAGTTCAAGACTTGCCTGTACTGGATAACAATTGCTTTTGAAATGTTTTGGCACAGCACATTTGAACAAGGCAGAGATCTATACAGATGCTATACAGATCTCTGGATAAAGTTAATCCACTGGTGTTTGTAGCCATGCAGTGATCAAGAGAAAAACTTAAATATAATATTTCTCCTGCCTTTTCGTCATACAATACCACCAGAATATGTTTTTGTGATACTTTATGCTCTATTTCCAGTGATTTTCGCTGAGCGCTCGTGTTTCCCTTTAAGAAATATCTTGCATAATCAAGCGTGCTGTTTCACTCCCTCATGAGTCCCTCATTTTGCACTTATCAATGCACTTATTTGTTTGCCATGATGTCATCGTTTGCTAATGCTTATAATTCTTGTATGGTGACTTTCTGTTTTTTTTTTTAGTCTTTCACATACAATGCATTGAGCTCACCTCCATACGGGGAAATGAGCTTTATAAATTAAAATTACTATTATTTAAAGTATTATTATTATTATTAAGAATTACTTGAGGACTCTACGCCATTACTTTAGTGTTTTCATTTTCACTTGTACTTCATCCTCATCACTGCCCATTTTTATGTGTACTACACATTAGCCTAGTTTTTATGTCAAACTTTGAGTGCATACTCCTATTTAAGGATGATTTTGTGCTGTATAAACTGCACATTTTTATTATAGTACCCTAGCACTGAGTCACTAGGCTGCTCTGAATCATTGCTGCTTATGTCTTTCCTTTCCAAAAGAAAATCCAAAAGTTTGGCTGGAAGAAAGTCTCTGAGAACAAAGTCACCTTCCACAGAATCAACTCCACAAAAGGAAAAGACAGCAAATGGCCACTTGGACAATGAGAGTGACATGGCAGAACTGCTGAGTCAGTACCTGGACAGTGGTAAGTCACTGCAGCACCTCAGGTAATGGGTCATTGCAGGGACAGTGGACCAATCATCAAATTGTCTTATTTGATGCAGCATTGGTGCACCAGCTCATAAATTTGTCAGGTGTTAGATTTCTCTTTTCATTAGTGAACAGTCAGTTCAAGAAGAAAAGTAAATGCTATATTTAAAAAAGCAGAATCATTTCCCTTTGCTTTAAATTACAGGTTTTCCCATCCTTTCGAGATGTAATTCCGTTGTGGTGAAGTGAGTGAAACATGTCTTCATGTGGCAGTGCCGTACTTGCTTTCTGACAGTTTTATGCTGCAAAGCCATCAAAATTACTATAAATCTTGCAAAGAGAGCATCAGTAATAAGAAGAAAAATCTGTATATCTAATTAATCTGCATCTTATTTTCAAATAAATAATCATAATATTCAAAGTATTTTGTATAATGATACTTTTTCATCTGAAATGTTTTACTCGTATTAAGTGTCAGCATTATGTTCATTTAGAAATGCTTACTCATTGAACTCATTTTACAATTGATGTCTATTGTCTGTTTGTTTTATGGGATTCTGTGTTCTGTTTGTGACAGAGTGATTTGAATTTGTGTATTCCTGATCCTTGCCAGTCTGATTTCTTACTTTTTCGGCTGGACCATTACAAACCCTAAAACTGGTGTATAATTTAACATTCATAATCTCTGGTAACTTTGACAGGAAGCAAGGAAGGTAATACTACCTGCCAAGCAGCAGATGAGGTAGATGGCCATATTCCTTGCATGGATCAAGATGATGATGCAGATATGACCCAACCACCAGAAAGTGAGTTTTTACTTGAACTGCATACAATTTTGTTATGTTTCATCCAGTCTTAACACATAAGATTTGCTGAAACTACATGAAAAGTTTTAGAATGTGTTGAATTATAAAGTTCGTTAACTGCATTTTATAAAAAGTAAATGAAGTGACATTTACATGACAGTATTATTTTGTCTGCATCATGTGTGTGTGTGTGTGCATGCATCAGTATTTGTGCATGCATGAAGACACACATGTTGGAGACAAAAAGTAATAAGTTTTTGAAAATGCATGTGCAGTCTGTTGATTTTTAGCAGTCAACTTATTTGCAGTGCGAGGTTGAGATTGAGCTAGTTACCCTAATTTCAAGAAAAAAGATTTTAAAAAATTAAACTACAAAATAGACATGCATGAAAATTATAAAATAAGTGACAGTCAAATGATCTTCCTTAATCCTGAGAGTGCGCTTCTTTTATAAATCTCAAGTCCTGCAGAATTTTGAAGAAGTCTTTGACACACAGAGGAACATAGACTAAGTTATCTTCTGTAGTCTTATCCTGCATGCATTAAATTTAAATGATTAGGCATTATATAGAAGTAAATGAACATTATTCATGGTAATGAAAAACAGCTATAATGCACTTAATTGGATTCAGTATGATTATAGAAAAATATATGACTGTCTTTCCACTCACTGTCTCCTAACGTAAACCGCATTAAGGCTATCGCCATCTGAGTTTGTACAAGTCCCTTATAATAGCGGAGCCTTATAGCAGCATTATAGTGAGCATTCTTCTGAATGGATACCTGCGCATTATAAATGGACGTCATAATCATCAACTCTTAAGCGGGATGGAACACATCAATTGTAATAAGTGAAATATTACCACGTTACTGTAATATGATGAAAATTTGAAAATGCAAATATACAAACACATGTTCACACTGTATTCTTCATCCTTCACCTTATAACACAGAATGCTCAGTAGTTGATAATTTGTGTTTAATAAAGTTAAAACACTTGTTATTCAGCTATTTCACTTGGTATAAAATATTTATTCAAAACATTCAGAAAGTATGCCTTATGAACACAGAAGATAAAAATGCATTAATTGTCACCAGTATGTCTTTATGATAATTTTCTTGTTTAAGGATAAACTTTCAACATTTAGATATAAAATGGTTCAAAAGTAAGAATAACTGATTTTGGAAGCAAATTTTGAAATCAGTTTACATGATTACTTAGGTATATATGTGCATACAGATTGTAAAATAGTTTATGTTCTTAATTTTCCGAATGTAGGTCAGTCACTGGCTTCACAAGCTGGAATATTCCAAGGGAAGACCTTCATCTTTTGTGGCTTCAATGACGAAGTCACAACAGTCTTGGCGCAGTTAGTGACTGAAGCTGGAGGTATTCATTTTCTGTAACATTTTTCAATGCCAGTTCAAATACTTCTTTATAATATTCATATTTTCAACAAGTTAACCCTTTCACTAATGGGCTTTCCTACACCAGGTAGCTGCAGATACCAAGATTTCAGGCTGCAGTCTGTAGGATTAGGGTCACCTGACTCAAGCAGCTGTAACTTTTGAACTGTTTCATCAATTTTGAAAATTCTTTTTGTTCTTTACTATGGAAGAATTGTTTTAGCAAGCTGTTATGATTATCTCTGACTTCCATGTAGAATAATGTTCTAAATTTGTTATTCAATTATGTTAGATCTTGAGTGTACTTTAAACATGAAATTTTTTATTTGGGATGAAAATCAAAAGCAGTAAAGAGCTAGCAGAATGATTTGCAAACAAAAATCAAAAAGAAGTTTTAAAAGTAAACACTTTGTTACAATTGTTTTAGTGACGTAACCATTATCACTCTGACTGCAGTCAGACATTGGCAGCTTGCAGCTTTTGTACTCTCACTTGTCAGACATCTTTCCTGATGTTAGCATTGACAAAAGAAAGAGAGGTAGTGACATTTGCATCAGTAAATTTTATTTATATTGAAGAAAATATAAACATACCTTGAGTCAAACACACTCCAAATGCAACTGATCCTCCGTATTGCACAAAGTTATGTCTTTTTGTAAACCATATGTAGTTATTGCTGGTCCTGATGCAGGAAGTCACAAGCTATGCACTGTGCTATGCATTAAATATGCACTGTGCAGACCAGTTTCAGACTGTCCTAAAGTACAGTGATACAAACTTTCCAGCACCACACAATAAAATCCTAAAGTGCACCCACTTGTCCTAGTTGCTTGAGGCCTTGATGTCAATGGTAGATTTCTGCCTCTCTTTATTAAATCTGTGTCTTATATGCCACATGTTGTTAATCTAGATTTTTGTCATTATGGAGCTCTGCTGAAAAGTCTACCCATAAGTCAGCTCCAGCATGGTTGACAGCTGCTGAAAATGGTGGCAAAAGGATAAATGTGGACATTATTTTACCTGTCTGGTTAAATTATTTTTCCAGTAAAATTTATGACACCATCACTGCCCTGTCTCTGCAACTGCATTAGCATCACCTTGTGCTTTTGACATTTCCATTCAAAATTTGATTTTTGTTACTTTCTCTTTTACTACTAATCCAGTTTCAACAGAAAATTTAATCAGCGTTTACATGCCCTACCTTTTTTTCCAGGCCATTTATTAGAAAGTCGTAGTTATGGTCGACAGGTACCTGACTTTGCAGTGGTTCCTGTGCAAGGCAGTTCTGTGGAAAGTTCTGTCACCGAGGTCGTCACCAATGCTTGGATGGTGAGAGAAACTTAAGATTCATTATTCATAATTACTTAGCCATCTGAAGTTATGATTTTATTTTGTCTTTAACTTTACCAGAGAACCTGACTGTTAGGAACTTTGAGCTACAAATTCTCTTTTTCTCTTGCTATACGGCTTTCCTTGATTTCATAATTGTCATTAATTATAATTTTAAACCCCCCGCTTACATAAAATGGTGCTCAGTTAATTTTAAAACTTTACATTGAAAGTTATTTTATTTCTTAAAAATCAAGTACTTAAAAATTTATATAATTGTACTCAAGTACAAAAGAAAGTTTTCAAAATATTTTGAGTAAAACAAAGAGAAAGATGAGGCAGGGTCATGTGGCTTCATTCCCTTTTACCTTCACTGTGCATACATGTGGATTGCAAGCAGCTCTTTGTTTTTGCTGTTTAGTCATAAAATATCCAATTTAGAGTCTGAAGCTGAAAGTTTAAATAAAAAGATGAGTCCTGTGTTTTTTCTGATAAAGATGATAATGAGGAAGATTGAGATAATGAAATTATTCATCTAATCCATGTGACCACTAAGTCGTGACTAAGAAATGTAAACTGAATTTCTGTTTACTTCTTATGATCGCAAGCATTTACTGATAACATCACAAATAAAGTATTTACCACAAATGTGTACAAAGAGTACATTCTCATTTTTATTGCTGTTGCATTTTTAAGAATGTTTTTATTAACTTTTGGAATTTTTTTTATAATATATGACTTTAGTTTGAGGCAGTAGAAGTTTCCCATCATGTTACTACATTGATAATTAATTTGCGAATTATACCAAATATACTAAAACAACAGAAAATCAGTCCTGTATATTTCATTTTCTATCTTTCACTTTTCTTTTTACTTTTCATACATTTAAAGTTTAGTCACTTTCTTCTAGGTTGCTATCTGCAAGACTATATTTGCATTTGCATTTGCAAAGAAATTTATGGGTCACTAGTTTCAGCAACCTTGGCCACCAGAGGCCCAACTTCATTTGGTTCATGGTCTAAATAGGTTTAGCAGCACAGCATGCAGTAGCGGGAGAAAATTTGCAGAGGATTTGCTTGGAGACGGCTTCAAATCCTTCATCTTTTCTGTTTCTACTAGACACAAAAAAACAAACAGTCAGTAGTAGCCATAAGCTTCTAATAGTCGGGTCATCCAGTAAGGATAAAAAAAATAATTTACAAGGAAAATTTCATTTCTAATTTTTTTCATTTTTCTCTCTCTCTTACTCTCATACACATGCATCCTGTATACAAGCAATAGCTAAAATAATTAAGTCTCAAGTAATACCTAAAATGCATTCATAGTTGAATGTGCACACACTGAAAGTAAGCAAGCAAACCTAGCTAATATCCTGTTTAAATTACATGGGTTACATGTTTAAATTATCTGGGTAATGCTTAATTTTACCTTGGTAACACATTTAAATTTACCTTTTTGTTTTAAATGCAGCAAATGTGTTTGGAAAGTCAGACTTGGCTGCCTATCAAGAGCAATCCTATTTTTCAACCTATAGGTATTGATTTGTCTTCTCAACCTCTGCAGAACTGTGTTCTGTCTATCAGGTACTTTCTATTTTTATTTTTCTACTTTTGAGTGCTTACAAAGTTGTTTGTTTTACTATAAAGTTACCATATAAATTTACAATGATTTTATACAGTGAAATGCAAAAAAATTGTATTATTAGACCATTCAGACCTGAGCAAGGGGATAGAAACTGCATGTGAAGGGGGTATTCATGTATTTATGATGGGCTTGCTGACCACCCCTACCCCCTTACAATTTTGGGAAGAAGTAAACTTTACCATCATGAGTATGAGGCAAAGCCTGTCATTGATCATGAAAAAAAATTGATTCGATGATCTATCTTTTGGGATGATGCTTCCACACTTATACTCTTGTAAAGAGCTGGGTTGGGGTCATCGTGCAGAGTGTTTTGTTGCGAGTAGAATTATTTCCTATCATGATGTTTTTTGTTGTTTTTTTATCATCATATGCTTTATCTATAAATTTGATTTCAGTCTTGTTTTGCTCTATTTCCAGTGGTTATGTGGGAGTAGAAAGGGACTGTCTGAATCACATTGCTGATCTGTTGGGAGCAGTGTAAGTGCATAAATAAAAGGCATCCATTTTGTCATTACTATAGTGCTATCCATATATCACTACAATCATGATATTCTTTATTAAACCAACCGAGCATTCTAGTACCGGAGTATTATCAGGAAAAAGACTCTTGTTAACTGTGTTGCTGCAGCATACCTGTTTGAGCTACTAACGCCTTGCTATCCAAGTCAGTCTCTGGTCTGCTTGTGTTGCCCTCCTCTCTGTGCCATGCATCAGATGAGAGAAATACATTTCTTTCTTCATCCCAAATGTTTGGAATTCTTTGCCCCTTTCTCTTCAAACTATCTACTGTGTCTGTGTCTAAGTGTGACCTCAAAACTCACCCCTCTAAGAAATATTGTTCCTAATCAAGCATCTTATTCTGCTTCCTCCTCAGTTTTTCATCTTTATCCATGCACTTTATTCATGTTTCATTTTAGTATCATCCACTTGCTGACACGTGTGTTTTGTATGGTTGACTGTTGGTGCATTTGTGGTCATTCATATCCAGCACATTAACCTTGCGTTCACATAGGGAAATGCACTTTACAAATTCAATTATCATTGTTGTTTTAATAAGAAATAGTTAATTAACATTTAAGTATGATAAATCTATCTTTATTCCCAGAAACAGTATAGCCATGACATCAGAACTGTATGTGCACATAATTATTTGCAGAATTTTAACTTTCTCACAAAATTTATAAGATGGATGAATCATATAGGACACACATTTTTAGCATTTACAGTCACTTTTGGTACCCATTCTTACACAGTTAATATAACTTTTTTTTAAAGGCACATCAGGGAAAAACAAACTGCCTTGAATAAGTCTTTGGTTGTAATTCCAAAAGTTTGTATAACAAGTACTACATGTTCTGTAGTTTTGACTTTTGACCTAAAATATTTACCACATAGTTCACTTTTTTTTTTTTTTTTGGTGTTTTCAGATGTCAAGAGTTTTTTGTCCGCAAAGCACGCAAGAATCTGCAAGCTAGTACCCACCTTATTGTCAAGGAAGCTACTGGGCCTAAGTTTAAAGCTGCCAAAGACTGGGGTATACCAGCTGTGACTAAAGAGTAAGGACTATTTTGATACTTTTTTTTTTCTACGTTTATTTGTTGGCATTTGTGGTAGTTTCATGTAGATGTAGGATCACCACAAATTGAGCCTTAAATTGCATGCAGCAGTTTGGCAGCAGAGGCCCAGAAAGGTGATTAGGGTTAACTTTATACAGTTAAGCATTTTTGTGAAAATGGATTCCTTAGTCATTAAACTAACATGGAAATACACTGCTGTGTTAAAATAAAAATGGAAAATGATCTTAAAATACATTTTAATCCAGGTACCCTATGGCTAACAATCCTGATTTCCACAGGAAAATGCTGAAATTCAAACACCGTTCTAGTACCATATTCCTGTCAAAACCCCATCATATTATGCTTTACCTGAGACCCTGAAGTCTGTATTTTCAAGCTCCATAATTACTGACTTGAATATTAATGAAGTGGATTTATCTGCAAAAGTTGAGGAGTAAACAAAGCTGGTCTTTGATCCTGATGCTGTCCAATAGGAGAATCAGATGCTGAATTGTCATTGGTAACGAAAAGATATGCACTAAGCAGTTAGATGATGGGGAGGTAACTGGTGACTTGCTCGTTCTTTGTTTGCACTTTGAAAGTTCTGGGTGAAGCAAGAGAACAGCAAAAAAGAAAAAAGAACTTGCTGATAAAGAATTATTAGCTTTAATTAATTCCATTCAATCTTTGACTCTTCCACGTTTAGAACAGGTAGAACTTGAAATATTAATTACAGAATATTTTTGGAAATGGGACTCTAGTGATGATTTAGCAAGCGACTTCGATAAATCTGAGTGTGACACTTTTCAGAGAACTGATCATGCTGACGAAGATGTTGATGTACAACTCACTTAATTCACCTTTTATATGGAGAAGTGGGGGGGGAGGCATACATTTTTTGAGTATTCTGTTGGTTTTTTTTCCTTTGTGTGTGTGTGAATATGCTTGTAGGATTGGCATACAGGAACACTTTTCTTCCACTGCTGTTTGTTTCACAAACAGGATAAGTAACTAAAACCTTACAAATGGTTAATGATATGAACATTTTGTGATTTGAAATGATGTAATGATTTGATGTGTTCATGCAAAATTTAGTACAATTTGAACAATTAGAAGCACCTGTCGCTAAGTAAAACCTTGTGGGATTGCTGAAAAACTTTGAACTGACTTTTCTCAAAATGGCTGATAGGATATTTGCATACTTCAAACCCATGCAACTCATTCAATTTTGGTACTAGAAGGACAACTCTGGTATCAAAAGAATGGTCAAATCCTGTAGATTGTAAAAATATATATTATTTTAGTTAAAACTCATTTTGTAATGGCAGGTCACATATGCATTTGTGTGTCAGGTGATGGAGTGAATAAATGAATGTGAGAAACTGTTTATGTAGGAAAGAGGAACAATTTTTAGATGACTGAGCCCATTGCACATATCTTTGTATACACACTGCTTTAGAATCTTAGAGTATGCTGGGTGTTTAGGATGTGTTGTGAGCTGTTAATGAAAATGTTGCAGATGGCTCATTGCTTGTGCTAAGTCTGGGAAGAGAGAAAGTGAGCAGAGGTTCTTTGTTGACAATCAATCTGCAGAAATGCCTCCTTCATCGCCTAAAAATAAAACTTCAGCCTTCCCTCAGCAAGTGCTTATAAATGAACCCAAAAGTGGTGCAAGTGTGAAACAGTCTTCGTCAAAAACTAGTGAGCAGTTTCCATCCAACAAAAACAGTGCCAAACATGCAGATCCAGTTGAACCATGTACTACTTTGGCAGGGCAAAATGTTGACACCAAGGGTGAACGACATTCTAAAGACAGCTTATCTCTTAGTAGAGTTCATCAAATCAAAGAGCTAGAGAAAGGCAAGCCTGGATTGCTACCAGAGAACCAGGGAAGCAGCCCATGTAGAGGTTCAGTTGTGGTGGAACAAAGAAAAGAAGAGACAGAAAAAGCCAAAGTGCGCCCCTCCTCCCCAGTGGCTCCAAAAACTCTACACCAAAAGAACTCCAGCCACTTGAGTCAGAAAGAGAATGTAGGGGCCACTGTTACAGGGAGGGGAACTGGAAGCCCTCTGCGAGAGAGGGCCACAGCAACTCCTACCAGAGGCAAAATGGCGGTGGCAAAAGTGGGTGGTGTGCAGGCTCCACACAACCGGGTGGAGGTGAGAATCATGGGAATACATGACTTGTCATGCATAACTTTGTCTCCTGTTTGCTCGCAAGACTGATGTTTAGGGTTCTCAGAAAGGTGACAATTTGACCATGGCACGAGTTGATTCAACCACGGCCAATAGTTTACTCGACCATGACCACAGCCAGTAGTTCATTCGACCACTGGGTATAGTCGATTAAACCACATCATCATCTATGCGATAATTTGGCCAAGAATTAAGAGAATTATGATGTACTCTCCTATAAAGTCCTCGGATGACTGCACAAGTCGATTTTGCTCTTTTGTTGTGTGTGGGTGGGTGGGTTGCTGTTGTGAAAAAGTAATTTTTTGGTAAGACAATATATTTTAAGCATAGCTTCTCTTTGCAGTATGCTTAGAATTTTCTTAATCACAGTCAGTCAGAAAATAGCTAGAGGAGTATCTTCACACATCACAATAAAATAACTTCCAATCCATCTAAGCAAGTCTCCACAAGCTTCATATGGGGTTCATTTGACTAGCAAATATGCTTTGTAGTTTTGTAAACTATTTAAAGCACAGTCCTGCTTGGTCATATGGGTGTGCCATGCCCATTGCTCTGCTATTGTGTAAATTAAACTAACCAAGGAATGTATATTTTTTCTACCTGATACATAGGTATCCATGCACCATGTTACTTCAAACAGCATCCACTTTTTCATCTGATAACAATGGCAGCTGACCTACATATATTATGTGACTAATTTGTAATGAAAAAAATATAATTTCGTTTTGTTTACATACAATGAGCAGCCAGTGAATGGTAACTTCTATGCTTGATAGTCAAGTGGACTGAGGCCAGCAGTCAAAGCAACTTAATAATAATAATAGTGAAGATTTTTCACTTGGGGGTGTGATTGAATCAATTCTGTGTTGTGGTCAAATTGATCAAATCAACCTAGTCAAATTGTGAAGTCGCTAAATGGTAAAATTAGCCGGTGACCTCCCAGAAAGGGTTTGCTCTCAAAAGTCTTCTCAGGCTTCCTCAAAAGAAGTCAAGGCTTAAAGGCATGTCCAGTGACTGAAGTACTGTGTTACCGGTGTAACATTTTATGTCCACTGGCTGAGGTATTAGGTTGCCAGTGTAACAAGCCCTTCACTGTGGCTATATATCTATTTCTTTGATAGCTGCACCATGGTGCAGTTGGTTTTGCTGGCTAATCAAAAGGTCAAAGATTAGGTAGATGTCAGAAAATCTACAACAATAATTAACTCACCCACTTTTAGCTTTTTTTAGCACTTTTTTAAGGATTTTGTAAGCCAGATATTTTTTCCACAGAAGTACACTTTATCCCACCCTCAGCCATTGTTGTCTGTGAATAAATGAGTGATTGTATTTGTTAGCTACCTGATATTTCATGTTTATGTGTCTTCTTCGTCTGCCCTTTTCCTCTTATAATGCAACATTACAAAATAATGAAGAGCACAGGTCTTTGGAATACAGTACGTTCCTTCTTTCATTCATTCATGAATTCCATTAATTTTGTACTCACCCAGGGATTGAATAAAGTTGCCATGCATGTGAGATATCTTTGTTTTTTTTATAATATTCAACAGGAACTACTACAGCAAGAGCAAAAAGCAATCTTATCACCTGGCAATGAGAGTCCTCGCACCTACCTAGCCCCAGGCTACAAACCCAAGTACAATCTTACTGTAGGTATATAGGTGTTTGGCAAAGCTAATAATAAGAGGTGTACTTTTTTTTCTTCAGAACTACCAGATGAAGCTGTGTCATTTTGAATCTTTTCAGATTATAGGAGAATGAAAACTGATTTTGTATCCTTATTGTAAATGCATTGTTATTTATCTTCAGGGTGTCCTGGACTACTACAAGACCCCAGAAGGGACAAGAGAAAGCCTGGTAAGAAATCTTGCTGCATTTTTATTTCAGTGGTGGTGGTGGTGGCAGCTTCTAAACATTCTGGTCAGTGAATTTGACTCTAAAAAAGATCTTCAGCTCAACATCCCTCTACCCACCCAACAAAAATGGGGATCTGATTTATCAAGAAGACAGTGTTAGTTAAAGCTGAGCTCTGTCAAGCATCTGCATGAACTTGGGGAGGGTTAACAAAAAGACTGCTGAGCTCTTTTTATAAAGCATTATATAGTGGTCAAGGGCAAATGCATCTAGGTATAGTAAAGCCATAGGGGCTTTGACCACTAATCCCACTGACGAAGGACAGTAATTCATTTGAAAGAAAATTTTTCTTATAAATTTTCTTTTTGTCTTTTTCTCAGCCTTTAGAGGATTTTGTCTCCAAGTGCATGATAGAGGGAGTTAAAAACACAGCCAACAGTCGCTTCATAGATTCCCCAGCTTGTTCATCACAAACATCTCAGGTGGGTACATGCACTTCATTGTATGCATGCAAAGGATGGTTAGTGATTTGTAGCTTTATTGAAGGATGAAACTCCTGCGTTGATTAAAAGTATGTCTTGAATGCTTCTATCTAAAAAGATGATGACATCTGCTTTGCTGCAGGCAGAGCAGCGAGGACCACTGGAAGGAGTAGTTATTTCAGTCAGTAAAAAGTTGGCTGCTAATCAAACAGAGTACAATTCGTTAGTGGTGGAGCTGGGTGGCGATTACACCTGGCAGTACTCACCCACCTGCACTCATTTTGTTTTCCAGGTGAGATTCATTATGAGTACTGTTTTGTAGGAAAGAATACTTTAGTGCCCACTGTTACAAAAAAATGCACTACTAGATATTTGAAGTTTCTTTTGTATCTTTTTAATCTATCATAGTTACCTATCGGAAATACTTGAAACCTTTTTTTTTTAATTGAAGTAACCTTCTATCAAAAATTGGTTAGCCAGGTAGGATTATCATGGGATGCATTCTTTTCCTATAGGGCCGTGCAAATGATGCTAACAAAGAACTTCGGCAAGCTAAGAACCAGGGAAAAATCATAGTTTCTCCATACTGGCTGTATGCGGTTAGTGTGTGGTGGTTTTTTCCTTTTGTTTGTTATGTTTTTTGTTGGGTTTTTTTGGTCTATATTTTTCCATGCAAAGTTGTTCTCATTATTCCTTTTTAATTAGTCTCTTATAAGTATTTTCTTTTAGTACCTTGTCAGTAAAACTAAATATGAACAGATTGCTTCTCCCAACATTAACACAAAAAATGTTTGATTCTAAGGTTGTGCTAAAGTAGAAAGTTGCATAAGAGTTGTGTTGTCTATAACGAATCTTTTTGCCAATATCAACATATGAGTTGGTTTTTTTATTTCTCATTATCTGCCAAATGGCAGTTCTTACTCTGCTTGTGAATGCCATTACTTTAGAAGATTCCCTTATTTTATGTACAGTGCATGGAGCAGAAGGCCCGAGTGGATGAATCCACATACCCACACAGCTATAACCCCAGCCTCAACCTGGTATATATTTTATTTTCAGTTAGAAATGTACACTAAGTGCCTTTATCCTACTTGACCCAATCCACATCACATTGATCATTACAGTAGCTAAGGATGCTACAAGCCCCTGGAAAATAATCTCTGACTATAACTATTGACTGGTGCATTGAACTGGTGGTCACCTGACACCTTCACATAGCTCCCTTCCTCTCTGAGCTGTATTCTTCAGTCAAAAATACACCACCTTGTGAAAAACTATCTTAAGAGAATACAATATAGACAGGTTTTTTTTCTTTTAAGGGCGACATAGTGATGAAAGATACACCAAGTAGAGCCTTGCGACGTTCAACAAGACAGACCCCTAAAGCAACCCCTAAAACAGCAAAAACATCCACCCAGCAGCCACAACAGGAATCAGCCTGGCAAGAGAGTATGAAAGCGATGAGCAGCTGGCGAGGGGTTGCCAAGTATCCTGGCAACATTACGGATGCTGCTGGCTCAGCATCCACAGTAGAGATGGAGAGGGCAGCTACGGGCAAAAGTGATAAACCTTGTGCTTCTACTGATGAAAAGGATGTGAATAGACCTGACACTGGTGTGACAAGCAATGAAGAAGAACAGGTAAAGATAAGAGAGAGAGGACATGTACATATGCATGAGTGTGTGTTGTGTGTTATGTGCATAAGTGTTCATGTATGAAAATCAAGCTCATGCGCCAACATTTTTAAAGCACTTTGAGCCAGGTTGGTGGTGGGGAAAGTAGCTATGAAATATATATGATGTATAATTATTTATATTGTAAAAGTATTAATATGCTATATTATTTTAAAATAAATGATGCAGATAAAGGAAGCAGGGACTGGTGGGAGTCTGGATGTCAGGGAAGCCTTGGGTCAAACTGTTGAGACTCTCAAGAATACTTCTAAGTAAGTATGCATAAGCAGTGATGTTTGAGCAGCTGTAGGAAGACATGATGTTGAGAGGGAGGGAGTTTAAGAATAGAGAGCGAATTTTAAAAGTACCAGCTTTACAAAAGGAGCTTGAGGAGTTTGTCATCTCATCAGCTATGACACGCTGATTTGATAAAATTTGAGGATTAGGTTTTCGGGTTTCACTACATCCTATTCATTCTATATTTCATGTCAGTTGTTAGTCTGAGAAAATGCAAACTCAAACTACATTTTGGTTTGTATAACAATGTTTGTCCACCAGATCTAAAAGGTCAAGTAAAAAGAGGAGCAGGAGAGCAGATGGAAGCTGTGAGTATCTTTCTCTTGTCTTCAAGCACTTACCAGGTGACATGACTATATGGAGTTCATCCTACTACCTGCCAAATTCCAGCTGCCTGCTTCCGATTGGCCAGAATTGACCAGTGAGCAGGAGCTTACAAACTCTCCAGTTTTTCAACACGTAGATCATGTTTCTGCTACCTCATTTGCTGTACGTTGTTTTGCAGTGACAAGAAAAAGCTTTGGGTACCTGCAGTGGAGCCAGACATCTGACAACTTCTTGTTAGCTGTCTCTACTGCCGACCATGCTGTTTGCATTTACACTGTGATGCTTGTCTTCCTGAGTACAGATGGGCGACAAACTGCATCCAAATGCTTCGTTTCTCTGACATGCCAAAGCAGGTTGTTACATCACTACAGCTTGAAGGTTGAGGAGGAACCAGCCATGAGTGCATGACAGCTCAAAGATTCAAAAAGCACTTCAAATGCTCGACCAGTTGACGGTGTGCATTTGTCAATTCTATAGATGTCAGAGATTCACCCAGCACATGTGCATTAGTTTCAGATTCATTCTGTTCTGACTCAGTCGATATTAAAAAGTGGATGAGGGTAGGGGAGACGCTTGGTACAACCTGAATATGAGCAGTTGACTGCTTCATACTGTTTCATCAAGTTTTGTCTGTCAGTTATTGCTTATCATCCTGCTACAAGCTGTTTCTAGGGATGCCTATCAGTTTTTGTTGCGTGCTTACGCGTGTTCATGAAGAGAGGAGAACACTAGAAGGCTGTGGTATTCACAAGGATAGCTCTAACAGAGCAACAATGGGCATCCACCCCTAACTCCTGGCTTTGACACTTAAGCATGAGTTCTGGACATGATGCTTACATCTTTACCAATTTGTGAGTTGGGGAGTAATTTCCTCTGCCACGAAGTGGGTTCCAGCTTGGGGATAAAGAACCTTCATAGATTTTTCCCTGATGTGGGAGTAGCTGGATCTGGACATGCACTAGTTCTTTTTTATGGCTGAATAAACGTCAAGCGCTAGTTCAACTTTTTGATGGCTCAACCATTAGGCATGTCCGTATGCCACCTTGCCTTTGTTATCGGTCTTTTCAACTGATTAATAAGGCTGTTTTTAATTTTTGTCTTCCTAGGCAGACCTGCTCCAAACAAGCTGGACACATACAACCATTGCTGTATTAGCCATTGTACTGAATGGGGCTGCTTTTACATTCATTCATATTAGCTATGGCTGTACAGATGAACGTAACGCTTGTTCTTGATTAGGTCTCTTGTGGCCTGCTTTCTTCTTCAGAACCATCACAAGATATGTGTGAAGCCAGCCACAAAGGGACCTATCTCTTTGGCACAGTGTATCCAGCAAATGGCCTTCTCGAAAAGATTGCTGCTTATCACTCTTTACAAGAACCAGCTGGCACCATCCCTTACTCATTCTTGAGGTGCTACAGACCTTCTACATATCAAGGTCAAGGATGTCCTTCTGGGAGGTGCTTAACAAATTGGAGTAAGACCTCAAGGCCCTTTTAACATGAGGTTCAAGGAACCAGTGCTTATGCAGGGGTCCTGACATGCTATTGGCGAATGTCTTACGGGCTGTAGATGGAGTCTTACGCACTATGCTTTTCACCCGCCTACCTGCTCGAGCGGCAGTTGCCTAGGATTGTCAACCTCTGCTCCATTCTAGCCAGTGAGTTCATCTAAGGACAGCTTTCTCAAATCTTCAGTTGCCCAGAGTGAACCATCAGGCTTTTGAGGGACATCATCTTTCATTGGAAGGGCTGGATTCTGACCCTGTCTACACACTTCCATTAGACTGATTAGAGGACCATCATGGGAGCTGTCACCAGACAGAACCCAGCATTTCAGAGGGGCCCATCTCCAATCTGCAGCTCTGCCATAATCAGGTTCATTCCCCCTTCCCCCAGGCTCAGGTTTGTGGTCTACCAGTTTATGTAATCCTTTGGGTTGTGCTTGGTGCCATGGCCATATGATGGTGCACAGTCCTGTATCAGCAGATCTTGACGATCTATTACTGCATGCTCAAGATGCTGGACAAGTGAGGATTGACCTACATGGTCTAATTGACATTGGCAGGGTGGCACTCTCCAGAGATTGTCCTCCTTGTTTGGAAGCTCCTCTGGTGGTGCCACCTGCACAATATCACATCGCAACACATTCCAGGGGGACTCAGTGTCATTGTAAATATTCTGAGCAGGAAGGGCAGGTCATTCATTCCAAATGGTCCATCCATCCAATGGTCTTTTAGCATGTAATCCTTTGTACAGGCCATTGCAAAGTTCTTTTCATGTAATGTACCCTTTAAGGAAATCAATAAGGGGATAAGCTGGCAGTTCAGTTCCACATTCACTGGGTTTTACCTGAGAGACATTGCAGCAGAAGCAATCAGGAGCATGTTGGCAGCTCATCACATTGCCCACAGAATGACTAATCTGGCCTGCCCTGTCTTTGCTGCTCCATGGGTCAGCATGGAGTGACCTACCAGTCTGCAGCTTAGCAGGAATTGAGGTACATCTTATGATTTCCATACTTCTGAAGCAGTACTTCTTTTCTTTGCTGACTGCCACACCTATCATGTGTTATTTATTTTTCACAAAGTCATGTCATCAGGTACAGCACGAAGGAAAAATACCATTTTTGGTAGTAAAGTTTCTATTCAGTATTTACCAGGTAACATGACTGCTAGTTCCCTCCCACCTGTGAGTCTTTTCACAGTTCTGGCGAAAAAATGGAGAGGTTAATTCTCGGGATAGAGAAGGGGGGGTGATTTGGTTGAGTTTGTGTGCTCTATGTTTATCGGTCAGTTCTGGTCAGTCAGGAGCAGACAGCTGGAATTGGGTAGCTAGTAAATGCCACATCGTCATTTCTTCTTTGTAAGTACTTGAAGAAAGAAATGGTATTTGTTTTTATGATTAATATTTATATCTTTGAATAAATTTTGATGAAATAAAATAATTTGTAGAAGAGTTCAAAAGTGGAAATTAGATCATTTGATGAAGTATGCCTTGTACACAAAACAGGGTTTCATGCTGTACATCTGAAGTTTTAATTTTTGGCCACAAGTCTGTCCTAATGTTGACTTATTACTAATAATAGCTGGTAACAACAAGTTGCAAATGCACCCGTTATGAGGATCCTTTCATGTTTCATCTGTCTTATTTTCAAAACTTGGCAGTTGTTTTCATCATAGTAAGTATGCACCACAGTTATAGGCATGGACAAAATGGTCAATTGTCAAAAGGGTGTGTTTTTGCAATGGAGGAAGTGGAAAATATTTATGCTGATTATAAGAATCTTGCAATGAACTAACCCTATTTATTTAGGATTTTTAAAAAAATGTTTGCTAAGGTTGGTTTAATGCGTTCAGGTGGACAGCTAAATGTGTCTGGGAGTATGTCAGGCAACAATTCAGACAGTGGTCATCAGGCCAGCCCTTGGCTTCACCCACATGCACCAGCTGAGATTCACGGTGAGCTGCAGGGACAAGTATCAAAATACATGAGTTTCTAAACAATAATCAGGGTAGAGCAGGAATTATACACTGTGTATGAGTGGGTGCATCCGTGTGGATGCTTGCCCACACACGTAAAGCAGATTACCATAGGAAACAAAATCGAAAACAATTATTTGTAGTTCTGATTGGGCCTGAGTATATTAATGCTCCTCACTAAGTTGATTTGTCGTGAATAGGATTTACCACAGAAGCAGCTAATATGCAAATTTTAAATCAACCAGCTTTCCCTTTTAAAATGATTAAATTGTGTTCTCTGTTGTTCATTGAACATTTTGCTTAAAAATTGCAAAGTCAGTTATTTTCTTCAGCTCTGCAGATGGACAGCCATCCCCCTGAAGTATCCCAAAGCATACAGATTACATGGGATGACCCAATAGGCCGGTAAGTATGGTTTTGCTTTTATTTTATTGACGTCTTTATGGAGTTTTTAATTTACAAGGGGCAGTCAAATGAAACAGCAGATGCAAATTTCAGACATGAAAATGCACATACTGGTTAGTAATCCCTGTGGTTGGCAAGGCACTTCTTCTATTGTGACACCAGGTGACGGGATGCCCTGTTCATAAAACGCCTTGGGCTGGGATCAAACCCACTCACAAACAGCCTCTTATACCACTGCATCCAACAAATTTCTTGCCTTTCAGATGTGTTTTCATTTTACTAAAGATGTGGAAATCACATGATGATAAATCTGGGCTATAGGGTGGGTGGTCCATTATTTCCCTCCGGAACTGTGCCAGCTTGTCCTTTGTTTTCCGTATAGGGGTGGGCATTATCGTGTAACAAAATGACACCTAGTGTCAAAAGTCATGAACATTTGTTTTTGATTTTTGAATGCAGGCTTCACATTGATGGTGTGATCATGTTTTAAGGAGAAGCCTTTGATAATCAAAGAAAAGCCAACTCCTTCAGTATGTAGGGAGTCCATGAAAAAAAATTATTTGCCTGGCGTCTGCTATGTTTCATTTGACTGCCCCTCGTATTTTCGCTTACATTTTCTCTCCTAGGTATAACATTTATGTCAAGAGATTTAGCATGAATGATTGAATTATTTGCATCACTTGGGAGCTGTGCATTATTTGTATGAGCACATATCTAAGCCTGCATAGGTACCTCTGTATGCACTCATGCATGATTGTATCGTCCAGACAAGAAGAAGAGAAGCTAGCAGAGCAGCTGGATCACACCCGAAGTCACACTCAGAACACAGAAGATTTCATGGCGGAAATGGAAATGCCAGACTTTGACAAATCAGTCAACAGCTCATCGTGTGATGTGAGACTTTATGTTTATCCTGTTTTGCAATGTGGTCTTTGTTTTCAGCTCTGTGCATGTGTGCACACGCACAAAAGTTTTCATCTTTGTGCATGTGCACTCATGTACATTTGTAAGCATTGAAAGAATGCATGTTCTGTTATTTACAATTATGGCAACACTTCATGTTGATATGTTGGGCTTGCAATTGTGTGCTAATTTTTTTTTTTGTTAAAAAAAAGGTATTTTGACACTTTTAAAGAAGAATGTTAAGATAAAGCTTTTCTGGTTTTCAGATCAAGAACAAGCAAACTTCTTCTAGACTAAAACCTCAAGTTGGTTGGTCACCTACACCTAAACCCCCACCAATTGGTTGGTACCAGTATTTGCACTTTAACTAAGGTATTTGAGAAGTTTAGGCTGTGTGGTTTTGCTGTTTTTGTTTAAATCTGAAGAACATGAGAATTATTGAGTATTAATAATAATTTTATGTATGTTTTTTATTAAGAATGCAGATTTTATTTGTTATTAATTTATTTCTTTTGGCTCTTCCAACCTGTGACCTTGCAGTAAAGGCTGCAGATCCACAACCTTGTGTAGAAAGTCTGGACGTTTGTAAGCGACCTTGTGCACCTCCTATCATACTCATCTCAGGAATGGCACAGCAGGTGTGTCCTTGTATTGACTCCTATTTTAAGCTCTATGATGATAAAACATAGCTGTGTTTAATCACCGTGTGTGTGTATGATTGCATGTATGTGTGTCTCTTGTTATAATGTCATAAACAATGTCTGTTGCAGGAAAGACTGGAATATGGAGCTCTTGTGGAAGAGCTGGGAGGACAGGTGTTGGACCGCCAGCACTTTGATACTGAATGTACTCACCTTGTGGTAGGTATGTTCCAAGATGGTGCTCACACACAGGTCATATGGAGAAAGCTACGTTATCCAATTTGGGCTGGTCACTTGACAGAAAAGAAAAAATCTATTAAAATTTCCTCCTTTTTTTCGTTCAACTGCCTGCTTTCAGAAAAATCTGCTGAAAAGCAATTATAATTTTTCCATTTCCAGGTCAGCCAACTCGCAATGAGAAATATTTGGCCGCTGTGGCTACAGGACGATGGGTGTTGCATAAATCTTATTTTATTGCTTGCCAACAGGAACAGATGTTTGTCAGGGTAAGAATTGTATGAAAGGTGAAGACATTTCTATTCAGTGTCACTTTGACTTTTTTTTTTTAACTTTCATTGGGTAATTTTTAAAAAAACATTCAAGACTTTCAGACTTGCAGTATTTTTCTTGAGTAACGGTTATTTCATTTCTTACAAAGATTACCCTGTAAACACAGATTTTGAAGTATTAACTTTTATATTATTAACATGCATTTTAGTATTGGTAATTGGTAATGCATCTTTTGACCCTTCTTAGACTCACAGCCCATGTTGCTGTTGGTCTTATCTGCCACAAACAGATTGTGAAAAGTCTTATAGCAAATATAGGTCTTGTCACAGTATGTAGAGCACTCTGCTACATCTTTAATCCATCTCCTTGGCATGTTTACTGACCTGCAGGAGGAAGACCATGAGTGGGGAGGACCTGCCACGGCTAGTCTCTTGCAAAATCTTTCCTCACAGACTCAAAAACTGGCAGCAGCTGCATTCAAGTGGAGGCAAAAGCTTCAGCAAATGAAGAAGGTGAGAACTGATTTGTCACATGGTGAAGGAGGTGGCATGGGGGTAGGGTGGGGGGAATTGGTGTTTTACGCCAAGCCAGCAGCTGAGGGTATATCACAGCAAGGAAGCCAGCCATATAAACAGAGTCCACTTACAGAGAAAGAACAGCATGCTCGAGAGGAGATCTGAACACAGACAGCCAATCTTCACTGTATTGGTGACAGGCGCTAACCATTGCGCCACCTGTCCACCTTAGTGGCATGGAGTTTTTAAACTTAGGTTTATCAATGTTTATCTCCAGTGTATGGTACAAATGAACAAAAATGGTTATATATTGATCATCACATCTTGGCGCACAATCTGAACTGATAAAAACATGGAAAATGTCTACCCATTATTAAGACAAGTATAGTTTGTCTCCCTTCTCCCCATGAAGTTAAAGGAACAGACAAATGAAGTAGCAAGCTGGTTTTAAATGATTGATACTGATGTTCTGAATTGTTTCTGCTCAAACATTTGGGTTGCAAAACATTCGTTCATTTACAATGTCTGAAACATATCTCTGGGGCTGTGCCATGTCATTTTGTCAAGTGAAACCAGTGATAGCTGTGTTAGATGAGAGTTCACTTTCAGTCTCTAAAGTGCAGTTGTTGAAATGCTGCCAGCATGGATCTGAGGATCATGCCATACAGTTTTGAATCCAAGCATAGGGAGGATTTTTTTTTTTTAATTGGTGTTTTACGCCGAGCCAGCAACTAAGGCTATATCACGGCAAGGCAGCCAGCCCTGTAAACAGATGCCACATGCAGAGAAAGAACAGTGTGCCTGAGACGAGAACTGAACCCAGGACAGCCAACCTTCACTGTATTGGTGACAGGCGCTAACCGTTGCGCCACTGGACCGCCAAGCATAGGGAGGAAGAGCTAAGCAAAGGGAAAAAGATTAGTGTGAAAGAGATAAAGTTACAAGCAGTAATATTACTAATTCAGTGACTGTATTCTTTCTCATCATGACAGTAAATGTCAAAGAAAAAAATTGCAGCCATGCCAATGATTTTTTTTCACAAAGCTGAATCAATATTAGTGCATAACAGAGCATCCCTCCTTTCATGAATCTAGTGGTGTTGTAGGTACCATTTATACAGAGTACTAAAAACAAGGCAACCTCCAGAACCAGCCTGGGGTTGTTTTCAACACAACTGTAAATAAACGCTGCTTTTAAAATGTTGAGCAGAAATAATTTAGAGCATCAGAATCTGTCATTTAAGCCCAACTGACAATTCCCTTTTTTCTTTTTTTACAAAAAGAGGGTAGAGTGCGGTGGGACAAATAAAACATTTGATTGTTCCCCCCTTTTCTGTTATTGATTTTTTTCATATGCTTTGATGCACATCACCCACTGAATTTTGTTTTGTAATGCCACAGTGTTTTTGAAACACATCTACACTGTCTTTGTAACTACAGAGTAATCCAGCTTGTAAGGGAGCTTACCAAGATTGGCAAGTGGTCCTTTTGACAGATCAAGCAAGGGAGAATAACTTCAGACGCCTTCTTTCTGCAGGAGGAGCTACAGTGCTCAATATACGGTATGCAAGAGACTGGAAATGTTCTCTTTATTCCTCATTTTGAGTTTTTTTTTTTTTTTTTACGAAGTCATGTTGTCCCCCGACCTTTCAGTCACTGGGGAGTGAGATGTAAAAGACTGGATTTGGGGTCTGCTTTTTTGTGTGTGAAAATGCTGCCCATCTCCTTGCCTTGCTGCTTTTCCAGTACCCAAACAACAGCTGGGTCAAATTGGGGTTAGTGGGGGAAGCAGCTGCATCAGTTGTCAAACCAAGCATAATTTTTATGTATTTCCAGGCCCCCTTTGAAAAAGGATCTGAAAGCTACACATGCCTTTGTGGACTTCAACAAAGTGATGCTGTCTCAGGTAGTAGAGAAACATTCATCTTTCTTTTGACACTTTTCCTGCTTGAATTCTCTTTCTTTTCTCCATTTTGTTCACTGTGTACTGTGTATTTGCCATTCAAATGATCTGAGACACTTTCCTAGCTTCCTTTTTTTTTTTAAATCCCTCAGGATGATGTGAACGTGCTTGCTAGTGGAGTGACCTACTGCCTGAAGCCAGAATACATTGCTGCACATCTGACTGATGATTCAGAATGCAGTATAGCTGAATACACATTAGCTGAAATTACTGCTGTTACTGAAAGGTGAGATTGGAACTTCACACAGACTATGAAACTGGCTATCATTATGTCATGTAAATGTGTTGCATCTGCAATTGTGCAAAGTAAACAACAGCACTACATTGCAAACAGTTAAAGACAAAAGCCTTTTATGCACATTGTCATTGTTTTGAGGATATGAATGACTGCCAAGTGAGACTGGAGAGTGGGAGCATGGGTCAGTATAGTTGACATGGATGTCTGCATGCATAGAGGTGATGAGGCACTCTGCATTAATATTTATTCTTCAGTCTTCTTACCTCTTCAGCATGGCAGATCCATCAGGAAGGAAACGAAAGATAGCAGCTGATAATGCCGCAGAGAGAAGAAAGCGATCTCGGCGATGATTAAGCCCATGTGGCCTCCAAGTCCTTTCTGCAAACTTTTCTTTTGGTTTTTCTGCAAATGACTGAAGGTTGATACATCATCGGTCTTAGGAATCTGCCTTCGACTCATCATGGTACTGTAGAGAAGCACAAAGTGTAATGCAGTTCATGATGTTAAAGTGTTTCGGTGAACAATAATTGAGGACTGGAAAAAATATGTGCCATGAGTGTTGCTGAGAGTAGATTTTCTCAAGTGCTACAATTAGAGAAGGGATCCCTATCCAAGGAGATCATTTTCTATGCAGCATTACAAATATTTCATCACACCATTCCACTGTGCTCATATACTTCAGAATCTTTCGGGTTCTTTCTTTTGTTATGCAGGAATACAGCAGTAGTTATCTGCTGAGAAATGCATTAGTGACATAGCAGCCAGTCTGGTGTGATAATGCTGTCAGCATTTTGTTCAGATGTGGGACAGTAGGGTGTTAGCTTGAATGAACTCACAGACTTGTGTTGAGACATTTGAACAATATTTTTTTTCTATTTTAATTCTGTTTACTTTCATCATGATCAGCCTTTTTTGACATTGTTGCTCAGCATCTGTATATGTGTAAGTAGACCTGTAAATAAGAAATGCTAGATAGAGCTTGAAAAAGTTTCACTTGGCTTTTACTTTAAAATAAACCACTTGTGTTCATTTTCCACAATAGTAAACAGTATAACAGTGCATCCCACATGTTTTTCAGAAAAAAAATCATCATCTGAATTCTAACATAGTTGTTTAAATTCTGGAACCAGAACAAAGCTGTAGTAATATATACAAAGAAAAATATTGCTCAGAAAAAGGGCAGCGTTAAACCCACTTAAAAGAATCTGTACTGGTTGACCAGCTAATTTTTCTAAGTATTTTTGAGAATTTGATTCTACCACTTTCTTCCTGTTTTACGGGCATTTTTCTGTCTTCATGTCTATAAAGAAGAATGCTGAACATCCTTTAGCCTGCATGTGTATGAGCATGCATTTGTCTGTTTGAAGATGTCTTTTTTAAAAATATAAGACATATGGCCAGTATCAGTGTCAGGGCTATTGGGTTCTTTATGGGCCATGAGCAAAATAAATTGACAAGTCTGTAAACAGATAGCAATTCTAAAGTGCCTTCTTAAAATATGAGCCATTAGTAACATTGCCTTCCACAAACGAACTAGTCAGTAGCTGATTCCAACAAGGAAAAACTTTTTCTGAATGTTACGATAATATTACAGGGTTTGTTTTAAGACCATAGTTCAACAAGCGAAACTTGCTCCTGTTGCATGCAACATGGGTAGTTGCTGTAACTTTTGTACTGATGCTTATTTCCCAGTGTCATCATGTTTTACTGTTTCTGTGATTTATTCCCAGATCTCTCCCTCAGCATCTGCAATACATCAGGTCATTCCATCAACATTATTTTATCTCTCTAGGTCATGATCTGGCAACGATTGTGCCCATTAGAGGTAATTAATCAAGTGAGTAGGAAATAGCCTATGTCACCTGCATCATTCCTTTAGGTTGGCCATAGACAACATAGGGCTGCACTTTCACAGACCTTTCGTAAGCACACGGCTCAATCCAGCCAGCAAATGCATATTTGTAGGACAGACACAAAAATGTGTTGTGCATGATTCATCTAACACCAGACAATGTTCATGTGAGGTTCTGTTAACGCCGAGTTTATGTGTTGGGGTTCTGAGCCTATAGGTGGCAATATCAGAGAATGTATGTGGCAGAGTTCTGAGCCTATATTATATGTGGATGGGAGTTTTCTGTGCTAGGGGCGATTTTCTGCCCTGAGAAAATATTTCACAACCAACCTGGAAGGGAAAATCAAACTCTGAATGAGGGGAAAAGCCGGAGGAACAATCGTAGTAGTGTAGGTTTTCAGTTGATTTGTGACCCCACCCATGACCTGTATGTCATGAGGTTGGGCTCCAAAACTTAAGTTCTTTCTACTGAGCTCGGTGTTTCCAAAGATGCACTCTTAACAGGAAGACGTGATCAAAATTCTACACCAGTGACTTAGGGGCCCAGGAGGATGACAGGTGAAGGATGGTATAGGTGGGGGGAATGAAAATGACCAACGCCATCAGGCAAACTAAAGTAGGGCTTTATAAAAGATGCCTAGACAGAAAACGATGGGATGCATTCTTTCATAGTCTGTTGCCATTTGCCTTGGTATTGGCTTCATCTCATTGTTACAGATAATCGTTTTGACTGTTATATTGGAACTACTTCACTGTTCCTTTTAGTCAATCATACAATGTGTGCAGATTCGTATAGAACCATTATCAGGAACAATGTTTAAAACTTCCTCTTTTGATCATAGCTTTCTGCAAATCAAGTAAGGAAAAAAAACCCAGTGCTGTTGTATTCATAATAACTTGTGGATGTTGATATTAAAAAAGAAAAAAGTAAGGAATGCATTCTTCTGATGATGTCTCAGTTCTAGTCGCAGCTCTGTATACATATGCACGTGCGTGTGCACATGGAAAAGAAGAAGAGAGAAGGGCATAGAAAGAGAAGGAAAAAGGATTCCTCTTGCAGAAGAAGTAACCATTAACAAAAGCAAGTCATTATGTCTCACACTGAAACAGGTCATGTCAGGTAAAAACGGAAATTAACTGAATAAAGTGATCACATGGACTTAATAGCAAATATGTTGTAGTATGTCAATGTGGTAAGAAGAAAAACTAAACCTTAACACTCAAGGAAAAATTAGCTTTCAGATTGTATCAACACAACCTTCAGCAACTAAAACTTTTTTTTTCCGGTTCATGAAATGTTTGTAGAACCATCGGGCCAAAATCACAGTTAAGAAGTAAAGATGGTTTTAACACCTGAGGTGATGACATGGTAGAAGGAAAACTAAGTAATACATTCAAGGGGGGGGGGGAAGTACAGTTGGGCATTGGGACGAAGGTGATTGTCATTTATTGTATGAAATTCATGAAGGGCAAACTGCTTCATTTTTGTCACTGAGTTCCTCAGAAATTGCGAACTTAAGATATCCTGAGAAAGGAGTGTTGGAGTGTCTAGGTTTTACCATTCTTCAGGAAAACAATTTGGCTTCCATGCGTGTGTCTGGCAGAATGTGACTGTACAGTTGAGGAAATGAAAGCTGCTTTTATCTGATCTTTTAAAATACAAGATGTTGGCCATTTCACCAGCTGGGTAGTCGTTTCCCCATTTTTCCCCCAACCCCACTGTCACCTCCAGCACCATTGTATTTCATCACAGAAATTGGGCCTCTGTTGTGTAACACTTTGGATATTATTTCTGCACTGAAATATGTGTGTATATTAATGAAAATTCAAATATTTAACCTTTATTTTTAATAATGTACCTTGTAAATAAAATTGATATGCAGTTGGAAGCGTCATGACTAGGCAGATGTGCCAGATTGCAATTGCATTAAAGTTATCAAAATGTTTTTTCATTGTTTGTATTCACAAAGCTGCAAGTGCTGTGAACATGTACTGTACATTAATAGTCTCTGCACATGCACTAAATAACGGTAATATTCAGTAACAGTACAGTGGAAAAGAATAACCTATAGCTGAATTAAATAAGCTGTAGAAAACCGTCAGCCATTTCATGTTTACAAGATATACGCAGGCAGAATTATTTACCAGGATTAGTTTTTGTGAGGCTCATGCAAGTCATAATCATACCTTCATAATTTCTTTTTCTCTTCGCCTCTATTTAATTTCGAAATTTCTACAACTTGTTATAGGTTTGATCACGAAAACGCCTGCATCTGTTAATAGGATGAGTAAAACATCATCTCTTAGTTCTCCACAAGGTCCATAGCCATGTATCCTCATCATGTATCCTTGACTGGTTACTAGCTGGTCACCTGTGGGTCCGCCGGTGCCAGTCGTCAGTAGGTGGGGAGACTCGCTAGACGGAGCAGCTGACAAGTTCAACTCTACGTTCGCCATCCAGATCTTTCTCTCGTCGACCTCCCTCCGTGTGTCGTGGCGGGCGTCATGGCCGAACCAGACCAAACTTGCACAGCTTTAATGTTGCGAGAAGGGCTTTCTGATGTCCCAGGAGAGTGGCGACTGCGCTCCGCACAAAATCGATGGTCTTGTGTTCCATACAGGAGATCCGGAGCTGCTTTCTTAATCACTTGGTCTCCAATTTCGTTTTGGGGTATCAGCAGTCGGAGGGCACGTCTCGCACCCGTATGGCAGGGTGAGCACTACAAGGGACTTGTGCAGCCTGTACTTGCTGGCAAGACCGATGCGCCAGGTCATGTTCAGTCCTGGCCATTGCTGCTGTCGTTGTTGCAATCTTGATGCGAATGTCGGCCGTGCATCTGGCACTTTTTGGAAGGAGGAAAAGTTGTTCACCTCCTCAAGCTGTATTCCATACATATAGCACTCTTGATTTGCCGTGCCCGATACCGTTGGTCATGACTTCGATTTTGTCAGAAAAGGTCATAGGTCGCTGCTTGTGTCTGTACCTGGCCACTCGGAAGCCAAGCAGACAAAGCAAAGGCAAAATGGAAATGGGGGGTAGGAGATATATTGGGTGTATGCAAATACTGCAACATGTTTTCTATCCTGGCTACGGTGATAACGCTCTCCTTCACACAGAAGATGCACTTAAGTCAATTATTATTATTATTAAATAGCCACGTGGAAATAAATGATACCGATTCTGATTATAATTACTAGTGGGTTTTACATGACTTTATTTTTTTATACAAAAAATAATTATGATCTACAACTTTCCTATTTACACAGTATGTGCTGCATATACTGCAGGAACTTTTTAGAAAATTCAGAAGCAAATCATGGTTCCCTTCTGAGTAGAATTCTTAGCATCTATAAGCTGCAGTTTATGGCTATCCCTTCCGACTAAAGTTCTTAACATACCAGCTGCAAAAAAATGATGACACCGAAGATAAAGTGGTGGCAACATACAGTTCAAGAGTTTGTATTTCTATAAGCCATAAAACATACATGAGAGGGAGGATGTGTAAACAATACAATTATCATCCCTGTAATATATTGTATTACCGTCAGGAACCCTTTAATAGACCACCTCATACAAAATTACAGCATGTAAACTCATTTTATTACAAATCCTTTAGAAAGCTGGATACTGACATCTCCAAACAAAATTTCGCAGGTAAAAACTTTTCTTTTGATCTTCGGGAATGTGATGATAGGGCGACCCCTCTAGTCTTTCTAAAACTCCATGACACCATCTCGCAAGATATTCAAGAATTTTAGCCCAGATATTTACAAGTTCTGTGCAATACCAATATTTTTCTTGAACAGACCAAAAACTAAAAAAAAAACAACAAAAAACACTGCTCTGCCCTCACAGACACCAGCACAAAGAAAAATGAAGTACAGTATTTGAAACTTCACTGTAAGTGGTATGAAAGAAAACGTGATGACTGGGTTGTGATCATAATTATTTTTATTCCCAGATAACTCATAGTTCATTTTTTCTAACGACTCGTAGGAATCTTCATTTACACAATAACTGACTTCAGGTGTCGTGTATGTAGAAATTATGAAGAGAATGTCTCGATGTCAATAATATGCATATTCATGTAGATAGTTGTGAAATGTCAAAATAAAAAAAATATGTGGTAGGCTGATATGTGGTTCTTAATATTTTCCACATTTACAAACGGATCGTTTGAGATTTAGCATCATATTCATGTAAAGACTTGCCAATCGTGTCGACCATCAACTGTGGTCTGTTCTGCAAAATCGTTTTGAGAAATGTTTTTTGCAGCGCGTTATGTTCATACTCATAACGGTTTAGACCAGGGGTGGGCAAAGTTTTCTTTTTGCGGGCCAGTCTCAATATTTTAAGGTATGTGATGTGGCGGGCCGGTAAAATACCCAAAACCCTGCGCCAGGGTAGCTGCCACCCAATGCTCTCTAACGACTCCATCTTCCATGTCAACCGTGTTATTTGTTATCTTTGTACTTTGTGTTAGAATATTACGGACTGCCCATTTCTAACGCTATTGTAGTTGATAAATTAAATTTCAATCAAATTAACCGAGGCTGAATAAAAGAATTGAGACCAAGTGAACTTCACATGTTGGCAGTCGGGGTGGTCCAACGACGTCCCGCAGGTCATGTTGTTGATACACTGCTGTTGTCATCAGACCCTTCCTGTATGCTCCGCACCTTTTCGACAGTTACTGGAATATCGAAATTTTAATCAGTATTGTGTTTTGAAGGTCCATCTCTAACTAAAATATTATGAAGTTCAACCCACCACAAGCGGTCTGGTGGCGCAACGGTTAGCGCCTGTCACCAAACCAGTGAAGGTTGGCTGTCTTGGGTTCAGTTCTCGTCTCGGGCACGCTGTTCTTTCTCTGCATGTGGCATCTGTTTACAGGGCTGGCTGGCTGCCTTCCCTTGATATAGCCTTAGTTGCTGGCTCGGCGTAAAACACCAATTAAAAAAAAATCAACCCATCACAAGTAATTTTACCTACATATACTGACTTTGAAAAGAGGAATTAGTCACCCATGAAAAAGAAACACTGCACACAAAATGTGTTGCCAGCGAGGTTTTATTTTGTCATTATGTTGCAAGTGAAATTTAAAAAAAAAAATTCCTGAAAATGATTTTACTGGCATGTCTCTGCCTGCCTTTTTATCGATCGTTTACCCTTTTTAGCTCTCTCGCTCTCGGGCATGTAGACGATGCTCAGATGCTATCGTGTTTATAATGATTATGTACTTATTACACAATAAGTATCGAGAAATAAAGACGATTGTGGAAACACTTTTTGGTTTTACTTACATGGCGGGGTTGTGTTCAGGGGAAGGGGAGAGTCTTGAAAGGCATTGTCGCCGAAACATCCGCGCGCGCGCACGCACACACACACACACACATCACATACATTTTCGGTAAGAGCAGTGGTGCAGCTGATGGGGGTGGTCTCCGCACCTGGTGGGGAATTTTCTTTTCCCAAGAGAGCCCTAGCTATACATTTTAACATTCTGATTGACCACCAGTCTCACGTGGCTTAAACTCGAGTGTCTGGATAGAATCGCTGAAGCTGAAAAGCGTTTTCTTCGTTTAAATAATGTTGTCGATTTGAAGATTCCGTTTGCATCAGTTTGTGACACAAATAAGCAGCTTTTACCATTATTATAAAAATATCATTAATGAAAATAACAATCAAAATAGTTGTATTTTCATGCTACAAAGCACTGTCAAAATTTAGGATGACACGACAACAATAAACGCCATGTAGACAAATAATAACACCGCGATACTATTTGAAGCCTCACGTAGCAACTCATAATCATCTGCATGATCTTCTGTACATGAGCATCTGTATGATCTTCTGTACATGAGCATCTGTATGATCTTCTGTACATGAGCATCTGTATGATCAGATGTATACACCTGCGGTATATTACTTAAAGGTTCTAAAACATAGACAAGATTTAATTTTTTTTTAAACAACACACACTCCATCATTTAGACAGTTGATCATCTTTAAAGGTATTCATGGTTATAAGCCAACAAAAGTCTGAAGCTTCGTGCAAAGTTTCTTTTTATGTATTCACCCCTAAGTCAGTCCCGTTGAAAACAGTATTTTATTTTTATTTTAGTTTTGACACCGATGCCTTATGTCTTTTAGAATCTAACAAGTACAACATGTCTATGCTTTCTTGGAATAATGAATTGCAGGAGTTTCAACACACAGACACGATAATGATGGATCTGGTAGCAGAAATAACTGATCTGCTCTCCTTACAAAACACTATTCTATTTCATGGTAGTTCATGCTGTTCTAAAGCAAACTTTTGTTGACAGACCGAGGAACCCAACATACAGAGAGACTGGACATCTCCACTTTAGAAGCCTACGTTTCAAAGGAAAAAGCAACAAAGACATAATCTGCATTAGGAACAGACTTACACTTTAGTCTAAAAACAGTTTTATAATGTTAACAATTGCATATTTTTATAACTAATTTATTAATAACATGTTAATTAATACTTAGTTACAAGACAGATTAAGCCCTGGATATTTGTAAACATTAATTTACTAAATGCTTGTATATTTTTTTTATCCTAACCCAGCTACATTCAAACCCCTTTCAAAGCTCAATATACCCCCCCACACACACACACACACTTGGCGACAGTTCACATAACACAATCATGACCATGTTCGTGTATACAGCAGACTGTAATATACTGTAAGATACTGTTTTGAAGACTACAGCATCATAACTTCCAAAAAAATGAAGAGAACCGTCTAAGACATGAGATTTCTTCACATTAACTGACATACTACTTTTAAGAGTCTGTAAGTGGCAGAGTGTGTGATCTTGACTTAACAGTTGAGGGAGTGAAGGCCGTTTCTGAATAAAGAACAAGGTGGCAGTCTTTTCACCAACTGGGTGGGTAAACATGTTGTGGTTCGCTCCTTCATTGTTCCTCCACCCGAAACTACCTCCAGCACCAGCGCTATTTAGCCTCGTATTTCATCAGGAAAATTAAACATCTTAGAGATAATTTTAGAGACTGTAACAGCAGGGTGTGTCAACCAATGAATCTTATTCCAGTGATAAGAGTACATGTACCCGTGTCCACTCCCTATTGTCACACGAAATACATACAATGGCTTCTCTCCAATGTCACTTTTTATGGGCGGGGTGTCCGCGGTTTTATCTTTGTGTCAGCATTTCATACAAATTCCCTGTTTAACGAGACAAAGCAGCGAGTGTTTAGAAGCTTCAGTGCCGGAAAATATGACTTGCATTTAATATTAATAGGCGCTGGCTTCTGAATATCTGGTGGTGATTAACACCCGGGTTAACACGGACACGGAGTTTCTCGTTACCCATTTCACATGTCACAGCATGGCGAAATGGAGTTCTGGTTACATCTTTCATGACTGGAAAGTATCCTTATTTCACACACACACACACACACACACACACACACACACACACACACACAGAGAGAGAGAAAGAACACAAAATTTTGTGTTGCGAGTAAAGATTTTATTTGTCATAATTTTGCAAATGATATTTAAATTTTTTATGTAAAAAATGTTTCTGGCACATCTGTACCCACATTATACTCTCTCTCTTTCACACACACACACACACACACACACACACACACACACACACACACACACACACACACACACACACACACACACACACATTATTTTCGTTAAATGCCGTGAATTAAGTAGCTGAGGGATGAGGTCCGAACCGGCTGACAAAATCGGTTCGCGAGGTTTTTTTTTTTATATCTAATGTTCGTGAAAAGGTTATTAAAGTACTGCACTTGGGCTGGGTATGTTGGGTATGTTATTCCCAGGCCTGTGACAGCGGTTATGTGGGTTGGTGTGGAGAAACGGGCTGAGATGAGCAGGAGCCTGATATTGGTGCCAGATCCCAGATCCTACAGGCGATCGGCGCTGCTCAGTACAGGTCATGCTCCTGGAAATGATGTGTGAATATCATTGACCTCGCTGGAGAGAAGTGGTGAACTTTGTCAGCCGCTGCTTCTACCCAGGTGTTGACTCCGACGACTAGTACTTACGCACCCGGGGTCGTTTGTTCCACGTCAGTGATTGACCGACTGGAGTACGTAGTTTCAGGAAAGGGGAATGTTTCATTGTTACATTCAAGAGAGTGGCTCAATGTTCCTACATACGTAGGTCTTTGACAGATGTTGGGAATTGAACACTCGTGTCCCTGCGTGTTTGTAGTATGCTGACCATTCGACTGACTAAACGTTTGTGACCTACGTGTTGTCGCGTATGTCGAGTATTTGCAGGGTGTTACGATTGGTCCTTAGTTTATTGTTGTACCTCCAGCGTTTGTCCCTCAAGAGTGCAAAAAAAAAAAAAAAACGTTTTCTTGAATCTTAGATTTTTTGAATCGGTAATTATTGGATGTCGTGTGCTACCACCCGTGTTTTAGTGGACTTGTATGAGTATAACTTGAATGGGCTAAGAACCAGGGCGGGGGGGGGGAGGCACAGGTAATCATAATCCCTCCTCTGTGCACCAGCCTTAACGACAGACTGTTTTTGCTGTTTCATCTGCAGGCTGTGTTACTGCCACCAAATACAGCGAAAATTGTATGTCATGTTGAGATCTAGTTTTAGGCAGGTTGTTCTTTCTCTGCAGGTGACACCTGTTTACAGGGCTAGCTGCTTTGAAGTGATATGGCCTTAGTCTGCTGCCAATAGCCCTTTCCCTCCTACCCTCTCTCGTCCTCTCTCTCTATCTCTGCAGTCTGTGTGTGTGTGTGTGTGTGTGTGTGTGTGTGTGTGTGTGTGTGTGTGTGTGTGTGTGTGTGTGTGTGTGTGTTTACTTGCCAATATTCCCCGAGGTGACTTTAACATCAGCAGAGGTAAAATGAAGGTGATGTTACCTTAAAGTGCGTTGCTTTGAAGAGTGGCGGATTAAACATTTATGTCCCGAATGCTGCGACTGCCTGTTTTTGGATGAAGTTCATCAGCATCGTAACCTGTGAGAAAAGTGCTAAATCTGTCTTTCAAACTTGGCCATAGCTTCAGCTGAACATTAATTCAAACATTCATCTGTGGCATCCATGACTGACTTTAACGAAACGGTTAATGACTAACTTTGCTGGACTTGAAGGGACTTCCAAAAGGTTCTGTGTATCTTCAGATGCTTGCATAGTAAAACCTCTATACTGATATCGCCATGATGAGTCTAATTAGTTGCTGGCACGACCTAAAAACTCAAAATAACTAACCTAACCATCCATATTGATAAATGTATTCATACTAATCTTAAAAAGACTGATGCAGTAATTGTTCTAAAAACTGTTGACTTTTAACTACTTAATTACTTTCTTTATAATTTCCGTCCATAAACACCTTAACAACGAGTTCTATTGAGATTTTGACATTTTTGCGAGGTACCCCATTTTCGTCTTTGGAAAAGGCTATAGTCAGTCAGTGAACATTTAAAACAGGATCCACATTTATTTTTGATGAAGATTTCTTTTGTTTTACCTTTGTCTGTAGATGTGTAGCTGTGTTATGTGATAATTCATACAGATTTGCTGCAAGAAACACAGACCACCTTCCTTCATGTGCTGGTTGGGCGGTCCGGAGGTGCAACGGTTAGCGCCGGTCACCAATACAGTGAAGGTTGGATGTCCTGGGTTCAGTTCTCGTCTCGGGCACACTGTTCTTTCTCTGCATGTGGCATCTGTTTACAGGGATGGCTGCCTTGCCGTGATATAGCCTTAATTTCTGGCTCGGCGTAAAACACCAATTAAAAAAAATTCATGTGCTGGTTTCTTCTTTTAAAAAAAAAATCAGTGTGACAAGTTTCTGTTTATCTGGGCGTGAAGAGTACAGGGGCGACATCAGCACTAACTACGCCAGTGGGTAAGGAGACCACTGGGAATTATTTTCAGCTGTGGCTGTCTCAGGATTAAAGTACAGTCTCAAGTATCGGGTAAACACAGTTCCGAGCAGAAGTCTGCTCACGCCTCACACACGTGCAACTCGTCCTGATTGTCTTACGACAAAGTCCTTGTGTTTCTCAGCTTCAAACAACTTGTTTTCCTTTCCCGGCCTGCTTTCTGCTCTACACTTCAGTTCACACAGCTAACCTCAAGCAGAAAGTATTAGTTATTTTTAAACATTCATATAGAGTTCAAAATCTTACTTAAATCGATTATCATTCTTTTTTTTTTCACTGTTTGTTTTAATTTTGACGAAAACTGAGATACAAAATAGTTTAGTCTGAGGGCTCTTCATAACAAAGAATTTATTTTTTTATGTATTCTGACACTAAATGAAATTGCCCCTGTGGATAAATAAAGTTATAGCTGCCTTTCCTATATATATATATAGAGAGAGAGAAATTACCGATTGCGCTGCATATAGACTGGCTACAGAACCCAAACCCCAGTATTTTAGGGATGGGATGGAATAAAATGGGGATGAAATTAGGATGGCAGCATTTTTCTAATTCCTTCGAGGTAGAGATGTGATTAATAATGCTTTTTTTGCGTCTTACTGCCTAGTTTTGTATTTATTAATTGTTCTGACATGGTCTGTCCGGTTATCGTTTCCTTAGCATTTGTATGTGTATAAATAACACCTGGGTAATGCCTTACCTGTGACTAACGATGTTTGCTACCTGACATGTACTGATATTTAATATTTATAAACATGCACGCTCGTAGTCCATAGATTGATGAAAATAAGAACTTGCATTAAAAATTAATATGTAATTGGAATTGAATCTGAGTAACAAGCACTTGAGCGAAAGAGAAATATATAATTGGAAGGGGTATCGGGGTGGAAGGAATGTCTGAGAAAGTTTGAACCTTGTTGCACTGGGAGGAGGCGAAGGACTGTGAGAGGGGTGCACTTAGGTACCACATGGGGACACGGACAGTGGCAGGCGAGGCCGGTAATTCTATGCCAGCAACAAGGTGGCGGCCTGGGGCAGGTGGTTGCCATTCTTTCTGGTCTCTTCATGCGTCTCACAGTTTTTTTGTAGAGAGATGGCGTGTGCGAGGTCGAGAGATCCGTACACAGGCATCAGATCTGTTTCTCTCGGGCAACTGTACTTTTTGTCGTGACCTACTTGCGTACGAATATTCGGTGCAGAAAAGTAACTCGCTAACCACGCGGTTTTGTCCTCCCACGAGTAACCGGTGTTACTACCCCACCCTGCGGCCCGTGTGGCGCAGCGGTAAAACCCCAAGATAATGAGAATCGTAGAGTCTAGGTTCACATCTCGATTGCAGTTGTGTGTGGATGTGGTACGTGTTTTGATGACTGGAAGTCGTGCCATAATATAGCCTTAGTTGATGGTGGTGTAAAACACGGACTCTCTTCTCTCTCACACACACACACACAGACACACGCACATATGAATTACAAATGACAAATCCTTATTTACGAGAATAAGCAAAAGTTATACTTGTTTACATCTCCCCCCCCCCAAATCTTACAAAAAAGGCACATTACAAAACAAACTAAAGGCACTACAAAATAACTAGAGAAAACATTAGATAATATTTACAAAGATGTATTTGACAGGGAGTTCTTTATGTTGAGTAATGAATAAACTGCATATGGTATATGTTAATTTTTTTTTATACAGGAATAGTAATGGGTCAGGTTGTTTACCTTGTGTGGGAGGCCTCTGCAAGTGATCAAAAGTGTTGATATAAATATTTTAGGAGCCCTGTTTTGATGTGATGTGGACTAGATACGGTTTGCTGGAGTGAAGGAGTATTTCAGGTTCGTCTTGAACAAGTTGAATAATTCTTGATGTAGGAGTAGAGGTTGAGGGACCCTCTACTGTTGGTGGAAAATAGTGTAGAAAGTCTAGAGGACATTTTTGCCTGTTAGTGTTTTATAGACAAGTTTACTTCCGTTTAATTTCATCCTGCTTATTATTGGCAGGACTGATATAGTCAAGACACCATGGGCTGTACTTTTGGTATGATTAGCCTCATCAAAGGTCTACTGTTAGAGTTCAGCAAAACGGACCAGAACTGGAGAGTTTGAGCTCCCGTGGTTCAGTCTATGTGTCATGTCAAGAGTGATATTATCTTCCGTCTTCAGTTTTTCTTTGAACATGTCTCTCACTGTGGACTCATATTGTTCCCATGTTTTGAGTCACCAGTCTTTGGTAATTTGATTATAATTAATCCATATATGAGGATACTGTTTCATTGTCATCTTCCTTCCAAATCGTCAATTTTATTCTATTTCTTCCAGTCTTCTCTTGAGTTCCATGGTGGTTTTTTTTCTCAACTTCTCGTTTTCTTCTTCTTTAAGAGACTTCCTTTCGATCACCGTATCTTTCTCTTTCTCATCAAGGGATGCGATGCCAACACTCACAGAGTTTTGATTTATTTTGTCAAAATTGGTGTTCATTTCGGATTTCAGTTCTTTTAAAACCCTTACATCCGTTAAAATGGATTCCTGTTTAGAGGTTGTCTGTTATTATTTATGTTCATTGTGTCTGATAACAGACTGACAACACTTTCTTCGGCAGGACTGATACAGCTTCCTTACCATGGCGATACAGATGATTTATAGGTTGTTTTAGTTTTCTTAGGTGATCCAGTGTTCGTTTCAGTATCACCACACTAGTAATGTAGCGATCGCCAAAGTCAACACAAGAGACTGTGACAGGCTACTCACTCACTACTCACTCACAGTACTCCAATCACTTAATGGCAAGAAAACATAAATAAATTAAATTTACTTTTGTAATTGGTGAAAAAAAATTCAGATATATGCAGAGACCAAAAGCTAGCAAGCAACAGTCCCTTCGTAGTGTTTAGCCTCACTCCAGTCACCAGTGAAACGAATAGAGCAGTTGTCATTGGGAGAGAGAGAGAGAGAGAAAAAAAAAGGAAAAAAAGAGATAAATAGATCAGGACTGCTTATGGTAATATCTTTAACACAAATCTGTATATTTTTTTTAGATATGGGAGGGTGCTTTGTATTTTTCACATTAATATGCCATCACCGCACACACCTCAGAAAATGCTCAACTTTTGTGTTATTTTATTTACGGTTAAGGAGTGTCTTAAACTTTCCAGACCTACGCACATAAATTACCAGACGAAGCCGGTTGTACTTTATTGTCGCTCGATGACCGTCGATGTGGAATTCAGCCTCTGGCAGCTACAACAAGTGTGGATGTTAATCCCTGTGGGGGAAGCAAGAACGGGAATAACCTATCCTGCTATTATTGCTCTCGGCAGTCATTTCTTATTTTGATCCTGTAAACTCCACAAGAGCAGTGTCCTGTCTGAAATGTTGATGACCTCGAGTTTACCTATCCAGTCCAGATCGTTCCAGTTCAAGAACTTTCTGTTCTAAATTTAAAATAAGGCGGCCGCAGTGTACCCCCCACCCCCCACCCCACCTTTTGAGCTAGAGTAATCGAACCTTGTCCTAGTCAGTCAGTGTGACTCTTTAACGGTTTAACCCTTGTACTAGGAACATTTATTAAGATTTAAAAAAAGAAATAAGATAAAAAAAAGAAAGTAGATGATTTATTTTGACCAGATGATTTTCCTTGAGCAAGTATTAGATATCATAAACGGTAATTTATTTTCATTCGGAAACAACGGATAAGTGGAAAAAGACGAGTAGCAAAAAATGTCATTTGCAAAGTTTAGTTTCGTATTTTTATGCCTTCTGCTTCTCTCGGATTATGAATTAAATCAAAATGGTATTTGCCGAACAGATTTGACCACTATCTCTGTCCACTTTATTTATTAGGTCTAGGAAAATACAATGTTAGCTTCGGTTGAACTAAATTACGATATCTGACATAGTTACCTTAGATGGGAGTAAGTTTTCGGGAGAGGAGACACCTCTGATAAAATAATGGCTGCTAAATTGCTAAATAAGGAGTTAGTTCTGTTGTCTCCATTTAGCGATTTATCCGTTGTGGGTAAAGTTACAGGCAGGGTAAATGTGCTTTATGAATACCAGTCCTGATATACACTTCAGGGGCCAGTTGCACAACACATTTCTAAACCTTAAAACTGTTCTAAAGAAGCAAAATCTCGTCTTAGCCATTTCGATGCATTGCAGAAAAACATACACAAAATTGTACTGACAGGACGGAAAGTCAGACTTAAACAACTTTATCTTACTTGAAGCAGTTTTAGTTTTAAAAATTCTTAAATTGTGGTGTGCACTTTAAACTGATTATCTAAATAGAGTTAAGGCCTAAAAGTGTTTAAAATTAGAAATGTGTTGTGCAACTGGCCCCACAACTATAACTGCGTCCATTTTGAAATTGCGCAACGGAAAGAACCTGAAAGACGATGGCCGCCATCTGTATTCTCATGAACCCCCCTGAGACACATCAACCAGCTGTTTGTGTTTTTTTTTTTCTCTCTCGTTCGTTCTGACACAGAATCCCCCTCCATCCCAGTCATCGTCGGCTTCTGCACTGTCGTCAGCGGTTTTATTAATTTACGACACGTGCGAGTACCATTCACTCGGCTGTGAGTTTACTGCAGTATGATGTCTACAACTTACATCACAATTTATTGAAGACCTGACGAGCTCGACTTGGGGGGTAGTGGAGGGTCAAAGTCTCTGGTCTGGGCACACAAAGGACACGACATACCAGAAGCGATTCATCTATGAGTACATGGGCACTCATACATAGGACAGGACACTCGATGGCAATCATGTAGGGCACAGGATAATCACAGACAGAACAGCAAACGTAACAAAAAAAGTTATCTACTGGTGTACGACATACAGAATGGACATGACAACTCAAAAGAAACTCACCTATGTTCACAAAGAACATACAACCGGGACAAGGCATAGAAACAGTTCAACTACGGGTCATGATCATAGGCACAAAGATGGTCAGACCAGAAGCTGTTTACCTATACGGGTCACGGGGCACACGAAGGTTGGAAAAGTCAGGTCAAAATAATTCTTCTGTGGGACCTGGGGGTAGGTACACAAAAGAAGAGGCACAAAACATAATTGGCAGAGAAATGTCGACATCTCTATGGGTCTTAAATGAATATGCGGATCTTTGTTGAAACCAAAACAGCAAGTGTCTTCGATGCTCTTGATGTCATCGGTCATGTACAGTGATGAAAAGGTAAAGAAGGTATAAAGGTCGTCCTCTAACCTTTTCAGGTCATTGGCAGGTGAGGTGTTAGAGACCCCACCTATCTCGGGGTGAGCTTTACGTGAGGGAGGTGCCCATCTTCTCTCCTTCGCTGCTTTTCCTTCCCCAACCCTCTATGTCTATGGAGTCAGGTACCCATTCTCGCCAGCTGGGTCGACTGGTGTAAGTTTGCTGCGCGAACTAGGAATTGAACCAGCGCGCTCTCAGTTGGACGCCAGCGGTTTAACCACTTGATTATCCGCTTACAGTGATGCTTCGAGTGGATATCACTATCATCGGGTATCGGCTGTGTAATCCTTTCCACTTTCTATCTTTTTCAAAATGTAACCAACACGTCTGTACCTGATGGCTTCGTAAGGGGTGGGCTAGCTGCTGCTCAAGAACACACAAGATGGAATTTCGCTGCATACTGTCGACTTTATTAGGTCACTCGGCGGCTGGCCTGCCTTCTCTCCACTCTCACTTCCAAATCCCAAAAAGCCCCCGACAACTTCAAAACTACCTAGTTATCCCTCCCCGCTCGAACCTTCCAGAACCCATCCCTTTCTCTCCCGCAGCTCCGCCCTCTCCTTGAACCATGGGGGTTATTTTGCCCCCCAACCAACTCCGAGGTCCAAGGCCAGTGTGGTGTTCGACAGTCCCAACGGTTCACTGGTCAGGGCATTCTTGCGACACGCAATAACAGTTACAGGCCAGGGACAGGTCAGGGCTGGCCATTACGCAAGCCAGCGTGAGAAAATGGACAGGGTGGTGGCCGTCCGACCTCTACAAAAGTAAAAATTAACTACTACACTACTAGAGTGCTACAAAAATATGAACACATTCACAGCCGTTCAAGACTTGTTTTCCTAACTATTGCTCATTAGGATTTCTAAAGTTAGTTAATTGTCATTTTCAACTGAATACCGCATGTTTTGCTGACAAGAACCAACATACCTGCTCAGTGCTGCCTCGGCTCTATCTCTAACACATCTCAGTAATAATATTGAAAAATCTAATACATTTTTTCTAATACTGAAAAACTCTCCTTAAAAAAAACGAGTGGGTATCTGTATCTTCAAACTACTAAGTTCAAATACGATTCTTATTCCCACCTGACTAACTGCCTCTCGCGCTCTCCCTCACGTCATTTCCTTCACTTTTTTTACATCACCCATACACGTCTTCGGAACAACTGACGTCATTCACGCTCTTTCGTTCGTCCACAATAATCCTTATTAAAGTTTAAGCTTACTCACAATACTATAAATAACTAATAACAATGATACCTGACATCAATACCCAACTATGAGGTAACTGTCCCGCAGTGTCAACACCGACCTGTCTGTGAAGTGTTACGATGTGTACGAGAGGTAGTGCAGGCGAAAGCAGTCGAGGCGTTACAGCCCCAGCGCCGTAATACACGGAGCGCGCCGTAGACACACGCACACGGCGGTTGGTCGTCAGAGCGCGCGCGCGAGGGCTAGTGCGTCGTTTGCGGAAGTTGTGTGTTTTCCACACGTCACACTGTCGTCTGCTCACTCTGCACCCCGACATGTACACTACTACCAAACGTTACAGCTTAAACTGAAGCTGCTGTCGTCGGCCCGCTTTCTCCAAGCAGACAGCAAAAAAAAAAAAAAAAGAATTAAGAAAAAATGGCAGAATTGGAAACTACAAAGACATATGTTCGACTTCTTTTATGGTGTTGGACTCTTTCACTGATTTGCATGACCGCAGCATCAAATCTAGAGCGTGCTCCTGGTGCCAGAGAGCAAGTCAGCCGTCAGATGCGAGACGCAGAAACGTGGTCTGCGTCCGGGAAAGTCAGAAAGGTGCTGGCTTCGAAAGACAATCCTCTGGAGTCGGTTCTGTTTCCACGGATGTGGGATGCGGTTGCAGACGCAGGAAGGAACAGTGGGAAGTATAATATCAGCGAGACGTGTTCGGCTGGCCTCAGCATCTACACCAAGTCACTGGAAAAGATGGAACCTTGGGCTATTCGCAGTAAGTGGAGATCAGTGCAGCTATAGTCCGTTAATTTTGAAATACATTTCAGTGTTGCACAATTTCAATAATTCTTATCAGTTATCCGTATCTGCTGACCTTGTTCCCCAAACCACGCATCGTGCACACCCTTCAGTGCTGACGTTTTAAGACATTTTTTCCCGTCCATGCTTCCTTTTTAACCCTTGATTAGTCTGGACTTCCGTCAGTCAATAACTTGTAAACATTTGGCAAAATCTGCGGTGTTAAAATTATAAAAAGTTCAGCAAGGATCAAAGGGAAACAATACAATCATATTACATGAAAGAAAGATGAAATTTTTATTTTCAAAGGCAAGTTTTAATCTGTTGATTTTCAAGAATATTGTGTACAAAGAACGCTGGAGGAATTAATGACTAGGGAAAAATAATCTTCATAAAAACAAACCACACACTGTAAGAGTTAGGCATTTGTATGTTTATTTTTCAAACCTTAGTAATATTTCCAACAACTTGCATCCAGTGTAAAGTAACATTACCAGTTCCCATCTCACAGAGTGAGCATTCAGCTCCATAAGGACTATTTACTCGTCAAAGCTCGGTATAAAGTAGAAAGCTCAACTACAACATTTATTTATTAATCTTGTTAACATGTTTACTAAATTCCAGGTATTAAATCCCGTTATTTTTACCATACGCGTGGGAAAGGTCATTTGAATATAATTTCAGCCTCGAACCATGACAGTTCTCACGCATACGTCTACGACACATAGACTGGGATTCATCTTCTGTAACCCTGTAACCTCTGTCCAGCCTCCCCCAAGGTGTGAGCGCGCCAGGGCAGTGGCGTAGGAACAGGGGGGGGCAAGGGGGGCAGCCGCCCCCCCAAAAAAAAAGATGCTGGGAAGTCAAAAAATGTGAACGTTATTCATTGTCAGCATGGAGCTTGCCCCCCCCCCCCCCAAAGCCGAGCATCTTCCTACGCCACTGCAGGGGTCCACAACAGTTGGTCCCCACGTGGTCTGTCACGTCCGTACGTCAAATACGCACATCAATGGTCGACCTGTAAGTGAGATACAGGCTCGACACGAATACCAGCATTGAATAACAGCGCCACAGTCTGATCGCAATGCTCGCCCCCGGAGAGAATGTAATGTGGTTGACTCAGTTTATCTGGAGGAACATAAGGTCACTAACATGAAGTGAAGTAATTCCGACTGCGGGTCACGAACTAAGATTAGCTCTGTGTTATCTTCAAGTAGCTGAGTCAGGGTTTTTTTTCTGAGGCAGTGTTACAAGCTGGAATGTTTGCAACAAGCAGGTGGTTAAGATCAAGATGTTACGATGGACAAGCTAAAAATAGATTTAAAACTGGTGACTAGTTATTGGAGTTGTTGGATAAGCGGTGGATAACATGTTCTTCCCAATATAACAGAAATTAGCGATTTGGTGTGAAAGGTGGAGGAATGCGTGCTTAATACTCTTTTCATCTTCCCTCACTACTTAACTACCTACCGAGTTTATATCTTTCTTTCTTTCTTTCTTTCTTAGGGCAATTCGGTGGCGCAGTATTAAGGCTGCTGTCACCACAACAGAAAAGATCGTGGTTGTGGATTTGGATCTCTCTATTTTCTCTATGGATGTAAATAAAGGAATAAAGGTTTGGATTACCAACATCATAAAATACTACCAGCCAGTCACGTAGCCACCCAACCGTTTCTCTACCTCCTTCCTCTCTCTGTCGGTGTACGCCTGAGTATGAGTGCGACTAGAGGTTGAGTTCAGCAGAGGCAGGTTCGTATTCCAGTGTATGTTTTGCTGAGTAACATTCGACAGCAAGTGTAAAAGGGAATTTCGAGAGATTCTGCTGTGTCTACCTTAGGACAGACTCAGATGGAGAACTTTATCAGCTTGGGGTGGGGGGTCTCGCATGTAGGTCAAGGGACTAAATTATCGCTGAGTGCGTGGAGAGGATTTTTTTTTCACTCGTATTCATACCATTTAAGTATTGTATACTCCCTATACTGGCCTATAGGCTGTTGCTAGGTTATTACTGAGGCGAGGGCAATGAAACTGTATCAGTGACTGTTATTGTCAAAAGGTCATCACACATTCAGGCTGTAGCTTTGGGATAATATTCCGTCTCGTTTAGTCGACTTACAGCCCACTTCTTTTTCTTGGTTCACCGAAGTTTTAAGCAGACTCGTTTTGAAAACAAAGTAGGTCGCTCTGAGAATGAAAAACAATCACCGGAAATGACGTCAGTAAAGGTAGACTGTTTCTACGTGCAGCTGGCTAACACGCATTCTGAACTTTCTGCTTTAATTTTTTATTTCCGTTTCAAGCAATATTTCTACCACTAAAGGCCATTTAAGATGTTGAAGAACTCATAGGAGGTCTTGTCCACCTCTGTCAAATTTATGTTTTAAGTAGATTTTGGAGAATCAAAGGGGGTTCAAGTGAGGTTGTGTCTAGCTCTGTGAAAAAGAAACAGTATGCCTAGATATTAAAGCAGGCTTTCTTCACACACACACACACACACACACACACACACACACACACACACACACACACACACACACACACACATGTAAATCTTATACGCTGTCTTGGTTTCTATTGTGTTCTTTCTAAAAGAATATACCGATTCTAAAGTCAAAGTGATCATTGCGCTGATATTAAAAAGAATGTTCTCGCTTATTTAATCAAATTTATAGCTTCACCCGAATTATGATATCCTAGATATTATTATTCTGGCAAAGATACACTGCGCTTTTAAAGAAACACTATTTTTTTAATTTCCTGACATAATGGGTCACACGTCAGGATAACGGACCTCAGAGAAAATTTATGTAAACGTGACTTTACGAGTGGGGGGGGGGAGGTTTGGCACTCTGTCAGTGTTAAGGCTAGGGAGATTTTGGCTGTCAAGAAGAATTAACAAACTAATCTTAATCAACTAACGACATTCACAGCGCCAAATGAGGAAAAGAGATTCGGGTTCATCGTGAAGATAAATATTTCATTTTATGACGCCACGTGTTTGTGGTTACGCGTTACTATTAATAACACTGATTTCAATTCGGCAAGGAAAGAACACCTGCTAAAAGCATATTTAGGCACGCAAGTCTAACATGTATTTATACGGGTAGATCAACAAACACAAATGCGGTTGGTCTCTCACGTTGGGACATGCTGGATCATGAGACCCTAGAGCATGACCAGTGGAAATGGCAGGACACGAACTCACGGAATTTAAAATGTTGTGGCAGTTTTGCGAGCTTTGCTTTAATATAAAAGTGTCAAAAAAAGAAAGAAATCAATTTAACGATATAGAACTTGAGATCGACCGAAAAAAAAGATTTAAGTTAAGCCCACAAAATTTGCGAACAGTTGTTAAAAGTTATTAGCAAAGCTTTCTGCACGTCGTTCAAGAAAGAAACGAAATGTAGCAGGGGCAGGTAGAGAACTATGATAGAATACAACACTAAGGCATAAAGACAATCTACAATTGTTCGCATGATTAGTCAGTTCAAGTGCGTCTTTTTTAATTAAGCTTCCCAATGCAATAGCCCTGCATCAAAAAAAAAAAATAGTCCGTAGCCAAGGAACCTCCTCGACCCGTCAACAAAACCATATGGTGCGGTCTTGCCCACGTTTATCAGGATCGAGAACTATCTTCAATAGGGTTTAAAAAAAATTAAAAATTGCTTCTAGACTTTTTTTACTTGACATTCGTTTGATGTTCTTTGCGTGCAGCCATGGCGACCCTAGAGATACCATATTTTTAGCTAAGGTTTCATCTATCTGCCAGTCAGCGATGATAACCTAGAGAAAGGACAGCACCTTCTTCAAGTTGATCAAAAAAAAAAAAAGAAACTCTGGGAGGCTAAAGCACATATTATCGAGAATGAAGCCTTTCTTTAGCATAAAATACTTTAAAACATCAAATGGAAAAAATAAATAATAGATTGTCAACGTTGGAGGTAATCACTGTACAAAGAACACGTTGTCCTTATGTACAGTTTAGAAAATTAAAAATAAAACACGAATCATAACTCATAAGGGGTTATACCTTAGTGAAAAAATAAAGACAATCCTGAATAATAAAGAATGATTACAAGGTGTATATGAACTGTGACCGTACATACGTTATTTATTCGTTATCCGTTAAGGATCGGTTATTAGAAAGAGAGTCTGGAAGGTAGGAGTGGACGAGTTGTTGGATATAGGAGTAGGACAAGTGGCTTGAATGTGTAAAAGGTATGAAGCCAACCTAGCTCTCCATCACTTCCGGAAAGGCTGACGAAGAATAGGAAAGTTGGTCGTGACATCACGTGGACGAGATTGATGGTGTTAAAGGTGTGAAGAGTACTGCCTGCTTTTCTGTTTACCTGCGCTGCCCTCCATCGAGGTAATGGCTCGAAGCTGGACAATGAATATTTCAGTTGAAATTCCTGTACGCACGATCTGTCAATCGGTGTGAAATAATGCATGGTGCACCGATAAACACAGACGTTTCCGCGTACGTTCACACGTGCGAGCTGGAAAAGGAAAGAGGGAGAGGTAGGAGGAAGACACGAACTCCCCCAATATAACCCATGAATATGACAGGTCGCTAAAGGTTGAAGGATTCCGCGAACAAATTAGTAATTTTTAATTAATTGGTTTATTCAGTAAAAGAAGCTAAAATATATGAGGAAAAAGTCTTCCGCTCGCTAAATTCAAGCCTTTTAAGATCGCAGTTCTTACCTGGATTTTGAAATTCGTCACAAACCTCGTTGACATAAAAATTAAGGTTAATTCATGTCTCATTCCTAGAAAAAGTTATAAATAAACAACACTGCTTTATAACAAATTAGCGTCTTTGAGCTTTCTTTCATGGTTTGCCTTCAAAGATCTAATGAGATGGAAAATTATTTGCTATGTCTGGGGGAAGGTCAAAGGTCATTTTACCAAAATGTAGGACAACGTCTCCATTTATTTCTCGAGATACATTCCTGCAAACACAACATACGTCAAGATTTTATACATGAATACGTTTACTGTTGTAAAGTTCTTAGCCAATGGGAAAGCTGGGACTATAGGCGTATCTGTTTACCAGCGTTACGACACGATTGTAACCGGCCCACCCAACCTAACCTCCTCCTCCTCTACTCCCCCATTTTCCATGACCACCAACAGCGTTCGGTAAAAAAGAAGCATGGTGGCCTTCATTCTTCCCACAGTCCCGCTCGCTTTTTCATGTTAAAACGCGAAGAACATGGTGTTCATCATCTCAGGGAAGACATTTTGGCATAAGATGGAGGGAAGTGGGCTGAGGGCTCGCTGGGTCTTGTGTCGCATTCTTCCCGTCACGTTGTCACCTTTGCTGATGACACAAGCGGCTTAACCGCAATAAAATTTCCGTTAAGTTTGGACCTCCCTGTGTGTGTGTGTGTGTGTGTGTGTGTGTGTGTGTGTGTGTGTGTGTGTGTGTGTGTGTGCAGGCCCTGACGACACATCACCACAGTTACATTAGGTTTGCATTTTTTAAGCTTAAGTCGCTCGTATGGGTGTGAGCATCGCTATGCATTTAAATACTACTGTCTACCCTATAAACCTCTCCTCCTCGCATCCATCCACAAATCATCCTCCCTTTTTCTGTTACTACTTCCATCTACACTTCATCACAATTTACACGCTTATCTCTCCTATCTCTCCAGTCTGCTGATGCTGTTTCTTGGCGTCCACGTGTTTTGTCTGCTGGTGGCGGGATGCGAGGGTTTCTCAACGATGATGTCCCTGAAGTTATTGTATTCTTGTAGACTGAGTGCACGGCGAAGCAAAACACTTGATGGATACCTATATGTCTAGAACAATATATTAATGAGAAAAATTGATGTCATCTTTGTGCAGTCTACACATTAATTTAGACACAAGTCTTTATCCCTAAGATTAGTGCCACCTGCCTCCTTCTCTCTCGACAAAATACTAACACTCGTGTCTGTGTGTTCGTTGTATCAAGCCTTGATTACAGTAATTTCTTGCTCTCGAGATGCCTCGCACACCTCCTTCACAAACTTCAGAAAGTACAGAACTCGGCTGCTTGTCTGGTGCTCAAAGAAAAAAAAAACAACAACCACGGGACCATGTCAGTCACTGGTTCTCTACAATGGCTGCCTGTTTGTACCCGCAACTCTTTTACTGCTCTTTCCTCTGTTTTCTCTGTCTTCTGTGGTTCGTCCTCATTGTTACACATCTTTTAGCTTCTTCATATCTTGCCCATTAACCTAGTTTTGTATCAAGCCGAGACTGCATGCATTATTATTATAATAGCGATTAAGCCGACGAAGCACGTCCAGTGCAAGCACAAAGGAAATCATTTATCAGACAAGCGAACAAAATCACTTCGTCCCACTGGTGTCTGTACACGTCTCTCGTATTATTGTTACTCAGTCGATATTTCCCTAATGTTTTTAGCGACCATTTTATTTCTTTATTTTTATTTGTTTGTTGGTTGGTTTTTTTTGTTTGTTTTTTTGTTTGTTAATTTTTTTAATTTTTTTTGTATTTTTAGCTTTTGTCGACACTGCATATTTGCTACAATCTTTTAATTTATGGCTTTCACAAAGTTTCCTACTTCGATATAATAATGTTATTAATGCGCTTATTCATTTACTGTGTTGCATTTTAATTTTCAAATTCGTCCTTGTTTATGATCTGCAAACATTCCGCACACACACAGCTATCGCTGCATCTGATGTCTTGCAACTTTGCTTTGAGGTAGTGTCAGGGCCGACAGATTTTTTTCTGTCCTCAGCGAAGAACTAGCTGACGAATTAACTTCTATTTCCGCACTATATTTCCAGTCACATATTACAACAGAAAGGTGGTGCGCACTTGGACGAAGACTACAGTCAAGACCTGTACTGAGGCAGCTCACGTCCTTTCGGCTTAAGTGACTGCCGACGGAGAGGAAGGACGTTGTGTCTGTTAAGTGTTCCGTGTCTGAGGTCAGAGTCAACACGTGGCACTTGGATGTGACGGGACCGTTTGTTCTAACCCAGTTCCGACTGGCCTATTTCGCAGAACCAAGCCAGTTGTTCAGCTTCTTGTTTTCCTTTTCTTCGATTGATTTGTTTGTCAGCTGATTTGCACGGGTCCTTTCGAGTGATTTAAGATTTACAAATGATAAACGCTTAAGGATAAAGGCCGAGTTGTTTTAAATGACTGAGCTACGAGATGTTAATTCAACCACGAGTGAATGAGTTGTTCAGGTCTAGCACTTCTCACACGCATGACTTCATTTGCCCTGTAACCACGAAAGTTGGCTCACCATTATGATCTGCAGTGACCTCGCTTTGCATATTAATAAGTCTTCGCTTTCTTATCGTTTGCCATCGTCGACTGTAATTACTGTGATTTGTAAAGCTTGCCCATAAAGCAGGGATGTAAACCATATAATCTTCTTCTTCCTTCGTCGTCGGCGTCTTCTTCACCGTCTTCGTTATAAGGGATAAAGACATGGCCTGATTATATCCGGTATCGTTGTACAAGATGGAAGACTAGGGCAAGGTGCACAGTCGTGGTAGCTGGATGCTAAGTCTATAGCATTCAGCTAAATTGCTTGTGAAAATATCACCAGTTAGTTAGCTGGTCCTAACTCCATGCCTTCGGTGTGCTGTTGCTTCACACAAAGCGCCTACAGCTGAGACCACGTGATCTCCGATCGCGTGCGGTGTCCACTTCAGGTCTGGAGATAAATCGAAGCGGAAACGCCAATCACGTGTTTCCGGTCTGCTCAGTTTTCACAATAATTTATTGGGAAAGAACGCTCTTTGTTTTGGGCTGATTGAGGTTATAGTGACTCAGACTCAGACGAGCCTTGCAACGCCTCGATCCCCTGCGTGTGCTGAAAATGCACGTAGACGCCAGCGTCACCAACACGTGCTCATTAAACGTCCACACCCCGGATCCGTCATCAGTCACGTGAGCGCGTGGGGGTTACGTGCTCGAGGCCCATTTCCCGCGCAATGCGCCGGCCGTGGTTATGCTGATGTATGCTTCTTGTCCTCCCTTTGGCCAATCGAGCCATTTTGCTTGAACCCAGCCAGTCATGAGAACGAAGGAGCACAAAGTGAATATATCGCTTTCTGTTTCAGCTTCCGTGCTAATGAGACATCTGCTGTTTACTAAGTGTTGACTCTGAAAGTTCATGTCATAGGTTGTTAAAGAAACCCACTTTTCCAGCATCAGGTCAGTGACTGGATTAAATTAATCTTCTTGACTACATACGCTTCTCGGTCAGAGGCCAGAACATGCTTTAGGGGATTGTTCTAGGCCAGGATTTCTTCACGGGTCTCACCTTTTTTCCCAGAACTCGTCCACTGTCTTCCTTCTCTTACTCGCAATTAACAGCCATTGCCTTCAGTAAAGCCGTGCTCCAAAATTACAAACATTCATTACTGTTTTCATCAAATGTCCTGATAAGTCATTACGTCTGGAAGTAAAAGGGAAAAATGGGGATGTCATTGACTGCGATGACAATAATTATGAACAGTCGTAACAATGTAATATTAAACAGGATGTTTTTGAATGAACTGGATGTTTTTCTCCAGATGCAGATGCCCAGCCTTTGAATTTCGCCATCTTTCAACGTGGTCTACTTTTAAAATGGATGTACATAATTATAATCACCAGATAATTTATTTATCTTCGGGGTGGGGTTTGTGTGAGGTCTATAAAAGGACTTAAATCGCCGGTCGCCAGTGTAAGTCTATTTAGCGAAGTGGGGTCCGAATAGTTGACTGGACACTTGAGACTGGCGACAAGACTCATTTACAAGATCTCACATGCTCACCAGCAAAGAGTATTTGGCAGAAACATTAACCGAGTGAAGGTCTAACCCGTGTAAGATTTCAAATGCAAACCACCTCTTCTTCGACTTAAGTTTAAGGTAAGACCTCACATGAAACCTACCCCAGCAATCTGAAAAAAAAATGTTGTTTCTCATTTTGAACCTCTGCGGTAACAAAGCAAGCAAAACTCCATTGTTTTTTCTTAATCCAAGGCCGTGGAGACTCGATGAAAAGCTTGATATAGCACCATTCTTTAATGTTTCGCACCCGGACCCCCCGTGATTTTGATCAATCAAGTTTCCTGTTTGATTGGCTTCCACTCCCTTTGGTATAAAGATTGAGAACAGCTATTTCTCAGTTTGATCACGAACAAGGCTTCCTAATCATGTGTGACTTCAGCGGAGAAAATGAAAATGTGGACCTTTCACTCCCGGATCTGTTTTTTTTTCAAAACCCTAAAAAGGTCAAGAAGAGGTAGAGGAAAGGGAGAAATGCTGGAAGGACTGAAGACCAAAGAGAAAGAGTAGGAGTAAGACAAATGCAGAGTGAAATGCGAAAGAAACAGCAAATATGTTCTTCGCCCGTGCATGCGCTCTGATTTTTTTTTTTTTTTTAGACTGTATCTGGACCATAATTTATCAGCTTAATAGTCAAATGTGCTACATCATAAGATGAAGGTTAAATCTTTTCCTTCTCCGTAAGGAGTAAAACTGTAAGAGAGATATGATTTTAAGATTTAGAAGAGATTTGAGGCCAGCTATCTCGAAGAGAAATGAAACAAACCCAACCTACTTTATTATTGTGATTTTAAGGAAAAAGCAATCGAAGGAAGGAGCAGAGAAATATTTCCAAAGTGAAGACAAAGACTTTAACTCATTTTACACACTCAACCCTGTCTCATAGATCTCTGTAACCTGTTATCAAACGAGACCTTTTTGTATCATCCATTTCATTTTTTTTTTAATTGGTGTTTTACGCCGAGTCAGCTATATCAATAAGTATATTTCACGGCAAGGCCGCCAGCCCTGTAAACAGATGCCATATGCAGAGAAAGAACAGCGTACCTGAGACGAGAACTGAACCCAGGACAGCCAACCTTCACTGTATTGGTGACAGGCGCTAACCGTTGCGCCACCGGACCGCCTGTCATCCATTCCAGTCTGACACATTAGTTTATACCCTGTATTTATTATTAACAGTCGATCTAAACTCAGATCTGATACCTAACTGTGTGGAACCATTTATCATGTTATGTGTGACCTATAGTTAGGTGTGATGAACAGTCGAGTTTGACCAGTAGTCAGCGGGGGGGGGGGGGATGGGGGGATCCATGCTCTGTGCGGTCGGAAGTCGCTGAAGTGAATATCTTTTGTTGCAGTGTACGATGCAACGGGTAAAGAGAGCTCTGGGCTGCTGATGGGGGACCTCACCCAACAAGGGAATTATGACGAGTGTCTCAACCTGCGTCAGTACGCGAGTCTTGAACTCACCCTGGGGGCTCGTGATCACGGGACACAGTTCTGCTCTGCTTACTTCACCGCCCCGGACTGGCTGACGGCATTCGTCAACAGCTTGGTACGAGACAAAGAAGTTGCCCTTAACAAGAATGTATTAGGAAAATGAATATTTGATGTATTAAGATAGAGGAAAATCATTTCTCTCTCTCTCTCTCTCACACACACACACACACACACACACGCACGCACGCACGCACGCACGCACGCACACACACACACACACACACACACACACACACTGTTTAGTTCTGTCCACGTGTAATCAATCATATCTTTCGACTTTCAAAATTCGCATACCCGATGACAACTCAGCAGCTTTGCCACATGTCTTCAGCGATCACACAAAAAGTAAAGAACCTCAGTACAATCAATGTGGGAATATCTGTGTGTGTGTGTGTGTGTGTGTGTGTGTGTGTGTGTGTGTGTGTGTGTGTGTGTGGATATTCTGAATGTGTGTGTGTGAATTGATTGTTTGTGATTGTATATTCGTGTGTGTGTATATTGCGTGTGTCTGTGTTGTGTGTAAATGAATGTGTGTGCGTGCGTGTGTTTGTTTGTGCTTGTGTGAGTGTGTGTGTGTGTGTATGTGTGTGTGTGTGTGTGAGAGAGAGTGAGAGCGAAAGACAGATATATACATATACAGCGCGAACGTGTGAATTGATGTAAACTCTACTTCCACATGATCAAGTCATTGTTGCTGGTGCAGGATATTCCCTACCCTGTTCGACTGCCGAGACCCACCGTAGACCTGTGTGTCCCACACACCTGCTCCGAGACAGACATCTACCAGATCATTTCACAATGTAAGTACTGGACAACCAATCAGACAAAAGGACCTGCAGACTCAATAACCGTTGAAGCATGCGCGTGCCTCCGTGTATCTGTGCGTGCGTGTCAGTGACAGAATGAAAGAAAGAAAGAAAATGTGTGAACGTGTCTTTGTGCGTGCGTGTGCGACGTGCTTGCATTGTGTTCATTTTCAAAGTTCAAGTTCAAACAATTTGAATGTGTTTATGGATTCATCGAATAAATCACTAGCTATACAATAGTCAACCCAAAATAATGTCAGATATATTTACTCAAACACTTAACATTTTATCTTTACTTATATAACTCTTCTACCAAAGGGCTTCCCCTTAACACCACCACCACCACCACCACTACTCCAACCCCACAAAAAAATAACAGCCTTCAATATATTTGCCTTGTTTAATCAGAAACTAGTGACATAAGAATGTTAACATTTTTGTCAGTAAGAAACTTGTCAGACCAGTTTGGAAGTTTTTTATGAGCACAGTTCTGCTTCTTTCCCCCTTTTTTTCAAAACCGAGTCTCATCGCTCGGGGTTAGGGTTAGTGATTGCAAGACCTTGCTAAGCATTAAACTGGGCTTAAGAGAGGGGCTAGTGTCAGAAGTGTGAAGACTTGCTGATAAAGGGTGAACAAAATTACTAAAGTTTTGGACGTGGAACAAGCTGCGAATGTGCGCATGGGTGTACATACATATATCTCTATATTTATATATATTGGTGGGTATGAGTATGTATTGGTGGGTGTGTGCACTCACCTAACATTGTCTACACATGTGTGATTGTATGCGTGTGCGTGCGTGTGAGAGACCGTGAACACACACTTTGACACATGGCTGTTCATTTATGTTCCACAGATATTCAAAATGCCACCCATAAACTGGATCTGGTAGAAGTCTCATGTTTCCAGAAGCCAGATGTCAGAGAGAATCCAGGTGCATTGGCTGCAATGTTAGTTCACAATATTTTTCGCAGTCTGAATCAATACATCCAGTGTCCGTTTATCTACTTTTGTCTACCTCTCTGCCTCTTTTTTTTCTTTCAATATCTAATCTCTGTTTCTCTCAAGATGTTTCTGATTTGTTGTACTGTCTGTATGCCTGCCTGTCCGTGTCTCTCTCTCTCTCTCGATCTCTCTTCACGATTACAGACTCGTCGAACAGGTGTGACAGGTGTGCCTTTTGTGTTACAGAGGAGTCCTGTCTGCGCTGCTCCTGCTGAATGTCCTCGGGACTTGTGTGGACATCAAACAGCGCCTCAAGATGGCCGATATTCTTTCGGGAAATGTCACGGAAATCGGCGAAATGGGCCGAAGATTCTCTCGCTTTAGCGCCAGCATTTTCCAGCACCGAAGGTCGACCGATGACGGAGAGAAGAACAAAGAAAGTGCAGGTGTGTATTTCACCGGTCAGTCTGGTTCTACTCTTGAACGTGGCTGCTGAAATAGGAGTGTAGAAACTACAGATATAAAAAAAAGTTTATTTTCTTTCAGTAAATGTTTTTCTCTGTACCTGTCTCCTACTTTCTTCTACATTCTGCTCCTGTAGAATTAACTTGGTCATTATGATTGTAGAGCAGTTCAAGCCAGAAGACAATAAATTCAAGTGAACTTTTTCATAAACAGCTTAGAGCTACACTGTAAACAAAAAAAATAGTACAAGTAGAGCGAGTGTAGCTCTGTTGGCAGCAAGAACAAAGATAAGGAGGATGCTAGTATATAAGAGCAAGATCACAAAACCACGTGGTAAGACAGGAGGGGATGTTTTTCAGGTGCCAGGCCCAGTTTGCTGAGGCAGGTGTCAGACAGCCTCATGAAGAGGCGCTCGAGTCTCAGCGCCGTGTATCACCTGCGGAGGAAACTCAGCGATGGATGGAAGCCACTGGACCGTGACAGTATAGTGCTACACAATGGGAGCGCACAGACCCTTCGCACATTTTCCATCGGCACAGATGAAAACAGCCAAACTGACCAGGTGGGGACACTTGAAATACAACTCTTTACCAGAACTGTTTACCAAAGTAGTTTGATAACAAAACAAAAAATCGAAGAAGCAACAAAAAAGCGTAAGAAACAAAAAAGAGCCCAAAGTTGACAGAGAAAGAACAAAATCCGTTACAAAACTGAGAAAGGGGGAATGTATCTGGCGATTAAATGACGACCATGAAAGGATATATACTTGAGAATAGAAGACGCAGATTGATAAAGCGCCAGAAAGACATTTTTCAACGACAACGAACTTTGTGCCAAAGTGACTCGTCACAGTTCGTTACAGATTTTAAGTACATCGTCAACGATACTCAGAAGTGCAAGTAATCAAAATATTAAGAAGGGCAAGTAATTACAATACTAGGAAGGGCAAGTAATTACAATTGTAAGAAGAACAAGTAATCACAATAGTAAGAAGGGCAAGTAATTGCAATACTAAGAAGGGCAGGTAATCGCAATAGATTAAACAGTAAGACAAAACTGAAAGATTTTTACTTTATGTTTATCAGGAAAACAGCAATGGTACTGCCCATTGCATTACAGAGTCTGGAAGTAAGTCCTGGGACGCAGATAAAATAATCGCAACCGGCATCCAAAGCGCCGACACGCAAGCAGATAACAACAACATTCCGATATCGCCTTCAAGAAGGGATGCTGGGAACATTGGGGATGAGACAGAGTGCGGTGTGTCGCAGTGCGGTCTACCCATCGAAGTACGCACAGACTTCATGGAAGTAAACGGTCAGCCGAATGAAGCTGGTGTAAAGGACATCAACAACGAGGACACAAGTGGGCGACCAGTGCCTTCCTCTACACAAAGTGACATTCAGTCTCTTCCCCGAAGCAGCGATGTCAGTGTGGGACAGACGAGTTTATACGCAAGACAAACTAGTCTTGTCTCGTCTTCGAGTGTTGACGTGGATGGCTGTTCTGAGCCACAGGTCCCATTAGCAAGCCCTACCAGACAAACCGCTCCCCAAAACCCGTCCACGGATAATTGGGTGAACCCGGCGTCACGTGACTGTGACCTCACATCGCAAGCGACATCGGATAAAAACAGCAAACAACTACCCGACGCCGTAGTGATGAAAACTGAGGCAAAGTCCGGTACGGAAATGGACAACAGCCAGCAGAACCCAGCAGTACTAGAGAACCGTGGATATGATAACGCTTCATTCTGCGATACAGAAACTGGTGACGTCAACGATATCGAGATAAGCAGTCACATTGTCCTCAACGGTTCAAGCGCATCAGGGGATGTCCAGACTGCCACGTCACCTACATCAGACCAAACGATCAGCTTTGACCACATCTGCAACTTGTCTTCCAGGCGCTCATCAGTCGACGCAGGTCTTCACTCCAAGAGCGTGCAGAATCCTTTGACCAGCATACCCGAAGAAGGCAGCGAAGAGTCGGGTAGGGCTGCGCAATCGAAAGGACCCACAGTCACCATTGACAACTTGTCCATCGCTGACGTCGGCGTCGTCTGTGGTGACCGACGGTACGGGAAAAAGGCAGGAAAGACAACCTCCGACCCGAGTGATGGCGGCAAATCTGACGGGGTGGCTTCCAGATGTGAGTACTCGGTTTGTATCTTCGACCAAAGAATGTTCCCGATACAAAAGTTGTGATGGACAGCTGCTAGAGAAGCTCGCCTTATACCTTTAGACTATATTCTTACTCCTCATGTTTCTATCCTCACTTATGTATCCAGTAACACTCGGCAAGATCACACCCGATTCTTCACCTTGAAAGGCAGTTTTAGTGAGCAAGATAAAACTTGTCGCAGAATATCAAGACTTTTTCTAATAAACCTCGTTTCACTTCGTCATTTCTTCACTTCGCCAATTGAAAAGGTCAACCCCTTCTTATGTTTTTACTGCTTTTGGTAATAACAGCTTCAACGAGTCATTGAAGTCTTCTAAATAAGTTTTCATCATCTATAGCAGAATCGGGGAAAAGCTTACAGTGAGACAAATAGTTGATCAGACTCAGGGTACACTTTACGATTTGACGAAGGACATTACAACACACAAAGAAAACATGCTACCATTATAAAGAGAAAACATTTTACTGATAATAAACTAACAGTACACTTTACTAACAGTTTCCAAGGATAAAAATATCAGTTTATTCTACCAAAACTCTACGGAGACCTGTCCTATACGACAAAGAGTGTCGTTTGGTCATTAAACAATAACGAGACTTTACCAACAAAGGGAGTGGTTCACAATAACACACCATTGCACAAAGGCTGTGAGTATTAATACATTCGTTGTCATGGTTGCAGGGATGGCAAGAAGAAGTCTGGCGGTGGAAGTGTTGCTGTGTTTCTCCTTCTTACGGAACTTGCGGCGGCTGCTGGGCGAAGGCAACGCCGACATGTTGTTCACACTGAACGGAGTCCGGGTCATGAGCATCTTCTGGATCGTCCTGGGCAACACCATCAGCCTGCTCAACAAGACGGCCTCCGTCATGGGTACGGAGCTGTGTGTGTGCGTGCGTGCGTGCGTGCGTGCGAATACGTATGCAATTTAAATTCGTCGGTGTTTGTGACCATGATGAATTAGCGCGTGAGCATGATGAGTTAACGTGTGAGCATAATGAACTAGCGTGACAAAATGATGAATTAGCGTGCGAGCATGAGGAATTCGTGTGTGAACATGATGAATTAGCGTGTGAGCATAATGAATTAGTGTGTGAACATGATGAATTAGCGTATGAGCATAATTAATTAATGTGTGAACATGATGAATTTGCGTGTGAGCATAATGAGTTAGTGTGTGAACGTGATGAATTACCGTGCGAGCATGAGAAATTAGTGTGTGAACATGATGAATTGGTGTGAGAACATGATGAATTGTGTGTGAACGTGATGCATTAGCGTGTGAGCATAATGAATTAGTGTGTGAACATGATGAATTAGCGTGTGAGCATAAGGAATTAGTGTGTGAACATGATGCATTAGCATGTCAGCATAATTAATTAATGTGTGAACATGATGAATTAACGTGTGTGGTGAAACGTGTTATTATTTGTTAGTTTCTTCTTTGGTTGTAATGTAGTTTAATTAAATGCACTTCGCATGTGTGTGTGTGTGTGTGTAGCAAACAATGTGGACACTGTGAAGATCGCTCAGTCGTTTTGGATGCAGGCTATCATAAACAGTACCTTCGCGGCCGACTCTTTCTTCGTGCTTAGGTGAGTTCACTGACATAATGAGCAATAATGAAAAGATCTCACCATCTCTCTGTTTCTCCCTCTCGATCGCCTTCATACGCTTCCGTCTAAGAGTGAGTGATATAAATACACACAAAACTCGTTTTGAACAGGATAAGACAGAGAATACAAGTAAATGTCCTGTGGGCATAAATTTTACAGAGGGTGAAGCTCATGTTTTTTTATTGTCCCAGATAAGTAGATTTTCGTCTAAAGTAACTTAATGCCACCCCGTACAACGAAGAACATCTTGTTGAAGTATTGACATGCGATAATTCAGGAAGAACAAGACATCTAGTATGGCTTATTCGCAAATGTTTTAAGATAGGAAGGGCGACAAGCAGACTTGCTTCATGAGAAGTATGATTGCTACCCCCTGTCCATGTATGCTGACGCTGCTGTGCATGTAAAATGTGTTTTGAATCATGACATCGGTATTGGAGAGTGGACATAGCGTGTACATGTAGATTGTACGGATGGATGGATGAGAGGGATGAGATGGGTATGAATGGATAGGTGGTTGGATGAGTGGGTGAGTGAGAGGCTGGCTATTTTCAGCTCTCCCTGTTAAAGTCACGGTGGCTGAAACAGTCTCAATAAAAAGTACATCCGAGTTCAAGTTCTCTCGCTCACTCAATCGTTTGCTATTTCTCACGATGTACAAGCACATACGAGGAATGACTGGGTCAGACAAGAAAACAGACAAATGCGGGTGGGACCGACAGCAGTTGTTAAAGGGACCTTACTGAGTCCACTAATGAAATCAGTTTTATTTTTCAGTGGCTGTCTCGTGACCTACCATTTCCTGCACTCCAAAACACATAAGCTGCAAAAGACCAACGGGAGACGAGTATTCAGCTTCAGGGGACTTGTCTTATTCTACTTCCACAGACTCATGAGGTCAGTAGTCCACTCTACTCTCAAACTGTCAAAGTGCAAGTTATCTAAGTAAGAGATTCTTATGAATGTCTAGCTCTTGAAATGTGCTACTGAAATGAGAGTCTCAAGTCTCAAAGAGAGTCAGTGGCGTTTTCCAGATGTCAGATATAAAATAATCAAAAGTAGATGCTTCTTTTGCATTTTTAGGTGGATTTTTGGCTGATCCGTTTCTACAGCAGTAAAAAAACCTCAAATGAAGACTTAAATTAATGAATATACGACAAAAGTCTTCGAACGAAATAATCTGTTCTTTCAGTCACCTAGTCTTCAGTTTTTTTACTCATTTGCGCTCTCACACACACATTCTCATGAACAAAAATGAGTCACGAACACAAATGTGTTTGTAAACATAAAGAGAAGGCGTGAAGGAAAAAAAAAGAAGTCGGCTTTCTCATGATTTACGATGACTTCTACAAAGAACAAGTCAGAGCAAGAAAGGACGCAAAATATAATTAACGACAGGTGTTAGGATCCAGGGGCCAGTTGCACAACACATTTCTAATTTTAAACACTTTTAGGCCTTAACTCTATTTAGATAATTAGTTTAAAGTGCACACCACAATTTAAAAATTTTTTAAACTAAAACTTCTTTAAGTAAGATAAAGTTGTTTTAAGTCTGTCTTTCCGTCCTGTCAGTACAATTTTTTGTATGTTTTTCTGCAATGCCTCAAAGTGGCTAAGAAGAGATTTTGCTTCTTTAGAACAGTTTTAAGGTTTAGAAACGTGTTGTGCAACTGGCCCCTGGTCTGTTACTACGTCTCCATTAGAGAAGTGGATGGCCGAGTGGTTAGAGCGCTGGCGTCCGAACCGGTGGCGCGCTGGTTCAATTCCCGATAAGCGCAGCAAACTTCCTCCAGTCGACCCAGCTGACGGGAATGGGTACCTGACTCCATAGAGGGTTGGGGAAGGTAAAGCAGCGAGGTAGAGGAGATTGGCACCACCCTCATGTAAAAGCTGGCCCCGAGAAAAGTGGGGTCTCTAACACCTCACTCTCCAACGAACTGAAAAGGTTATGGGATGACCTTTACCTTTACCTTACCTCCATTAGATGAACACCTCACAACCCACATCTTTCAGAACTACCTTTTGCAACTAGGTACTCTTCCTCTCATTCCCCAATTCCCCATCTTAGTCCATACTGTGCTCTCTCATAACCTGTAACCAGCTGCTCCAAAGCTTTCTTAATCAAGCAAATATCGTCAAATGTCTGAGCAACTTTGGCAAAGTGTGTGAAACTCAGTGGTTTGGGGGCAAACATTTGGGGCATCCGAACTTTAATCAGTATGCTCACCTCAGTCCAGACTTGTTTGCTAACACATTACCAGTACATCTGCCAAGACTTTGGATACTTTGGAGGTTTATTAAAAGCTTCGGCATTTTGCCTGTTATCAGTCTACTTCGTTGTGGGTTGATAACCGGTCAGTTTGTTAGCAGTCCTATGACCACAGCTCATTGACCTTACCTCCTGACAGGAAAGTGCGCCTTATAAATTCTATTAATGTCTTGTGCCAGGCTCCTACCCTGTTTCTACGTGGCTATAGTCCTGTACACTGTCCTGCTGCCCTACATGGGTCAGGGTCCTCGTTGGAAAGGCACCGACAAAGGACTGCGTCAGTGTCAGGATCACTGGTGGGCCAACGCTTTCTTCTTCTCCAACTTCTACAAGGCTGATGACATGGTGAGTAAGTTGGTCGCCAATGACTGTAACCGAGAAAATTCATGTGCAAGTGCATTCTCTGATCAGTTCTCCTGATAGAGAGAGAAAAAGAAAGAAAGAAAGAAAGAAAGAAAGAAAGAAAGAAAGAAAGAAAGGGAGGAAGGAAGAGCTGGAATACACTATGTGCTAACTTGTGTTGTCTGGGGGACAATAAAGTGCATTATGATCAAGTCAGATGAAATGCAGTAAAAACAAAATACTAGCCGGTTTGCAACGGCAACGAACTCCATGACAGTTACTCAGTTTCAATGACGTTTATTTCCAGTGCATGCCATGGACATACTACCTGGTCAACGACTTTCAGTTTTACCTGCTGTCCCCGCTGGTTCTCTACCCTCTGCTGTTGTGAGTGTATTCGTGCAACTCTTTTATCACATCATGGTTGCTATGGTGGTGATAATAACTGCTAAGTACTGTAACAAGGCTGTGGACTGACAATAACCTGTGGAAATTAATGAGAACAGAACAAATGGCTAAATACTGCCTCTGAGCAGTTTTTACATCCTTTACAGTGAATATTTCACAGAGAAGTATACTTAATATTGTTTCTAAATAATCGACGACCAAAACAAAAAAATAAAATGTTGCTTATCTGTTATGATTTTTTTATTTTGCACGCGGGGGTCTATGGGTATGTACATACACACCTAAAAATGTACTCGATGAGCTCTCATGTCGCAGGAAACCACTGCTTGGAGGATTCCTGATTGTCCTCTTGGTGGTGATACAGATCGTGAGCACGTGTCTGCTGATGAATAACATAAATGGAAACATGCTCAAGTATGTGCAAATGATTAAATGATTAATAACTAATGACAAAAGAAAACAGACTACTGACTAATGACAAAAGACCAGCTTTATTATTCCCAGTGGGTAATTGTATCTTGGGAAGTGTTCTCAGCTGCAAAAGTTGCAAAAATAGAACAAGTGCTAGTTACAAGATAAGGGACGCGGACTTTAACTGATAAGAATAAACACAATATCCCGTCTACCTTAAATAAATTTCCACCTGTTTACATGCTTAAACATTATTTCCGAAAGCCACATTAAAAAGCCAAAATTGAAAACATTTCAAACAGCCTCGTAACAGGGTGTATCATGTTTGGCGCTGATAACAAGAATCTTTAATAAACGCTTAGTTCCCTTGGACCCTAGATGTCGATCTTTTGACTCAAGAATAACGCAGAACAAATGTTGTTCACCGACTGTTTCCAATTAGTCCAGGAGGAGGTTAATTTGTGGTCCACGTGATGATGGTCTGTCTGACCGATGTAGATGGTCACGTGGTGTCAGGATGTTTATCCATGTGCAGCATGGAGGAGGGTTACTTTGACGAAGTCTATGTCAAGCCTTATTGCCGGGTGGGAGCTTTTGCAGTGGGCATGGCCCTGGGCTACTTCCTGCACTCCACCGAGCACCGCGTCTACTTCCGGAAGGTAAGCTGGTGTCAAAGGTCACGCAACGTGCAGACAGGTGACGTACAACACACACTGACCACACGGGTTTCTCCCGTGCTCTTTCACACAACAAAGTACTAAGACCTGTACATGGGTTCCTAAATGTCTATAATTTCGAGAGCGATTCGTGTTTGTCTTTTAACGGTAATCTCACAAATCAAATACTTCTCCAACTCCAACTAACAATTTTGTAAAAAGGCCAATGGAAGAGATGAGACCAAAAGTTTATTAGACAAAAATAAAAATCGCTTGTTTGAAAAAAAAAAACTTCTCCAACTCACAAAGAATTTCAACAATTAAGCATGAATATCACATCAGTGGCATACAATATATATATCTCTCCATCCTCCATTCATCCGTCTTCAATAATTGATTCTTCCTTCTCAAGTCAAATCTTCTTCCAATGGATCCACCAAACAGTTTCTCAAAAGATAAGCAAATGACCAAAACAAACTTACTGTGAAAGTCCGGTCAGAATACACGCACTCACAGTTATACACTTTCCCCTAATCCTTCCATTTGAAACTGTCAGCTCACTAACACACAGTAATATGAGGTTTAACAGAATCTACCCCACAGAATACACAGCAACTGGGGATTGGTAATAACACACCGCAACACGACCTTCAGTAGAATCCACCCAGCAGAACACATAGCAAGTGGAAATCTCTCAAAGCACACAAGGATACTCCGTTTAACATAATCCACCCAGTAGAACACACAACAACTAAGGATCTGTATTACTCCTTGAAGACTGGCACAACTTGATATCCACGATACACTCCATTTTTTCTTATCTTCTTTTTCCCAACTAATTCACACACCGGTACCTCCCACGCAGACGACCTTTTTCTCACCTGACGTCATTTTTCGTTATACATCACGCGTTCTAAACCATACGCCAAACGTACATTCAAGGGCCACTATCCCTGCTGCTTAAAACCTATAAGGGGAAAGAACTTCCATGGCTAACTTTCCTCCCTGGCACGGGTCGATCCGTGACAGCTGGTGAGGACAGATGCGACAAGGTCCAGCAACATGCACGAGGTAGCCGTAGCAACACTTATTTAAAAAAGCAAGAAATATGTTTTTATCAGGAAAGTAACACCAAGCACAGAGCATACACTAAAGAAACCAAGTTATCTGTTCCCGTGCTTGAGCTGCTAGTCCTTCTCTCTCTAAAGTCTATGGTACATTCAAATGAAATCACATTAGTTGATACTTGACCTTTGCCTGCGACTGACACCAGAGGCTGGGCTACCAACTTTAATTAAACACCACGACTGAGGAGAGCTTACTGATTGGGAAGACTTACTGTGAAGACTAAGCTCGTGTCTGTGGCTATCTAGCTCTGACTGTAAAGACTAAGGTAGTCTCTGTAGTGACCTAGCTCTGACTATAACTACCTGGATGCTAACTGTTGAGACATAGTAAGTTACTGGTGACTCTTTCTCTAGCTGCCACTGTTCCTGGGGTGGACCTTATCGTTATGCACTATCGGGACGGTGGTCTATGTGACTCACACTGAAAACCAGCCGGACGGTCACAAGTGGACACGCCTACAGTCAGCAGTGTACGAGGCTCTGTCCCGCCCTGCCTGGGCCATGTCCGTGTCCTGGATCATCTTCACTAGCACCGTGGGGCAGGGAGGTCAGTTCCAAACATTCAGCTCAAATGTTCAGATCTTTTTTAGGATGCATGTCACTCGTCGATTCTGACCAACGTGATATATTTACGAACTTCTAAGATTGTGGAAAAACTCTCCAATTTAGGTTTTAATGCTCTTAAGGGATGATATTAATTTTTGATTTCTTGTAACCGGCCATTTTTAAGAAGATACCAATCCTTCTGGATATTCTGACTGATCTGTTTCATGCTACAAAACGAAAATAAAGCATACGTGGTGAAGAAACCTTTATGTTGCTTGTCACAATTGTTGCCAAACATCATTTTCAAAGTATGCTGAAAATGCAGAATATTCTGACACAGGCTTCATAAACAACTTCCTATCCTGGAGCCCTTTTGTTGCCATGTGCCGGCTGACTTACGGCGTCTATCTTCTACATCCGATCCTCATCACGGTGGTCCTCAACTCCAGCAGGTTTCCCATCTACCTTCACTTCGGCAGCCTGGTGAGGGCAGTTGATATATACGTTAATTCTTCTCGTGCTGTAAATCGCCAGTTCACTTCACCTGTCTTTCTCGTACTTTTACCTCTCAAGTTTATCTTTAATCGTCCGTTAATTAAGCTAAGCGTTTATCGGGCTTGAAATGTTTGAAGTCTTGTACTCCTCTTTCTCTCTTCTCTTCTATCTTCTCTTCTCTTTCTCTCTCTTCTATGTGGGGGAGGGTGCGTTGCAATGAATAGAATATTCTGGGACTATCTGCACAATATGTTTCTAAAACTTAAAACGGTTCTAAAGAAGCAATTTTTTTTAATAAATCTCCTGTGCTATTTAAATACATTGCACAAGCGCAAAAGAAAACCCGCGATGACGGAAACGAAAGTCTGGCTTAAGTTTTTTGTTATTTAAAACAATTTTAGTTTTAAAGAAAGTTCTAAAATCATGTAGTGCGCTTTGTTTCTATTAATTATCTAAACAGATTTGAGGCCTAAATATATTTAAACTTTGAAATGTCTTCTGCAACTGGCCCCTGAAAGTTACAGCAGTTGTCTTCGCTGTAAGCATGTCAAACAAAAGCCTACTTCTGAAAAAGTTCGCTTTTTTCTAGCTATTGAATCCTGATTTAATAGAGTCAAATGTTCGTTGCAATAAATACCCTTCGTATGTTTTCATGTGTCCTTAAACTTCTTCTTTTGACAGATTTACATGTATGTCGCCAACCTCGTCTGTTCCTATGGCGTCGGCTTCCTACTGATTGCACTGGTGGAATGTCCTTTCACAAAACTGGACATATTAATGCGCGTTAAGCTGAAGAAAAAGTCCACATGAAAGTCTGTCTTCCACACATGCGTTTTCCTTGGGGTGACAATCACAGTCATTGAGAGACTAGCAGTTTTGATAACAGACATCACCGATAACGTCGTCAAAGACTTGATACCTGCCTTTATCCAGTGTTCCAGGGTTGGTTTTTTTTTCGGTGTTACAGCAGTGCTTTATTACTTGCAATCTGACTTCAGAATAGCAGTTCAGCCTTTTCTTCCATTGATCTGGTGTGTGTGTGTGTGTGTGTGTGTGTGTGTGTGTGTGTGTGTGTGTGTGTGTGTGTGTGTGTGCAGGAGTAGGTCTGTGGATGGGTATGTGTGTAAAAGGGAAATGAGAGAGAGAGAGAGAGAGAGACTGGTAGACTGATTATGCGGCTGTGTATGTGTGAAAAATTAATCATGAAAATAGTCGGACAAGAATTTGTTATTTATTTTGCACATACTAAATGAATTTGTACATAATAGAAAGCTGTAAGATAACGAACCTTCCTTGAAAGCTGTAATATAATGAACCTTCCTTAAAATGTCTTTCCAATGTATTATAATATTTATATATAACGATATCTTATAGATGAAGATATTTCTTCAAATCACATATTTCAACTGTTGTGTACATACAACAACTATAAAGTACTTAGTGCATACTTAATTCCGTGAGTGTAAGCTCATAACAAAGAGCTGCTCTAGAGACGGACAAAGACAAAGACAGAAATGTCATGTGAAAGATCTCGAGATTCTGCCGGAATGGAAAATTCATACACCTTGAAACAAACTTAGTGACTTACCACACTAAACGCTCGCTTTTTTTTTCCAGCTCAACTTGCATACACAGGAAAATGCTGGGAGAGTGGTCAAATGGTCTTGCTCATACTGATATTATTATTATCTGATAATTGTAAAGATGGAGTTTGCGCGGATGAGCTCATTGAAGTTTCTAACACGATGCGTTTGTTCTATTAGGATCAGTTTCAGGAAAATGTTACAAATATGTCTACACGGTGAATACTCCGGCTATTACTAAAGGGAAATAATTCAACAAAAAGCTCTTACTTGCGCGGATGTACTTTTTGCAAATTGTCTCCCATTTGGAGGCGGTTCTCTTTCTGTTTTGTTGTTGTTGTTTTTTTTTTTGACTCTTTAATTATAAATTCCCATATGTATAAATCTAGTTCAGTTACAGTTATATCAAGTTGTTCTACAGAAACATTGGTGTAAGAATGAAACAAAGTTTGAGAATGATAGAAAGGCAGTAAAAGAGAGAGAGAGATGGGAGGAGAGAGAGAAAAGGAGAAAGCCAGACTGTAGTTTTTTTAAAATATGATTCCTTCGTAATACAGTAGAATTAGTTGGAAACCTTCGTACAAAAATCAGTGAAATTTACTTTATATAACAATCAATTGTGCTAATCGGAGGCACATTTTTCGATTGATTTGTCGCTGTTTCTGTTTTTTTTTTACAAAGTATAAAGTCATTTCTCATTAAACTCCAAACAGAAGACTAAAATATAAAAGGTCATATTGTGCATTCCTATAGACATATCTGTTCACCATACACATGCAAATAATTACGAAAAAAAGGATTCCAGGTGAGCAGGTACATACTATACCACGCTTGTGCAAAGATTGGACACAGGTGTCATGATTTGCACCTGTTGACGATCATAGCAAGCACTGAGTGCCAGGGGTGAACAGGTGCACCGGTACGGAAGTAGTGTCATCATGTAATTTTCTCGTAAACATCGTCTTTTGCCAGAGAATCAGGGAAGGGAAGCGGAGTCGTCTGCTGGAGAACGAGGAAGGGCCAGGAGAGATAAACACAGTGATCTGCGGGAAATTTCAGGAGAGGGTTGTAGGGGTAAACTGTTTACACAAACTGTCTTTTTGTTGCTATGACGCATGTTTGTAAAGTGTAACTGCCGCCAAACACCACAGGTTGGGTGCACAGGCATGCTAACTGGATGCTAATGTCTGCCAGTCACCTGAAATGATTTTAAAATTGTAGTTCAGTTGAATGCTAAGCTGGCATCCGAATAGCAGGAACGTGCACCTGGCTTCAGGTGGGAGAAGCTGCAGTTTTCGTCTCTCCTCTTCTGGGAGAGTGGGTTTGCTTCAGTCGATGCCATATATTATCAGGACTGAGAACTATCCTCGCTAGTGTTAATCTTAAGTTTTCATTTACAAGGAACCAAAAGGGGCAGAGCAAGCTAGGCCGCACGGTAAGATCATTTCACAGATTTCTTTAAAAAAAATTCCCCGCTTTTGTAATGAGACAGCTCCTCGTACTTTGATTTGACTAGGAGCATCGAGTAAAGATGATGATGATGATGATGATGATGATGATGATGATGATGATGATGATGATGATGATGATGATGATGATGATGATGATGATGATGCTACAATGTGGGATTTATATAGCGCATAATCATAATTGAACTAATACTGTACACCGATCTATTATTTTCTGTAGTCACGGTTAATAACTGGGCGCCAGATGCTTCTTATGGCTACTTATCGGGAACCAAAAAAGAAAAAAAAAACCCTGAGCCTCTGTCCGCGTAATAGGATAGAATCTGCGTGCAGACCTAACAACACGTATTGCCATCAACATATTGTACTGCTGCCACGTGAAGCAGCTACCGTAAGTGTGGGCATCAGCACGTGTCCTCATGCACTCGTGTGTGCAAATCAATGTACTCAGGCATGAAAGCCACACAGAAGCGGGCGGGAAACCAAATGAATAAAACTAACCTGCATTCGAGACATCTGGTGACGATGCTCACGTGGCCTGACCTCGAGCCACCTCTTGTGTCCAGAAAAGCCTGGCACCGGTGGTTCTAGAAAAAACTGGACAGAAACAAGCAGCAACCGTAGGATTTCACTTGACCGAAATTTGTAGCAGATGTTGAATTCGGGTAAAATCTCAGTAAAAGGAAGTTACAGGGGAACATTCTCTAGATCGAAATAAGATAAAATTCTAGCTGCAGACAGAGCAAGTTCGAACCATCACATGAGCCGGCAAAAACTGAAACATTGAAATGAAACTGATGATGGAGGGCAAAAATATAAATTCACCCTCCTACCTTTTATTTTGTCTTGCACTCCTTTGTCTATTAAAATGTTACAACTTCACTATTATTGATTCCTTAATTAATCCATTTTAAAAATAATATCCTTTATGAATGTATTAATGTTAAAATGTGATCTATAAAGATTATATTAAATATTATTTATATTATATATCGATAGTTTAATTATACACCAAGATTATTCATATTAAAGACACATCTTTATACGTAGAGGTGTGTGTGTGTGTGTGTAAGTGTGTGTAGAGGGGGGTGTGCGTGTGCGTGCCTACATGTAATTGCTTGTCCTTATTTCACGAAGCCCCAGTTGCGGTGGAACCTAATGCTAATATTCTTAATGGCTCAGGCACTGATGTCGATGTAATGTTGTCCAGTGAAAGTAAACTCACGTAGGATCCCTGGTTTGGGTCAGAAATATCGAGAACGGTGACCGACTGGTACGATCGAAGGAAAGTAGAAAATGGCGTTTGTGATTCTGATGGATCATACAGTGGGGCTAGCAGGAAACAAATAGTTTTCTAAACAACTTCTCTTAGAGACCAATATGTTTCATCTCTCTCTCTCTCTCTTAATATGAGCTCTTGAGAAAGAAATTGAACCAAAAGTACGTGCCATGTTTTTGCAACGAAATGCTATCTAAACGTGCCCCGCAAACATTGTGAAATGGGTAGATATTCCTTCCATGTCAAAAGGGGTAGAAAAGGAATTAAATAATGGCTGACGTGAGATTTAGTCAGTCAGTCAGTCAGTTAGTCGTCCCTTGACAGGCACCTGTCGTTGGGGGGAGCACATGGATAGACGTGGCAGCTGACAGGGCCCACCACTCTTGTCTATTGTGGGCGATAGTCAGCAGGTCCTGTACAGGACGACCAGTCCAGTCTTTGATGTTCGTAAGCCAGTTCTTTCTCTGACCACCGCGGCGTCGGCCACCCTCGGGGCTCCGAGATGTCTTGAAAGATAGTCTTCGACAAGGTGTCGTACCGGGTCACATGACCAAAGAAGACCAACTTACTTCGCTTGACTGTTAATAGTAGAGGTTCCTGGTCTCCTACCAGTGTGACCATTTTGTTTCATCAGATTGCCTAGGAATAAAGAGATAGGCCTTCGACAATTCAAAACATCTGGGGCCGTAGTTATGAAGCGAGAGTAAATACCTTCCCTTGGGCAAGAGGAGCTAAGGGAGAAACGTTTTGTTTCCAAAGTTATAAAGCGGTGTCCGGACACAGGGGACACTACTTCCTGTTTCCTTACCCTAGGACTTCTTTGTTACCCCTTGATAACTGCGGCTCCAGGGATAAAAACAACTGCGGAGTCTAGACACCGCTTTATAACTTGAAACAAGACGCTAGTTTCCCATGTTGCCCCAGGGAAAGGACTTACCCTCATTAGATTACCCTCACTACGGTCCCTGGAGTAATGTGTAGGGCCAAAGGAAGACCAACTTTTTTTAAAAGGAAGAGGAGCTTTTGAGCGTGAAATTCTCAGTGTTGACATCACAGCGGCAAAAGGTGGCGCCCAGGTACTTTATCAAAAATGTTCACATCCTCATTGTGAATGAAGGACTACAAGGAGAACCGACTTCTATAGAGAAGATGAGCAATAAAGTATCATCAGAGATTTAGAAGGGTTATTGCTCTTCGGGATAATTACGACAGCGATATATCTATATACAAGGTAAGCGGGAGGAAACAATTTTGACCCCAGCCGGTACACGTTACAACCGAATCAGAGGAACTGCCAGAGACAAATACTCTCTGCTGCCTGTTGATTAGAAGATAAGTGATCAAAGAAACCAAATGATGGTCAAGAGAAAATTAGTTAAGAATTCTTCTATCTAGCTAACAGGAGGGAAGAAACCGGAGAAAATCTCCAACGGCCGTCTTTGCGAGCAGATGTCCTGCAACAAGATCCAGGCGAGTGTTTTAACCACTTAACCACTAACCACTTAACCACTTAACCACCACACTACAGGGCGCTACGGATATGAAAGCAGAGGAGACATCGGAGAAAGCAATCTTGCATCGCCATGTGGTATCTCAATGTGTTTATACAGGGTGTGTGACTGTATTTACCGAAGCAAGAGTGTGTCCACATAACATAAGAACACATGTAACTAATGTTAGATGATTTAATAAAAGGAGATGGCACTGTCAGCTTAGAGGGAGCTCTTTAGAACAGAGAAGACGAAGACAGAGATAGAGTTAAACACTTTTTATATACGATGTCTGTACTGCGACATTGTTCGGCATCAACAGAGAAGGTTACCGGCCCTTGACTAGCGGTGAAGGGTAGAGATAGTCAAATGGTAAAATGGGCTTAAGTGAGACATACTGCAGTTCTGAATCATGTCCGAGCAAAACTTCAGTTTGCAGAACGATTGTTTACTTATACTAATGTCTAAAACACATCTTTGCGGACTCGGTCGTGAAAGAAAATACACGGACTCTAAAGTTTCTGGAGTATTTTTCACAGATTTTTTTGCGGCGAATCATTTGACAAGTGTCGAGTGATGCTGCAGTACTGTTAGCAGTTTTGCCGACTGGACTGTGTGACTTTGATTTATAGCTTGCAGTCTTGGAGAAGAACAGAAAAAACACAGCATACGAGAAACATAAACAGACCCTGTCTGGGTTGCGACCTCCCTTAAAAAGTCAGGTGAGTGCGGGTCAGTGACTTGGTTTGTGTGCGGAGATCTGTTGAAATTCTACTCCCAGTACAACCAGTCTCAATGCAAGACACGCCAATAATGAAGAAAGGTTGTATGGCCATGGCTGTGCTCAGACTCTCTGTTGATACAGAAGACACAGAATCTTGAAAGCGCAATTAAGTACAGTTAAAAGTGTATGTACCGGTACTGAATGAGTTTTCCAAAATGATCGAATATTCAGAAGGTAAGTCAAAGGTTATCCCCTTACCTTTTTCAGGTCGTTGGGGGGGTGAGGTGTTAGAAACCTCACCTTTCGCGGGGCCAGCTGTACGTGAGGGCGGTGCCCATCTCCTCTCCCTACCTGTCTTACCTTCTCCAACCCTCTGAGGAGTCAGGTACCCATTCCCGCCAGCTGGGTAGACTGGGGCAAGTGAGCTGCGCTAGTCGGGTAGACATCGAGAAGACAGGGTCAGCTTTGTTTGTATGTGTGTGTGTAGTGCTAACTTCACCGTCTCTGTGTACTAATATTTATGTATGTGACTAGTCATCTGCCGTTTGCGAATAACGGTGCTTAGTTTCTGCCTGTCACTGCATAATGCAAAAAGAGTTTCGAGGCTCTGATGATATCGTCTTGTGTAGGGTCCATGTCTGGTGGGGAGATGAAAGAATGTTTTCGCTAAGCAACATGACAAACATTTCCAGCAGTCATGTGCTCTCAGAATCTGTCACACCGGTAACAAGTACAAATTCAACCATCTACTATACTAGCAGTTTTTTTTATTATTCTACTAAAAGCTCTGAGTGACAAAGCCTTGTAAAAGAAGTGTTTTCTTGTCACTGAACATTTTTTTGTCGGTGTGGACAGTCATTCAGTCTCCAGGCTTTTAGTGTAAGTTGGAAGGAGAGGGTGGAAGGACTAGGTTTCAAAGGTGGTCTAGCCAAATGAAAGTAGTATTAAAAATACAAATTCAATATAGTGCTGTTACTCCTAGGAATCTAAGCCTTATCCAGAAGATGCACACAGATATGTAAGCCACATGGCACCATAGAAACAGAAACCTCCAGTACTGGCAAGTGGTGCCCTTCTAAAAACATTTGCCCTGATGACCAAAACAAAATGTATTTCCATTTTCTTTTTTATACATATATACAACTATACAACCTGAGTTTACAAAACTTGATGATTATAGTATACTGAATATGTGTGACAGCTGAGAAGCACAGAACAACAATGAAAGTTTATGCAATGTCTGTGGCATAGAATCTACAAAGTCCAGTTTTTGTTTTGTTTTTTTGTTTTTTGTTTTTTGTTTTTTGTTTTTGTTTTGGTTAGAGCAACAGAGAGCTAGGTTTAGCAAATGCAGCAATAGCTTTCAACAATGGGATATGTAAGAGGGCAGACATTTTCACCAAGTCAGTATACCAGAAGGTTATTATGCACAGTTGTGCTTTTAAAAGCTGGATGTTGCTAGAGTGATGGTTGTACACATGCACAGTGCCATGGGACATATGAAGCAAAACAAACATTAATGCCTTGTTGGAGCATGCTGAGCACAGATAAATGTGTTGGATTTACAGCATCCATCATTAGTAAGGACCAATAAGAAACAAAAGTTTTTTTCAGGCTGTGTGGTATAAAAAGTCTGGTAACAAAATGATTTGTTTTTCATTTCTTCAGTGCTTTTCATCTTTTTCTGTCACCTTTGGTACAGATGCAATGGATCTTGATACAGTGCAACATTTTATTTCTGACAGTGACAAAGTGAGAGCGCAGACATACAAATACACTGGTAATATTAAATCGTTCCATGTGTGCTTAACAATACGCCCTATATGTGTTTCTTTGGGGTTGTATGCTACTTCATTTTTAAGCTTAAAGGACATTGCAACATTCTTTTCTTTATGATCGTGTTAAGTTCGTTCTAAAATAATAATTCCCAAAATTTGAGTACATAATTATGCTTACTTTTAAAGACATAAGCCTTTAAACATCGGCATTCTCACATGCACTTGGAAAGCAGGAGAAAATTACTCTCCTAAACTGAAGAGTTCTCTTACGTGCCCTGAGTATTTGGAACACTGATAGTGTGGATGTCTTCAAGTCAAATGAAGAAACATCGCTAAGGTTGTCGTGTTGAAGATGCGATTTTGTTGCTGCCCAGAAAATGAAACAGCTGAATTTGGAATACAGCCCTACAGATTGGAACTTTATTAGAAGTTTTGAATAAAAGTTTAAAAAATAATTAAATGGTCCAAACTGAATTCATTCAACAGACTGGTAAGTCAATCAGATCAAAATATAATGGGCAACAATCACGGTCATTGCAATCTACATTGTATTATTACTGATTGTCTCTTACTAAGTGAGTGCATTTGAGTTAATTTTCCCATGTGTATTATTGTTAATAAAATATAAACACATTTCAAAAGCGTTTGTCTAAGATAAACTCATGTAATTTTATTTTTATTCAATGGTGTCAAGCATTGCCTTTTTATTTTATAGTTACATGCATTTATCACCCTCAATTATTTTTTTAGCTGTTTTGATCACGCACATCAATGGTGCCCTCACACTGTCAGTTGTTGTGAGCATTATGCTGGATAAAGATACGACTGATGATGTGTTTGTGACTGTCACACGATGTTACTTGTAGACCAGATGGTGTAGAAACTGTCGATGTTGTATATCTGATGTTTGATCTACCAGCAGTCGTAGTTGGTTTTAACATGTAGTGCTGTTGTATAGTAAGCACTGCTGTAGGAATAACATTTCTTTGGTTTACTGAAAGTCCAAGACTTGCTTGCACTGTATAAGTGACTGGATAACAACCGATTCTGAAATGTTTTGAGCAAATTCTTGAGTACGGTGTGGGGACGAAGTTCGCGCGGCACGTTTAAACAAAGCAGAGACCTGTATATACACATATATACACATATATACACATATATACACAAATATTATATACACGTATATACACATATATACACATCTCTGAACAAAGTGAATCCACTGGCGTTTGTTGCCATTATCTTTAGGATTTCCTTCATGAGTACAAACTAACTCCATCTGAGTGTCGAAGAGAACATTCAGCAACAGCACAATGAGTCGTGGTCAGTTTTCTTTTACCGAGGATTGCATCTTTTCTCTTCGAATTCAGCTAGTGCAGGCGACACTATTTTTAAAAATACTTCCCTTTCGTCACTTCCTGTTTTCTCGACAAATCCACGTGTGCTTAAGAGAAAAATATTAATTTAAAATCTCTTATGCCTCTTTGTCATAAAATACCACCGGAATATGTTTTTGTGACACTTTATGCTTTGCTTACAGCGATTTTAGCCTTTAAATAAATGTAATGTGCTTACGTTGCACAATACTGGGATGTAGACTACATGTAATATGTGAGCGAAAATATTTATTAGTTTTCCTCGTTGTACTTACAGTTTGGGCAGTATATTACTGGAATAGTTGCTTCACACCTTCTGAGCTCAAAGTAAATCCCTAGGCCTACAGCATCCCTACAAGCCTACAAACATAAGTCACGCTCTGAAAAGCCAGTTATCTCATTGTGATACTTCACAATTGTCAATACTAGTTGTGAGCAGTTGCACACGATCCTCACATTTTATGGTAATATGCATATAGTTAATCTTCGATCATTATTACCTATATCAGCGTTCCTGAAAATATTTCTGTATTTTTATTTACTTCGTTTCCTTTCTACAATACTGGGATGCTGCGCACCGAAAGTTTCGTCTCTTTTACTTAACAGTCAACTGAAGTTTTCAAAATTTAACGAACTGCTGGGTGTGTGAAGCCTCACAATTCTCAGATTCAAAAATGTTTGTCTTAGTACTTCAAGACTACTAATAGTTTAATATTATTCTTCGTTACTGGAAGGAATCTGATACATCGCTCCGACCAGTGGGCATTATTTACATGCTTCGCGCTGATTGGGCCACATCATGACGTAGCACGTTATTCTCGCGCGATTTTGCAGCACTTGCTGTCGGCTGGTCCAAATCGCCAGATTTGAAATTAGATAATAATGTAACTGTTTTTTTATGGTTTTTTTTTGAAAATTACACAGTATATCTATATTGACTTGATCTACCTAAATCTGTATATATGTCGGATCTGGAAGGTCTTAAAGCTACCATTTGACTTGCTTTACCCTTTAAGCAGGTGCTTTTTGTGTGTCATTATTCTTTGCATGGTAGGGAATGTGGTATGAAAGGGGGTTGGAAGCCTAAGTAAGACGAGAAAACCTTCCCAAACTAGTTCTGGGAACAGGTGTCATGTCCAGAGAGAAGCCTGTGTGCCTCTATTATAATATATGACCCAGTATCTTGAAGACCCTCGCTGTAGGGGGAAGCTAAGGTGCTTTTGTAACACCTGCGGGGGTATTTTTATCTTTAAAAGCACTACACGTACGTGCAAGACGAATTGTTTCGGTGTCCTTGGTTTTGGTTATATAAAAAACTGTTAATGCTTACCACACACGTCTCTTGTGATGTCACATCCTGCAAGACAAGTAGTTAGGCCACCTTCCTGATGTCGCCCGTCAAAAAATCCCGGTAACACACATCTCGTGGTTCGCAACATTCGACCTCCGTCGGTATTATTCTTGCGAATGCAACTTCTCACGGAACAAGGATTTGGGTTATTCAGTTCATTCGCTTTGTGAAGGAGTCATTTGCTTGGGGAGGTTTCTTGTCCTGCTGTCAGTAGTCAGCAGTTTCAGCAGTCTCGTTCCGGGTACACTCATTTTATAACTTATTTTATTGCACTTCATTTTCGCCACTTTTTAGGAAATGGACATTTCCATTCCACAGAGTAATGCAAGCGGTAGTGGACCCACTTGACATATTGTCTGACTGACTTTCAGGACTTGTTTATCGTCGTTCAAGAAATGTCTCTGTGGCAACCTTGTTCACCGCAGCGTCCATCCCACCCTCCTCACTGCCACGGCCAATACAGGCTGTGTGTGTGTGTGTGTGTGTGTGTGTGTGTGTGTGTGTGTGTGTGTGTGTGTGAGTGAGTGAGTGAGTGAGTGTCATCCCTTAACTTTTGGGGGCATTTTGTCAGGTCGTTGGACGGTGAGGTGCTAGAGACTTCACTTTTCTTGGGGCCAGCCTTTTGTGAGAGTGATTCATATCTCATCCCCCTGCTTTACCTGTCGCCAACCATGTATGGAGTCAGGTAGCCATTCCCGACAGCTGGGTGGACTGAGTAAAACTCACTGTGCCCAACGAGTCTCGAACCCGCTAGCCTCCGGGTTTGGACGCCAGTGCTCTAATCACTTCGCTCTCCCCTTTCCATCACAAGGTACACACATGGGTGTCAACAAATCTGAAAAAAGTTTGAACAAATTTGAACAAGCATAGACAAATGAGCTCTCTATTTGTAGTCTCAAGGTCCGTTCGAACCCTGACCTGCTATTTCTCTCGTTTATTGCGCTGCATGACCTTCGACTTTTGCCGGTTAAGAAGACCGACCAGGAACTGTTACTCGTAAGGGCAGAGCGAGAGACTGACACACACATTAACGGGCTGCGAGGTGGAACTAAAAACTGTTTTAACTGCTATTTGTAAAAACAACAAAAAAATAATCTCGACGAGCTCCCCTTATCTGCATGATAAAACCACTCAGTTGCAATATTAGTGAGAGGTACCCTCAGTGCACAGTACCCACCTTAAAATAACCCCTGGCGATAATTATAGACCACTCGATCTCGAGGGTTTGAAACCTGATTGTGACTCCAGGGAATGTCATGTTGGGCCTTATTATCTCCCCCCTATCTGAAGCACCATTGGGGTCACGTGACTGTGTACTAACCTTGTTGTACTCAAACGATGGTAACCAGCATTCAAACTGTCAGACGTGTAGAATGAAAATCAACAGCGTGGCATTGACAGTACTCAAAGTAAAAATGTCCCCATGTCTTTTTGGATAAGTTATTACTGTGATAAGTATCACCTAGCTCATCAGTGTTTCGTACTTGGTAAAGAAGATGATCCTTCAGAGTATTGAACATAGTCTTGGCCTTCACAGAGCCTTCCAGAAGCCGTTACTCGCCATTCGCCTGCAGAGCTTGGCGCCTGTATTGTAAAACAGTGTTTGGTGATACTTGATATTGGGCAGCTTTTACAGTTGATACTTGTATTGCTGATGCTTGTCCATCTGACATTCTTGTCATTGCTTGAGTCTCACACTTACAGATGTTCAGCCTCCTCTCGTGTTGATAGAGAGGACATTAGCTACAATCGTGATGATGATGATGATGATGATGATGATGATGATGATGATGATGATGATGATGATGATGATGATGTGTACGTAGATCAGAAATGTTGAAATGATGCTGTGCTATCCTCTACTTTCCCCACAACGAAGGGTAGGAGGTTTTACCATAATTTTTAAGAACTAAAGTTTCTCCTGCTTACCATCGGAATATAGACTATGTTAGAAATCTCTCTTTTTTATTTTGCTTCTTTGGAAAGACAAATTCCCCCTCTCAACACACACACACACACACACACACACACACACACACACACACACACACTGTCTCACTCACTCATCTGGACGGTTGTAAATATTCTGTACCCTGCATTTTGTTTCTAAGGTCAGCACGTGACCGTTGTGACCCACCCTCGATCAATGTATCGACTTGTCACGTGGGTGAATGCTGATCTGACATCGCCTGGGACGTGGTGGTTGACCCCCTACAACACTGCAGACCCTCGAGGTCAGAGCGTCCCACTGCCATAATTACCTCTATCTGTCGATGATTACTAACTTATATGTGCGGTGGACAAATGTTCGGGGATGTCTCTGTCAGCGATAGGAAATATGCTCAACTCAAGCTCAGCAGTCATCACCGGACGATGCGACAATCGTGTCTGTGTCATTAGAGTTTCTTTTTTTCCTCTCCAACTGGCTTCCGATGATCCAGGAGCAACAAAAGCCATTTACCACACTTCACGTGGAGGTCACATTATCCGACTTTTCTCATGAGTTGATATCTCTGGGCAAATGGCAAACGAATGGCCTCCATCACTGGTTCACGATTTAATTTATCCTTTTGACTGCTTTCTGCCATGTTTGTTACCTTTGACAGGCCACTTCACTGGTTGTTCTAAGTCAAAATTTAGCAATAATAATTAAGATTGGAACTCTATATTTTAATGATTTAGCAATATCTATTTTACGATCAAACTTCATATGTTAAGCTGTCTTTCCTTGTCAACACTATTTAGTTTACACTTCAGTTATTAACAGGGTTTCACAGGCCGAGATTTCACACTTTCAAATAGACAAACGTTTGACATACACTACATGACAGAAAATACACAAACTTTTGACATACACTACATGAGAGAAATAGACAAACTTTTGACATTCACATGTCATAGCAAATAGACAAACATTTGATACACTACATGACATAGCAAATAGACAAACATTTGATACACTACATGACATAGCAAGTAGACAAACATTTGACACACACTACATGTCATAGCAGGTAGACAAACATTTGACACACACTACATGACATAGCAAGTAGACAAACATTTGACATACACTACATGACAGAAAATAGACAAACATTTGACATACACTGCATAACATAGCAAGTAGACAAACATTTGACATGCACTACATTACATAGCAAATAGACAAACATTTGACATACACTACATGACATAGCAAATAGACAAACATTTGACATGCACTACATGACATAGCAAATAGACAAACATTCGAGATACCTTACATGACATATCAAGTAGACAAATATTTGAGATACACTACATGACAGAAAATAGACAAACATTTGACATACACTACATGACAGAAAATAGACAAACATTTGACATACACTACATGACAGAAAATAGACAAACATTTGACATACACTACATGACAGGAAGTAGACAAACACGCCACGTGGCCTACACTCCCGAAGGACGCAGCAATCTAGATACACATCTTATTATTCAAGCATGATCTGATAGCAGTATTCTGGTGATTATAATTTCGCCCCTGTCTATATAAATCTCACTAAGTCACTAAGATATATTGAGCACAGCGCCTGTGCACCCCTAACACGTGACCTGTCAGATAGACCTTCTCAGCAGTCGACATACAGGCAAGATGTTTGCATGACTCGCAGCTGTCACTTGGAACTCTGCCACCTTCCTTATATTTACCCCCGAGTTTATGTGCACGTTACTATGTTTACCATGTGGATATCCCTCAGTGTATATGTCGTGAACACACTTTAGTGGGTTTTCATGCGCGGACTACTTGTCTCTCTACTTTTGTAAGCGCCATGTTCAGCCTTTAACAGTGTGTGTGTGTGTGTGTGATTTATTTGGACGAAGGTGTCTTTGTTTTTAGTATCATTTATTTTTTCGATTCTTTTGAGCTCACTTTTGACTTATTTGGGAATTAAGCTTACATTTGACTTATTGGGGTATTAGGCTCACATTTGGCTTATTTGGGTATTAAGCTTACATTTGACTTATTGGGGTATTAAGCTCACATTTGGCTTATTTGGTACTAAGCTCACATTTGACTTATTTGGGTATTAAGCTTATGTCACAAACCTGCTGTCTTAAAATATTTTTTTTATTTTTTTTTTCCTGAAAGGGGATAGGTAACGGGGCTGGAAGGAGGAGGCGTGAGCGGAAGAGTTAATGTGTATCGGTGTGAGGTCTGAGTGGGTGAGTCAGTGCCGGGCCGTGATGGCCGGCCGGCCGCTTAATTAACTGGTGTTGACAAGTTGTTTTGGGGGGATCCTAACGAAGGGAGAGAATGTTGGGGTTTCTATTGTTTCCATTGATTTATGGTGATTAAGTATTTTGATGAGAGCAAGGGAGGAAGAACAGTTTCCTTGTTGTTAAAATGTGTCCTGAGAGGACAGAGTAGTTAGTCTCCTCAGCGTTCTCCAGGTGTCCGGAGGGACAAAGTAATAGTCCTGATCAGACTGTTGCTGTGGGGGAAAACAAGTCTGGAGCAGACTTGGAGGAGAAGCCTTGAATGGCTGTTTGTTCGTAAGTCCTCGACAGACTTGCGATGTTTAAGCCTTGACTGGCTGTTCACAAGTCCTCAACAGACTTGTGGTGTGTAGGCCTTGACCGGCTGTGGTTTGTGAACAAGTCCTGACGGATTGTTCAGTGTCTGTCATATTGAACCTGTTGAGGTTTTTTTCTTCTTCTTTGTTTTCTTCGTTTGATGTATCTGCCCGATTTCATCCACTGACTACTGGGAAAACAGCGGATTATTACAAGTGGAGACTTTGGATTACTATTTTTTTTATTTCATTTTTGTTTATTCATTCATCTGGACAATCAACTGTGCATTCGTTGGCGGTCGGGACTGGGGGGTGCCTGACTCGGAAGAGATAGCACCAGGACTTAAGCTTACATTTGACTTATTTGGGTATTAATTTCAAATTTGTGTGGTAAACTCACATTTGGCTTATTTGGGTATTAAGCTTACATTTGACTTATTTTGGGTAAACTCACATTTGGCTTATTTGGGTATTAAGCTTTATTTGACTTATTGGGGTGGTAAGCTCACATTTGGCTTATTTGGGTATTAAGCTTTAACATTTTACTTATTTGGGTGGTAAGCTTACATTTGACTTATTGGGGTAGTAAGCTCACATTTGGCTTATTTGGGTATTAAGTTCACATTTGAATTATTGGGTATTAAGCACACATTTGACTTATTAGGGTATTAATCCCACATTTTACTTCCAACTGTCTTCACTCTTCAAATTGAAGCTTATTTAAGTCTGGCAGTAACAGTTCTTCAGTACTTCATTACGATCTGCTTTACCTGTCGTCATTAGACTCATGCTGGTGATTCACACGTGCAGTTGTTTGTTCAGAGACCACAAGGGTGTCTCACTCGATGAAGGTGTTGTACTCACACACTCACACCATGTCTGAGAATAGAGTCATTGTGTATGTACGCGTTGCCGCTCGTTAATCAAAGTATCTTGTAGGCTGTCGGTCGTGCCTCTCCAGAACCCGGATAAAGAGGGAGGATTGGCCTTCATGACTGTCAGACACGTTCCACGAAAACAACCTTGTAACTCATGCGTAGAGGGTGGGGGAGACTGAGGGGCTGAAATTTTGTACGGGGTAAACAATCAGGCGTTGTTCAGGAACAGCTTGCAACAGGTGGGAATGGCGGGTACACGGAGCGTCTACAAGGGGAGTTAACTCCTCCAGGTGACACCATCTGTGGTCAGACATTTTCTACAGCAACTCTCACAGCCTAACGCAGCCGCTGGTTTCCTGTAAGTGGCAGCAAGGCATTGACAGTCTATCATGTAATCAAAACAGTGAAAGATGCTGATTCTTTTAGTTTTGCCTACCCGTCTGTCTCCCATTTCTTCCTGTCTTTTATTATTTCTCTCTCTCTCTTTCTCTCACACACCTCACACCCCTCACACACACACACACGTGCACAAACTCACAACCACACGCTGAGAGAGGGATACATGTATTCATAGTCGGTCTCCGAATTCGCACTGACTAACCTGCACTCAGTAACACACGGCACCACACAGGCACATGTTGCCCAGCCTCCATCATTTCTTATCAGCTGACGCATCGACCATAAAATTACAGAGCAAATACAGGCAGGTAGCAGTGTACCTTCACACCTGGCTTCTGTACCGAAAAGGGGAAGGGGGGAGCGGAGCGCGCAGGCTCAAACGTCATTCGCACGTGATCGTTTTACCTGTAGATCGATACCTTGCTCACAGGTGCCATGTTCCCCCAGCCACGACAGTCAATAAAAGCGGACCTCTCTGTGTCACACACACACACACACACATACACACACACACACACACACACACACACACACACACACACAAATGTTCTCATTTTCTTTGCTACAACTTCTGTCATTGCGACTTCTGTGTTATAAAATCAACGAGGCTGCTTGTCATGACACTTACTGTAACTAGAACCATACTGCCACGACATGACTGCCATTAAGCTCACTTCACACAGACTAAAACAAAACCAAACTGCTGTCACCATCAGCAACAACAATTAAATTGAAGAGGAAAGGGTAATGATCCCTCGACAGAAGCTGAGTGAAATCATCTTTCGAAAGAAATAAACATCATGTTTATAGCCAGCCATCTCTGTAACTGAACCATGTGAAGCTGGCATTATTTCTGCAGTGTAGACGAACCATCTGCCTGTGGCCCTCAGGAACGATTCTTGCAGAAATGATGTGGCCTTAAATGTACTTTTGCTCTTAAACTGTTTTGTGACTTTCCGAACATTTTCTATTTTGGTAATATATGGTTATCTTTAATCATCATCTTTTTCTTTTTTTATCCTCGTCGTCGTCGTCATTTATGATCTTTTTCTACTGCTTCCGCATCATCATCATCATCATCATCATCATCATCATCATCATCATCATCATCATTCGTGTCTTCTTTTTTGGAAGATCATTGACTAAGTTATACGATGATCCTCCCTGTCATTCTCTGCAGTGTTTCTGAAGGAGTCTGCGCGATACATACCGGTATATCCCACTGTGGTATCACTCATTGCTAAGATTTGACCCGAGACAATATCAATATTACATCAGCCCTTATCAGTGAGATGAACGCAACGACTGCGGTTGTGAAATGAGATTTTGTAATCTTCGGAATTGAATACACTCCCCACACAAGACACGCCAGTAAGTAGCCTCTCTTTCAACCCTCACCTCCTCCAGCCCAGCTCGCTATGATCTTCTTCTTCTTCTCCTTGCAAGTCACTTGATTCCGCATAAGGATATCAAATGATTGTAGGTCTACACTCTACACAATACTTTTCCCCGATAAGCGACCCTGGGACCCTTGACACTAAGACAGGCACAGCATGACACCTGTGTGTCGTCTCTCAGCGACTACGACTGCCGCCTGCACGCCCGCTGCACCACCACCACCACCTCCTCTACACGCGAAGCCGTTGGTGTCGTGGGGAGGGGCGGGAACGGAACCACCCACCTTCGCTGAGGTCGCTAGAGTAGCCGGACCTGCGACGACAGCCTCTTTGTTGGGGCTGCACTCGCAATCTTTCAAACTGATAATCATTTGCCTTGAAACAGCGCTTGAGGCTAATCACGAGCCTTGTCGTGTGTGCTGGGCTGGAGTCTGACTATTTTGGGGTTCAACTACTGGATTATTATTGTTGTTTGTGCCAGTGCATGTTCTTTAAAAAGTGAACTGGACTGACTCTTAATGGATTGATCGCTTCCGATCTGAAGTGTTTGTCAAGAAAAACAAACATAGGTGGCAGCATCTTGTTTTGTTGTTGTTGTTTTACGCACACAAGAATGGGTGAGCTGTTCTGTTGTTATCGCTTCCTGTTGAAGTGCGCGAGAAGTGATTAAAAAGTAACACAGTGGAGGAACTGTCTAGACCATTCAAGGTTGTGCTTGTGCTCGCCACTACTTTCTCGAGGCCAGCTGCTTTCTTGACTTTATGATTCTTGGCCTGTGCTCGGAGAAACTTTTGTATTTCCCAGAGGATCATTACCTTCAGATGGTAAATATTTTAACCTACTTTTCGTATTAGGTTTATGTCTGAGTGAGTTTCGCATAAATTAGTCGAAACGATTCAGAATCTGTTGGAAGGTAAGTGTCTTAATTAATTTTTTTATCTGCATGTTCTGTGCTTCCCATGCGCCACTAATGAAAGACAAGTTGCGTTGTCATTTCAATAGACTTTCATTTGGTGACATGTGTTACGCATATTCATGTATGTTTATCAATGTTCATTGTCACACCTATGGTATCCATATGCATCTGCATTCATTATCACATCTGGACTGCCGACCTGCTGGGTTACCACTCCTCTCTTATTAGTCATCTGATTTGTTTTGTTTATCACCTTTCGGGCTTATTGCTAGCACGGTGTGATAACACTCCCATACAACTTATGGAGACACTATGACAGACACACACACGGACGGTCGCATGAATAGACAGGTGGATAGAAAGGTGGACAAAGACAAGCAAAAGACGATGACAGAGGGAAGAGAGAACGAGGGAAGAGTGAGTACTCAGTACAGATAGTTCAATGGTGGAGGACTACTCGCTACTGATAATTCAACGATGGAGGAGTGTTTCTATTTTAAGGGGCAGGAACTGTACAACATCAACTCCTGAGCAGGCACTCTAGCTAGGTGGCTATCTGAGGTGTAACTCTCACGCCGTTTAAAGGCGAACCCCGTTACAAGAATATTTTCGAATGACTAGTTCAGTTACCAGGTTCTTATTTTTGAACTCTGGGCGAAGGCCTCTGCTCTCTAATACAACCCAACATTGACGAAAAAAAGACGATTGTTCAGTGTTTAGTAAATCAAAACCTCAATGCTTGAGATTTCACAGAATCAGAATCGCTGGTGTGTCAGCAACTCACCAACACTTGTCTGAAGCTTTCGCATTGGGTGCTGCTGTAAGTGGCCTCAGATATAAATTAATCATTTCCGAAAAAAAGCTACCGGTACTCAAAATTTTTTAAACTTTTTGTGACAAACTCGTAACACTACTTTTAGTTAAACTTAAAAGAAAAACTGTGGGCTTAATTTTAGGTTTTTTTTTTTTTTTTTTTACTTGAGCTGAACTTTAAGGAAAAGAGGTTGTTACTTTTCTCTTAGATGTCCTAACCACAATGAGCCTGCGCCTATGAACTGCTGCTGCTGAGAAAGAAAAGCTTTTCAAAACAAATATAGCTTCGGCGTTTTGTGAGAAGCTGTGAAAATAGTTTTGCAAAGGTACAGGTTCTCTTATTTAATAATTTGGAAATGATGGAGGTGGAATGATGTTGATGGAAGTTGTCAAAAGGCAGTGAATTGTTTAAATGGTGTACAAGGTGATATAGTTATTACACATTACCCCTTCCTAACTGGCCAGGAACCTGCTTTTTTTTCTTTTAAAACATCTTTGAAATTCTCTTTTTTTCTGTTGCATAGCCCAGATCATCCTGCGCCTACTACATGTAGTTTTGTACACTATCTTGTATATATATTTTCATGTAAGTGTATTATTTTATGTATGGGATATGATTGTGGGTGTTGGGGGTAAGTGGGGATAAGGCGTGTCTGCGCATGCCTGCATAAATGTTTGTAGATGTTAACCCTGAACTGATCTTGCAAAAGGGGGTGATATACAAGTACTGTAATTATTATTATAATAATTATTATTATTATTAACTCTTTATGTAGTAAACTCTTCGTAATAACACTTGTAGTCTACATCATTTTGTATGAAGAACATTGGAAACTCGTCAGTAGAAGATAATGCGACAAAAACAGAAAGAAGAAGAAGAACAAGAACAACAACTACAACAAATGAAAGATTTGTATAGCGCATACTCACACTCGTAAGAAGCATGCTCCTAGGGCTTAAAACAAGAATGAGAGACATGGACATCATGGACAGCATAAGAGGGAGGGAAGAATAAATAACAGCACTGAGGACGAATAGAAGACAATAATATAGAAAACGCAAAGAGGAGCCAAGTAACAAGAACAGAGAATATCGTGATTTTGTAGAGGAAGATGGTAGAAAAGTACCAAGAGCAGCTAGAAGGAGGGAGGGTAAGAAGGACGAGCATTGTGTGGACTGTGTTAGGAGTAATACTCAAGGAAGAGGTGAGATTTCAGTGCAGATTTGAAGGATTCAGTTGTAAGAAGGTGGCGGATGTGGAGAGGGAGAGAGTTCCATTGTTTTGCTACACATGATGTGTGTGGGCAGACTGACCAACTGATTGACGGGTTGGTTTACCACTTCTACCCAATCAGCTCGAGCTGTTTACACGGCTGGGGGAGAATAGTTTTCATTGCCGCCAATCAATAGTTTCACTACCATCAATCTCTTAACATCCCCACCCTCTCCCTCATCGGAAAGGTGACGATATTACCACTACCTGTCGTGAACTGTCTCGGTTCTCCACCCTTTTCCGGAACTCGCCGAATGAGAAGTCAGTCTACTCCTTTGTCAGTAGCTTACAGTAGTAGTCTACAGTAGTAGCCTATAGTAGTATTCTATAGTAGTAGTCTATATGACAGGAAACAGCAACGCCACCCATTCATTTCGATCACAGCTCGAGTTTTGGCACAGACTTTGACTAGAACTCATTTTTGACTATAAAATGGGAAATATCTAACAATGATTTTAAAAATAAATGACCGGGACCGGATGCTCGAGGGAATTCGCTCCATCTAGTTTTACTAGAGGTGTACGAGAAGGGAGATACGAACCTTACCAGGCAAGGTCCGTAGGAAATGTTGTCAGTACAAATGGCTGTTATGCGTACTTCATATGAGTCTCATTTTCTGAAGTGCCATTAAAGTTTATAGTATTTCATTATAGGTTTCTGTATGCGTGTTATGTATAGGCCCGTACTTTGAAGTATATTAATCCTTTTTGTTTTTATTTTATTTGTTTCTATATAACTATATAAAGCCATTCTTTTGAATACATTGCCCATGTCCCAAACATTAGTAAGATTAAGATAATGTCAAAAAGACTTAATGGTTTTAGACGGTCTTAAGTTGATCAATTTGTAGTCCTTTGAGTGACTGTCCCTCCAGCTTTAACAGTTTATCTCTTTCAGAATCGATAAGTGAGCAGTTGAAATAACTGACAGCATCCGGGCAACACATTCGTCTCTCGAGTGAGTCTCGTCTACAGACAACACCGTCATCCCTTCTACATCGCACCCCTCCCCCCAGCGGGTAGCATTTAACCCTTCGACATCTCCTCGTCAGGGGACCTTAGCCAGACTTCCCAATGCATGAACAAGTGATGGCCTGTTTCGGCAGCTGCGTCGACGCAGGGGGTGCCAGCCGTTACTATGACAACCCAGAATCAGCCAAGCAGGCGCGGCTCCGCGACAAGCAGCTGTCCAAACTTCTTCACAAATACCACAAGGAGGATCTCAAGCGCCTCAAGCTCTTACTCCTCGGTCAGTCAGCTTCTTCTGCCCTGTGTGTGTGTGTGTGTGTTGGGAGGGGGTGTTTAAGCTTGACCCACAAGTGTGCAGTTTTGTCTGCAAGTGTAGCAGTGCTTGCACTTCTTATTTGCAGCCGTATTAATAAGCCAATAAACACTTAAAAGTGCCTTTGTGCTTCTCCACCTCTAAAATTATCTCCCCTTTCAGTAGTTGTTTCCTCTTCCGGGCTCATTTTTGTCTCCCTATCTCCACCTCTCTCTCTATTTATATGTATCCATATTACATTTTCCCTTTCCTTATATACCAAGGATGACTTCAGACATAAATCTTCCTTAACTTGTTTGTGCAATAATTCTTCTGCCCTCTGGGAGATAGCGAGGATAATGCAAAATATGCAATAAAGCAATGATTTCATAATGACTAATAGTATTATAACACACACACACACACACACACACACACAGAGCGATTTTAAACGAAAGTAGAAATAACACCAAATATCCAATGCGAGAGTGTTGAGGGAGGCAGTTGTAAACCAGATGACAAATTACCGGCATTAAAACTGTCATCCTAAGTGTTGTTGCTAGCAAATACTAGTTAAAATGTCCTTCTGCTGTTTCAGTTTGTCTAAAACCTTGTAGTTCGGTCGCTGATTAGGAATCCTCTTGACTGCCATGTTTTGTGCTTTAAAATCTTATAAATTTTCTTTATATTGCCTTTGGTGATAGCTGGCGATTGCTTTGTTTCTCTCGCAGTATGCAACAGGATCACTACTATTCTTTTCTTTTCATCCAAATAGAAATTACTTTCATTCACCACCTGAGTATTTGTTTCCTTCCTCAGGTACAGGCGAGTCTGGCAAGAGCACTATCACCAAGCAAATGAGAATCATTCACATCAACGGCTTTACTAACGGGTAAGAAACTTTCGTTAAACTTGTAACTTGTTTCTCTTTCAAGTGCTCTTAATCGTTTCTGCTGCATCAACAAGTTCAATGTGAAGGTCTCATGGCCTCTAGAGCAATAACAACATTAATATTTATGTAGAGTAAAATCTCTCGGGCAGCAGTTTCTTTAAAAATCTTGAGACAAGTTCAGCCGCTTGGAACAGGTGGTCGAGATGGTACATGTCACCGAGAGTTAGTGAATATGCCAGCCCTCTAATATCTTTTTGAGTGGGAGTCAAGTGACAGGCAGGTGTTCTGTTTGCTCTTGTGATATTAACTCATTTAGAAAATGCGAGAAATCTTCGGGATTCAATATGTTGAACAAACAACTGACAATTTACTTCATTCAGTTTGTAGTTAGACACGTAAACGAAAAGGAAATATCTTCAAATACAGTATTATATCAGAACCGAAAGCCTGAAGTGAAATTAAAGGGAAAATTAAGTTAATTTTTGATCGGTATGATTCAGAACGGCAATTTGTATCACTTAGCTCCAGTATATGTCATTTAACCCAGTATCTATTACTTAGCTCAAGTATATGTCGCTTATCCCAGTATCTATCACAACTCCAGTATATGTCATTTAACCCAGTATCTATCACTTAGCTCCAGTATCTGTCACTTAACCCAGTATCTATCACATAGCTCCAGTATAAGTCACTTAACCCAGTATCTATCACTAAGCTCCAGTATATGTCACTTAACCCAGTATCTATCACTAAGCTCCAGTGTATGTAACTTAACCCAGTATCTATCACTAAGCTCCAGTGTATGTAACTTAACCCAGTATCTATCACTTAGCTCCAGTATATGTCACTTAACCCAGTATCTATCACTAAGCTCCAGTATATGTCACTTAACCCAGTATCTATCACTAAGCTCCAGTGTATGTAACTTAACCCAGTATATATCACTAAGCTCCAGTGTATGTAACTTAACCCAGTATCTATCACAACTCCAGTGTATGTCACTTAACCCAGTATCTATCACAACTCTAGTATATGTCACTTAACCCAGTATCTATCACTAAGTTCCAGTATATGTCACTTAACCCAGTATCTATCACTTAGCTCCAATATATGTCACTTAACCCAGTATCTATCACTAAGCTCCAGTATATGTCACTTAACCCAGTATCTATCACAACTCCAGTGTATGTCACTTAACCCAGTATCTATCACAACTCCAGTATATGTCATTTAACCCAGTATCTATTACTTAGCTCCAGTGTATGTAACTTAACCCAGTATATATCACAACTCCAGTGTATGTCACTTAACCCAGTATCTATCACAACTCCAGTATATGTCACTTAACCCAGTATCTATCACTTAGCTCCAGTATATGTCACTTAACCCAGTATCTATCACTAAGCTCCAGTATATGTCACTTAACCCAGTATCTATCACTAAGCTCCAGTATATGTCACTTAACCCAGTATCTATCACTTAGCTCCAATATATGTCACTTAACCCAGTATCTATCACTAAACTCCAGTATATGTCTCTTTAAGCCAACTTACCATTTAAGTTGCTTCCGTTTGCAATTTGTTTTTCTGTGAACACCGTTTGTTTTTTATTTGTTTTTCTTGTTTTGATTTTGTTTCTTTTTGGTCGTTGCTGGTCCTGTTGTGAGTACGTTTTACTGCAAGTACCACTCTGCTGCACACAGATGTTCTTCTTAACAATACAAGCTTTCGTTCATTTAAGTCTTCATTAACCTGTTTGTTTATTGTATTTCAGGGAAAGAATTACGAAAATAGGTGACATCATCAGAAATATTCGGGAATCCATACTGGTAAGAGCCTGCTCACCCCAGTAAAACTCGAAGAGATCACAAAAACATTTACTTAGTCTGGTCATTCACCTTCTCTTCCTTATCACCTTCTATGTGGGAGGAAACTCCTTCCATATTCCATTTTACCATCAATCGTTTTTGTTCCTTATCTCCAAATGGTATCTTACTTTGTCTTTGGTTAGTCTCTTGTCCCTTCTTTCTTTCTTTTCTTTCTTTCTCTTGCGTTCGTTCTTTCTCAAACATCCCATGTCTATCATTTTCTTGTTAATAACACTTTGTGTTCGGCATTTTACTGAGTTAAATTAGTTTTACAGAACTTTTTCAATGTCTCAAACCATTCATATATTCGAACAGTCGTCGATCATCTTGTCTGTGAATGATACAATCATTCAGTCAGCAAGCCATCGATCAGTCAGCCATTAGTGTCAGGGAGTAGTGTCCAGGGACCGAGTGCACGGCCTCTAACGCTTAGCAGTTATAGTAAAAAAAATTTGACCAGTTTAGTTGAGCTACACTAGCATGCAGCTTACCTGACTGCACACCTGGTAGCTGGTTACTTGTAGAGTTACTCTGGCGCGACTTACCTTGTGCCGCTGTTGTACTGGTTTCTTTCAGTCCATCGTGGTGGCCATGCAGCAGTTTCAAATGTCGCTGGAGAAGGAAGAAAACCGACAGAGCTACGACTTTATTCTCTCCGCTGCAGGAGACCCCGAGCCTGACGTCACAGAGGTGAGCTCCCTTGTTTCAGTCAACACATCTGTATGCATATAAATGTTCTGTATGTAAACTTTCTGAAAATAACTGGTCGATATATAAGCATTCTGCATATATTTGGTCTGTATATAAACATTCTGCATCTAACTGGTTCGTATATAAAAATAATAATAATGGTGCGAGCTTTTATGGCGTGGTTTCCCAGCCAAAGCCAAACTCTCTCCCAGCCAAAGCCAGCCACTGCAAACACAACAAATCAAAGAAAACAAAAACGAAAATACGAAGAGCTGGCTTCATCAAGCCTGTTAGGATAAGTGACACCACTCTCTTTCTCTTTATCCCATTTCTTCGTATTGTCTTTTAGTCCTACTGGCCACTTAGTTTCTCTTTCTCAGTTTCCTACTTTGTCTTTTCTTCCCTTTTTTCTACTAAACTCTTTGTTGCTTTTTCTTTGTTTTCTTTCTCTTTCTTTCTTTCATGTGTTCTGCACATGTTTCCTGTCCATCATCTGTTTCCCCTTGGATTTATTTCTGAGGAGAGTTACCTCCCTCCCTGTCTGCTTACTGTCGGACGTTTATTATTTTCTGTGTTTCTAGTTTTCGACTGTTTAAATTACACAAAAGACATCACATCCAAATTGTTTCTGTGCGGTGTTCATGATATGTTTTTCGGTTGTCTAGTATTTGCATGATTACATGAGCACTTTAACTTTTTTTACCCAGACTAGTTTAAAATAGAGTTGGTTAATAATAATAATAATAATAATAATAATAATAATATGTCATAGTGGCTGTTGTTGCATGGTGTTGTGGTTAATTAGATTGCACCGTGTGAGCCAACACCTGTCTTCAGCATTCCAGGTTTTTTCAAGTTACCTGCCCTTAGCTCATGGTCTGTACATCTGTACATCCTGCCATGTGAGTACGGGGAGGGGGAGTGTTTTCTAGGATCCCGCCCTAAGGCCAGAGCTAATAACGCGGCTCTTTATCACGTGGTGGACCTGTCACAGGACACATGGGGACTGATGGGGTATTTCCTACTGTGGGTAACAGTGCCACCTGCTACCCCCGCCCCATCCTGGTAGGAACACCGCCAGTTGCTCCACGACTGCTTATTCGTCCAGGAAGAACCAGGCTTATTTCACAGCTAACCTCCATATCTGGGGGACTATTCTCCTCTCCGCCACCTGGAGACACACTGGTTGAGAGGGGGGTGGTGGTCGCCCCGCTACCGGACTGGGTATAGCCTTGTCCCAGATAATAACAATAACAATGGTTATTTATGGGGAGCTTTATCTGACCATCAAAGGCGTCTCAGCAGAGTTTACAGAATCAAACTCACCAAAATAGACGGTGCTATTTATAGCCTATCATTCCGAGGGCTGTATGCGCTGTGCACAAAAAAAGTCTCATCTTCAGCAAGCAACACATTACAGCAGCAAGACACGAATCTTGGGGACTGATTTGCGTAGAGAAAAATCAGAATTGTTATTTAGCCAGATGTCACTGTTCTCGCAGCCCAAGATGTTTATTAGTCTGTAGTTTATATATATATATACCATTCGAACAGTCCACCATTGAACTGCAAGAATAGATTAATCAGTACTCAGGACAGTATCGACAGTACATCGAATAGCTGGCTCCATCATCGCCAACATGAAGAGAAATGACCACACTGCATGAAAATGTTAAAGCGCAGGGCTACTGTTTTTTTAAGGTCCATTTACTGGTGGCTTTGACAAAAGAGGAAACATGTTTGTTAGAGAAGTCAACGGGAAAGGGCAAAGTCGGAGGGAAAAAACAAAGGATCCATGACAATAGTCAAGATCCCAGCAGGCAGACAAGGGGCAAAAAAAAAAAAAAGCAAAACATAACGAAGACCAACATAAATAAACAGAGAACCGACCCCTCAAGCTAGTCTGGCGAAGGAACACAGTTTCAGGTTTGTGATCAGGAACCACAGTTGTTATAAATCTTGCGAGCTGAAATTTAGTGTTTCTGTATGGCTGCAGAGCAACACTGTTGGGTAACCACCTCAGAGTGATTCAAGCGGTGAAATAAATCAGGATGAAATATTGTCATGACTCAAGGTCTGGTAACAAGGTTGCCTAGCTAAACATCTCTATATAGGAAGGGATTCAAGGCTTTTAAAAAGTTGAGCAAATACATTCCTAACATTGTCTTAGGTACAGGCCTTGTTTATGTCTGCATTAAGACACGATTCTGAGTTATATAATGTGTGGTTCATTATAAAATGTGTATGTGCACACGCTTTTATATTTTTTTTGTCCTTTATGGCATAATTTCAGTTTTGTGTGTGTGTATGTGTGTGTGTGTATGTGTGTGTGTGTGTGTGTGTGTGTGTGTGTGTGTGTGCGTGCTTGCGTTCGTGCGCGCGCATTGTGTGTTCGAGACCGTGGAAGGGCTTTTCGTGTGCTCCTTTCAAAACAATGGCCCTGTGTTTCCTGATTTTTTTTTACCTGGACATTAACAGGTGCAGAAGCACAAACTAGTGCATGGCGGTAACTGTGTCCTTATTTCCTCGATGACCCTGAAAATAAGCTGTCGACCTGAAAAATTACCCCACGTCTGTTGATAAATCGACTTTTGATCTCCCCTGCCAGTAATTTAGCGTCGGGTGTTGCCATTATCACCAAGGGGGGTTTCCATGGCTATCTGGTGAAGAGTTCAAAAGCACTTAACGGTCACCTTACTGCACTCGGCTGTCACCGACACCCCGCGGGGCCATCCATGGCCACTAAGAGTGGTGTGAACCCCCTTAATATTGATGATAAACTGATAACAAGCAGGTCTAACCTACACGAGGAAAAGTTTCTCTGTGTAAGTCACGAAGTCTTCGGAAAAATACCAGCATGATTTTTTGACAAAGAATTCAAACGAATTCAGAAACCTTCACACGCAGATAGTATGAAGCAGCCTTCCGCTATTTGACTAAAGCCAACGTCACATGGCCCAAGTTAAGTTAGACGAATGATGTAGCAAGGAACTATCCCGAAATTTTTGCTGCAGATTCCTTGTAATTTTTTTTGCACAAGTTGAAGCAAATGGTCTCTTAAGGCGCAGATTTTGTTGCACACATGTTTTGAGAAGAAGTTGCTCGGCGACATCTTTCAAACGAACACACCGTCGGACCGTGTGAAGCTGGCTTAAGCCACGGCATTCAGTGATCTATCAAAGTGCGTTAGCTCACTAGGGGTCGTCTTAGTGAAAGTAAACAGCTTCCTTTTGATCATCAAAAGCCATCTGGGATCAAACAAACATTTGTTTCGAATTGAGGAGGATGGAGAGAATTTTTTTCTGTTTTCTTTTAGGATCAAAAGGATTTTGTGCTGGTCACGTGGACAGTGAAGTAACCGTTCGCTCATTGCTCATGTCTGCCTGTGTAATCAAGTTGTCCGTATGTCTGCCCGTTTAATATCGCTGTCCTTAATATCTTCCCTTTTAATACGGTTCTCTATAATGTATGCCTGTTTAATAAAGCCGCCTGTCTTATATAAAACTTAACGCTTTATTAACGAGGACATTATGGTTTGGTCATATAACAAAACACTTGTCACTACTACAGTAGCATAACAAGGTCGAATCCCAGACAGTTAATCCCAGGACACTTAATCCCCAGATACTTAATCTCCGACACTTAATCCCCTAGACATTTAATCCCCAGACACTTAATCCCCAGACACATAATCCTCAAAATGAAATTTCAACTCAAGAAATTATGAAGTGAATAAAAAATTTAATTATGAAGTAAATGAAATATTTAATTCAAATTCAAATAATTATTTTCATGTAAATATCAAAATAAGTTTGATAATTAAAATAATACTTAACTTCAACATTTATAACATTGGGGGCATTTTTGAGGATTAAGTGTCTGGGGACTAAGTGTCAGGGGATTAAATGTCTAGGGGATGAAGTGTCTGGGGATGAAGTGTCCGGTCACCAACAAGGTCTTATGTTGATTCTGATTCAGGATGCAGATACTGCTCTCTTGTTCAAACGAGCTGTAAATGTTCAAATGTTAAAAATCCCCTTAGAAATATTCAGGAAACAGCCTGCTTGTTAAGTCTGTGCATACTGGGAACAGTTTTCGGGCGTTGGTATGTTTTCACGGTTCACAGAGACAAAATAAAATTGAACAGGAATTTGAAATTGCTTCTACAACAACAATTCCATTCAGTGGTTTAGAATGAGCCCTTCTGCCTTTGAAGAGGATGAATTAACACCAGTCTGGTTAGCTTTAGGTTGGTTTGTCCCTCGATCCCCTTGAACCAGATGTACTCAGAACTGTAGCCTTGCCCCCTCGCACCCAGCCTCCTTCCCGAGTGGCAGAGCAGGATGACATTCACATCGGGAACCGCTACTTTGCTGTTAAAACATGGCGGTGTTATCAGCGATGTTAACGTTCAAGACAATGTTTATCCCACTACTTGCCAGACACAGCAATGAGCTACGCCGCCCTCACAGGTCTTCTTTCTCTCTCTCTCTCTTCTCTCTCTCTCCACTTGGGGTACCGTGACTTTGCAATCGGTGTATCAGCTCTCGGGAACTGACTTTTATAGAGAGAATGATGTTCCTCCAGTTAACCACTTTTTTGATATTTTTTATTAAATAGTCCGCATGATCTCTAAACATTTTAGAATAGATGCAGGTCAATGAAGGAAAACTTTGGCTGATGAGAGGAGGAGAAAAAAGTGCAACAGACCCAAAAAACTGACCCACGGTGAACTCCCACTGAGGGAGTCTCATACAAAGGCGAGTTTCTGCGCCATCTGCGGATTTCTGAGGTTCACTTGTCTCAGATTTGCCTTCGACTTGTAATAGTAGTTACCTTCGAAGTTTGCATCTGCTTGTGCCCAATGGTCCTCAGATTTGCTTATACATCCTAGTCACCGCTGTGATGTCTACTCCACTTATACTCATACTGTACAGTTCACTATTTTGTGAGAATGGTTTCAATTTTTCTTTTCATCAAAGGTTCCTGAGATTAGAGCAAATCCTTACACTGAAACTGAAACCGGGTAGATCGATTGAAGAATGCGAAAAATTAATCCCCTCACACTCATTACTTCGTCCGCATCTTTGACCACTTTTCTCTCCCTGTTTTCTAGTCTGCCTTTCTTGCTGTCATTCTCTCTCTCTGTCTCTCTCTCACTAACACACACACACACACACACACACACACACAAACAAACAAACAAACACACACTCATCCACACACACACACACACGCACGCACACATGGTCAGGTGCGCAGGCTCACGCCATATTATTGTATTTCCATTACAAATCAAGCTTCGTAAAACTCGTACGAATGCATTTCCCAGAAAGGTTTATTTACAAAAGAAGGTCGCGGTGAAACTAGAGAAGATCTTGAGGAGGCGTCGAGTGAACTGCTTATCGTACTGAGCGGCTTCAGTACAGAAAGTTCACGAGTCTCTTGTTTTCCGCGTAGGAGTCACGTGGATAGCAGCCTGAAGTCTTCCTGCCTCGCCTTTGGTCCTCTAGTCTGTGTCTTTCTTAGGTAGAAAAAAAAAACCCGAGTCTCTTACTCAAGCACCCACGCATACATACACACATATATATATATATATATATTGATCTGATTTCTTGTAAAAATCTTTTGAAGTTCATCATGTGTTTAGGCTGAATTCATTCATATTTTTAAGTGTCTTTAGATTAAAACACATTGCGAGCATGAACCTATTGATACAATTGTTAGAAATTATCACTTGAGTTCTCCTACTTACCTTTTCAGCTTTATTTTCACATTAGAAGCCCGATAATAATAATAATAATAATAATAATAATAATAATAATAATAATAATAATAATAATAATAAGGCAGCTATATAGTGTTTCCCTCATGGAAGCAACTTCTATGTGCTTTACAAAAAAGTATATATATATATATTGGAGAATATGTGCGTAAACATTAATTCAGTAACTCCGATCTAAGAAGTTTCTTTTTCATTCTTAAAGGAATTCTGGGACCACGTGCAGAGGCTGTGGGCAGACAGAGGTGTCCAGGAATGCCATGACAGGTCGTACGAGTTTCAGCTTATGGACAGCGCCAAGTAGTAAGACTAGTTTTTTTTTAATTTTATTTACTCATTGTGAATTTTTTTTTATCTTTGTCCTTATTGTGTGTGCTTTAAGTCTCGGATATCAACCTGCATTTACTTTAACCAAATAATTGTTTACGTGCTTTTATTTACTGTTCACTGAGTGGTCGGTCAATTTAGCTCAACAAATAACTGATCATTTCAAAACTTCCTGATCAGGTCAAAACTTCCCAGTAAAACTTGCCCTCCATGTAAAATGCATAGATGCTTAGTTTGGGGAGTTCTGATTTGTTTCATTTTGATAAGTCGGCCTCGACATATTTATGTTTCTTCAGTCCAAGCTAATGCTCTGTTCCTTTTTCTTTTAGTTTCCTCGATAAAGTTCCTGAAATACGGCTACCAGGGTACATACCTTCTGATCAGGTAATGTCTAATATCTTGTTGGCATATGTCACTGTATGGATGAGGATTGTAGCACAGGCAGTGTTTTCCTGTGGGAAAGATTTTTATTTACATTTTTAATTATAACATATGGCCACCTTTAACTGATAGCAAGAAAATTTTCTTAAGAAAATGACCTACAAAATTACAGAAAGGGCAGAATGGACTGTGATTGGAACAGATGATGATGATGATGATGATGATGATGATGATGATGATGATGATGATGATGATGATGAAAGAGTTGCCTATGCTTTGTGTCGCAGGATATTCTGAGATGTCGTGTCATCACCACGTCCATCCAGCACATAGAGTTTGACGTCCCTGACGCCGGCCAGCACGTCAGATTCAGGTGAGCGAGCTCTTGTCCCCTCAGCCCACCCTCGGTTGTCCCTACTTGCATGACCTTAACAACTTCACACACACACACACACACACACACACACACACACACACACACACACACACACACACACACACACAAACACACACACACACACACACACGTTTCATCCATCACGGTCATAACTCGCGGTGTCTCGTGCTCTGTCCAGTGTGTATGACGTGGGTGGACAGCGTGGCGAGCGCAAGAAGTGGATTCAGGTGTTCGACAGTGTGGTGGCCATCCTGTACCTGGCTGACAGCAGCGGCTTCGACCAGACGCTGAGGGAGGACCCCAGCAAGAACCGACTTCTGGAAACACTCGAGATTTTTGAGCAAGTCTGGAACAACAGGTTCGCTGCTCCTGCAGACTTTGTATACATGAAAGTGTTTCCGTCTGTGTAATGTTTGCTTACTAAGACAAAGGAATGTGCATGTAGCTGAGACAGCAAGAGAGGCCATCTTGGTAGTTCTATACTGGAATGAATTCGCACTCTTGACACTCCTCGCTATCATTTCTAGTGACTTTAGGTAACAGCCATTTAGGCGTGCTTATAACAAGCAACCCTTAACACATTCAAGCAGCATCTTTGTCCCATAGATTTTGGGAAACCCGGCCTTATCAAAATCCGAAAAACCGTTGTATAGTCGTGACAAGTTGGCCACAAGAGTCTGTTTTAGAATCAAACTTTTGCAGCTCTGCTTTCAATGACTGGATAGACAAACGGAAAGAAAGAAAGCGAATGAGAATGAATAGATGGATAAATGAATGGCTGGATGGACGGACGGATGGACACTCTAAAAGGAGGAAGAGAAAGAGTGGAATGACAGCAGATATTGGATGGATTGATAACCAACGTGTATAGACTTATTTGACAGACCTCCTTTTGTATTGTTTCATTTTCGGCCCCATTCACAGGGATTGCATGTAGCGGTTTAGTCTACTACAGAACTTGTCACTTGTCGTGCATCCGAGGTGAGGGGTCCGGACCTTAAGATGGAATGAAATTAAGGGGTCGTCACACATCCTGTGCAGACGGGAAAAGAAATCGTATTTGTTTGTGTGTATGTGCAGGTTTCTTCGCATGGTGTCGGTGCTTCTCTTCCTCAACAAGATCGACATCCTGGCAGAAAAGCTCACAAGGGGGCGCTCCATCCGGGACTTCATTGCTAACAGCCCTGTCACACTTCCTGACTACGAATTCTTCATGCCGACCCGTCAGTAGCTCAATATTCAACACATATAAATATTTGTATAGTGTATATTTGTGAAGACTTGTATATTGAATATTTGTGTTTATTTGTATATTATGTATAATGTATATTTTTGTATGTGTTTATCTGTATATTGTGTATTTGTGTATGTTTTGTCAGTGAGCATTCTCGTGATATATACTTTTTGACTTGTGTGACGGGCCAGTTCCATCGATAATGACTTATTCTTTAACATTTTAAAACAATCTACGATGAAGTATGGGGAGTTAAAGCCAATTTGAGCCTCGTTTGGGTCTCAGGTCCAAAAATTTTTTTTGTCATTTTTGTCATTACTACCTAAAACAAAACCAGTCTAACATGTGTATTTCCTGTGTAATAATTGTTAGTCCGATATGGTTTTCATTATGTTCAGCAGCAGAGTCAGATGTTAAGGCTAAGACTAAAAAGAGGCTACAAGATAATTATCAACAAAAACGGAAATTTGATAACCTGTCAAAAGAACTCACGCTTTGAATTCTACAAAACTTTAAAATCCTTTCCCAGTAGTTATCACACGCTTGTACAGTCCGGAGAATGTTGTTTTCATGTGCATTTCATTGGTTTAGACTAGGCGTTACTCCCACAGAAACACATCTCTTACCATCCACTTCTTTGCTGACCATCAAGTCACTGGCCTGCTCTGTTCTGCGGTTAGGGAGTCCGAACTTCCTTTTTTTAAACTACCCTGCTTATGCAAATCGTTCGAAGAAAGTCATGCTAGCTGAGTTTCCTAGACATGTGTTCTATTTCACTTTTTTCTCTATTATTCATTATTTCAAGCACTAAAACCAAGCTTAATCTATCACTATTTGTGTTAAAGCTACACTGATAAGTAAGCATATTTAATGGTGTTGTACGCATGTTTTGTATGACTGCGTTAGGATGTTCGTAATACAGTTTTGTATATGGCGACAGGAGTAAAACAACAATGAATCAGTATAAACAAAAAATAACAATATCAATAACAACAAAACAATTTAACATTCTTGCAGATGGAGAAAAATCAGAATTCATGGAGGCGTTTCCAGGCGGAAGTGACGCACCCAGACGCAGAGGGCGCTCTTCGTCTCGCACGGACATCGACCCGGAAGTGACGAAAACGGCCGTGTACATCAAACATCTATTTATGGTGAGCACCAAGAGAGCGATGGGGAAGAGTTTAGTTGGGAGGCTAGCGGTCAGCAGCGGGCGCCAGCCTGGAAGTGCACACAGATGGCCACTTGTTTGTCTTGGGTTGGTCTGCCAGACCTCGCTGCTGCTCGGCAAGAATCGATATGACGATATGTGTGTACTGTGCCTTAAAAAGGTCGCAAGCACAGAAGGTGGTGCAGGCCAAAGATCGATGAGGATGGTTGGAGTATCATAGTCAACGGTAGATGTAGAGGTAGCTGAATGGGGACTATAGAAGGGACATGCGACTAACACCTAGGTGACTTAACAGATAGAAGAACAAACAGGTAGGCAGGCTAGCAGACAGGCTAGCAGACAGACAGACGAGGGACGGACGGACAGACGATCAGCAAGTAAAGGTGCAAGCGCTGTGTTTCTGCTTGATGTTGAATATAGTATCATAATATATTTTGTCTGAAGCCTTGTGTTCGCTCAAGGCAAATACCCGATATTCCTTCTACAGCCTGTGTTTTTTTCAGATGATCGTCTTTTTTCCGCTCTAGCAAAATTTCATTCATACTTAGGCGGGTATTTTGACTTTACTGTGGCACCTGCGAAAGATTTTACTTAAAGAAAGAAGTTTGGATTGGCTGAAGCCATTCGAAACTATGGTCACGTGCCTGTGCTCGTCTTTTGCAACATTTGAATGTCCACATGATATCTCTCTCCCGCTTTGACACACGTTGATCTTTATCTGTGTTTGCTTGTACACGTGCGTTTATGATCTAGACTCTGAACCTCCACCCCTTCTCTCTGTGTGTGTGTGTGTGTGTGTGTGTGTGTGTGTGTGTGTGTGTAATGATGTAATCAGGACCAAAAATCTATACCAAGGACAGGAAAGCTGATCCAGTCGATAACCGTTGTCCCAAACTAGTGCCGTGTTGTTACGAACGAAATGGAGGCGGTCTTGTGTAATAGCAGCAGGAAATGTTTTATGACCCACGTCAGCCATAAAGAAAACCTGAACACTTTACTTGCAATGTCTCCCCAGACAGAAGGCTGGTCTGCTCAGAAAGATTGCACAGCGGCAGGACGTAGGGTTTATTAAACATGGCAATAGCTTGCTGTACACAGATTTCCTTGTATAAACTTTATTATCGACGAGAAGTTTCACGACTAAATGTTGACTCTTTCTTCAACATTTGGTCTGTTGGTCCGGCAGTCGGGGCGAGCGGGCAGGCGTGTGAAAAGTCGGGTTTTATTTTAATAATTCCTATTTTCAAAAAAAGAAACATCAGGCGTTAAAAATTTTAGTCTAACCCAAAAAAAAGTTACTTTGCGGAGTATTTGTCATTAGAATTCACATTGCTTGCTGCAACAATAATCCCCACCACCCATGTCCACTTAAGGGTATTGTAGTAAAGGTTTCCTTGTTTGCCAAACCATTTAAGAAAAGTAGCAGTTATCAGTTCTGTTTCAAAGGTTTAGCAGAATTAGAAATATTTTCGGATATTCTTTCCCCAGCATGTTTTTCGCAAGATTGAAAACTCACAATTGTTCTTTCTGTTCTGATTGCGCAAATGTTCATTTGGTCACAACCTAATCTCGCCTCATTCATCTTGCCTAAAATACCTTGCTTGACAAGGGACAGGTGTTTTCTACCGAAAATAAATCGATCGGAGCTTAAAAAGAGTAAACGTTTGGACAACCCTCCACCTGTAAATTGATAAAACACGTGGAAGGCAACTTCCGGTATTGGTGATGTTGCCCACTTGCCCGCTGCCACAAGGAACTCTCCTGTCCTGAAGGCAACAGCACCGGTTCAAGCCCGTGCGTGTACTTCTAGTCGAAAAAAACTGACATTGGAACAGCTTATAAAAATTTATGTTTTCAGGACCCACAGAAAAGTTTATATTTTCTACTTTCAAACCAAGAATTCTACATAAAAGCAAATTAGAAATTTTTATTCTTGTCCATTAACTGTGTGATACAGTTGTCATGTAGTAAGAGTCTATCAAGTATAAGTCAAATCTCCTCTTTCTTTGTCATTAAAACAAATTTCTCTTGTGCAGAAAATCGTTCGAGGGGAGATAACCATGAAGAAAATGTTGACACCGCATGATAAGGACTGGCACCAACACCACTCGTGCGAGTATTTCTACACATGCGCAGTGGACACTAATAATGTGACCAAAGTTCTAGAAGGCTGCCGAACTCTTATTATCCGGACACATCTGGAACGATTTGGCATCATCTGAATGCCGTCCTGAATGACAAGATCCACGGATGAGTTTCATCTGGACACGACTGGCCACATCTGGCATAATCTGCATACCAACCCAACGATAAGCTCCGAGAATGGATCTTTGATACCAAAAACTGGAAACAGAAAAAAGTGTTTGTCGGTGAGCGTCTTTCAAGACATACAAAGGATTTACTGAAATTTGTGAAAATTCCGGGGGTTGTTTGTAAGTTCGTTGTTCCACGTTCGCATTTGTCGATGTCTATAGACTATTCTGTAACAAATTTTTTGGGAATCAGACTTGAACAAACGTGTGTGATACTTTTATTGGTCGTGTAGTGGCCACAAGCAAACATTTCACGTGCAATGACAGAGATTCAGGCTCTGCCGGTCTTGGACAGACTATATAAATATACGCCATTGCTGTGTCCTCAAGAAGGCAGCGAACTGTGAGCTCCACAAACAGACGCCACAACAATAAAGAGATATGATGTTTGTGTTTTCTTACAAAATAAAACGCATGTTATTGAAATAATGTGAAAGGCTTATGTATGCTCCAAACTAAGAAGGAATCATTTGCAGTTTCTAAGGAATCAGGTAGCCACTCATTCACCATCTGGATCAACTTGTGGAAGTATGATGCGCCATACCAGTATCGATCTCGCAATATGCGCATCTTCCGATGTCAGTGTTCTAATCACTTGGCCATCCAATTTCCCTCACAAATGAGATTTGGAATGTTCATTGTTTTCGCTGTTGTGCAGCATAAGTAAAGTACGCCTGTACATTTTCGAACCATGTGGTAAAATTGTCCGTTTGTAGTGATGTGTTCTTTTGGAGACGGGTGGGGGAGGGTTGTCTGGACCCACATCTTTCGACGGTGAACAAAATGTTTTGCGAACACTCACACTAAACATGTAACCATGTATCGCAGAACACCTTTTGAACAAAGTGAAAACAGTGTTTTTGTACTGAAATTAGTTGGATTGGTATTTGATGGGGTTTGTGTTTAGTTACCGCATCTTGTTAATCCAGTTCATCGTTCTCATGTGTGCTGACCTCGACCGTCTGCAAAAAATGAATATTTCATAAAACGAAAAACAATAACCTAAAATCAGGCACAAATGAAAACACGAATAAATGAATAAAAAGTACGGTTAACTAAAGACAAGCCAGCACATGTTTATGTGTAGCACAAATACGCTGACCCATTCCAGTCCATTCTTCACCTCGACTTTCAAAGATTTTTCTGCAGGGAGCAACATGCAAAAAAAAAAAGTGAAGAGGGGGACGAAAAAAAAAACAAACTAGCAACCTCTGTGTGGACTCGCCTTTCAGTTTCAGAGAACGGTAGAAAGTTGAAAGATCTGGCGCTGCTTTAACCAAACAGAGTTAAATAATGATTATGATAAGAATCGTTTTTCATCATATCTCAGTATAGTCTCGATGTAGTTAACGGAATGAAAATTGCGTGTGTGTGTGTGTGTGTGTGTGTGTGTATTCTAGTGAGAGAGAGAAGGGAAGAACTCACAGATGGAAAAAGAGGTAAAATTCCGTACCTTTCTGTTCCATCACTTCGTCGTACCTCAAGCATTGGGAAGTGAGATGTGATAACTATTAAATCTGTGCTGTTCTGAGTTTCTGATCAATCACCGAGCAAATACGGTTTGTAGACTATATGCATGACCACTCATCTGCAGTTTTAACAACCCACAGAAGAATGTCGGTGCTACAATGTTGTCTGCTGTAGAGAACAGTAATGACAGAGTAATTAAAAGTTAGTCTCTTTTCTTTTTCTTCGAGAGCGAAATTTTGAGCACATCCATGATGCCTTTCTATAACCTTCCTGTCCTTTCTTAGAAAGCTAAAACAAAGCGAAGAACACTCGCCATCACAGAAATGGGAAAAGGGAGCTGACTGCAATGAGGCAGAAAGTATAATTGTCTCCCTTTGCACACCAGCGGACTTTTGCGTCACCGACGATTTTGTTAATAAAAGATATAACATCTGTTATAATGGCCGTAGATCACAACAAACCGCAGTGTAATATTTACAGTTTTGACACTAAGAAATGAATTTCACGATCTATATTTAGGAAATACAAGAGGTGGCATTGAGATTGTTTTGCTTAAAAGACAATACGAGTGCTTAGCAAAAAGAAAAAAAAAATCGCTGGAAACAGAGCACAAAGTATCATAAAAACATATTCCGGCGATATTTTATGACAAAGAGGCACGAGATATTTTATATTAATATTTTTCTCTTAAGCACCCAAGGAGTTGTCGAGAAAACAGGAATCGACGAAAGGAAATTATTTCTAAAAGCTCACACCAGGTGACTACACAACAAACCTAGTGATAATGGAATCAAAGAGGATACCAAGAGCCATCACTTAGGCGGGAAAGTGAAGCAGTGCTGACCCTATGTGACCTCGGTCACGCCCCCCCCCCCAGGTCACGAGTATCGGTGTTGGCGCGAGGAGGCTGGTGGTACAAAACTCGTGAACTAAAGGTTTCCGATTGTTCTCTTTTCTGAAAGATGAAGAGATGTGGGTTACCAGCTTTTCACAAGATTTAACAAGTCGCATTTATCTTTGGTTTTGCCACATCTCCTGCTGCTTAGTAGCTTCACTAGTCTTGTGTTGTCATTTCCAGAGATGGAAGAAGTGGGTGCAGAAGTGTACAGTTCCAACCATCTTTGATGTACCGAATCCACCGAAATAGAATATTTTTTTCAAGATGGGTAGAAGGAAATGTGTCCGAATAGCTCTACGCCTCAGATAAACACCTACAGTTACCAGGTTTTCCAGCCCTTCGGGTAAAGTTTGCCTCTCACTCTCAGGTTCTGTCGCACAGCCTTGTAGCTGACATATCAACGAGGGTAACTTTAGGAGTGGTATCACAAGAGGCCTCTGAGACTGATTTCTTCGTTGAACCCAATGATCAACTGTTTAATGCGTCCATCAGACTTAGCAAGTTTAGGAGCCAAACTATGCATGATGCCAACTCGGAAAAGTCATGGCTGTTGACACTTAAAAGCAATTCATCCAGTATGATTGGATGGAAAATTGCTATACAAAGCCTGCTTCAACTCTGGGACGAAAACGAAAGTGGTTAAATTCTTCCACAATAGCAGAATAAACCAAGACTGCTTAAAAAAAATTCTTTTTCTCTAACACGTGCAAAAGGACAGCGATTTCTGATTCAAGATATGAGCTAAGCAAAAGATGTGAAATCCCCCAGTATGCTTTTACCAAATCTGCCGAGGAGCTATTCATTCTTGAGAACAATATTTTTATTAACGCTGATGGTTACATCGCCAAACAGGTGCAAAAAAAAATTGTGTCCAGAATGTAAAGAAATTATTACTGGAAAACAAGCAGGAACTTTAGTAAGAGAGACCCTGTTGTCAATGAAGCAGGTACCTCATGCTAAAGATGGTGGTCGTAACATCTCAGCTGGTAACCTTTGTGGAGGAACTTGAAATTATATTCAGAAAATCTGAACAGTTCCTCCTCATGGACAGAGTGAAAGCTCGGTTTCTGAAACGTTTTGAACAAAAATGAGTTCGAGCATGTCCCTCCAGAAAATGCAATTCATGGCAGTCTTGTTACTCAATTGTTTTAAATATATGGCTGCACTTTGCACTGAACGAAAACAATATACATTTCTCTGCAGCCTCCACAAGGAAAAATAGAAAAATGTTAAAACTGCAACATCTGTAAATACACGTGTACATTTTTTATATTTTTGCAAAGGCACTGGGTGTAAAGAGGTTATAGATATGTAACAACCATATTCTCTTCGTGTGAAAAAAGTCTACCTAATAAGAGTTACTTGCAAACCCTATGTTAATGTAGACTTGAAACGTTTCATTTTATTTGTTTTCATGCTTATCTTCTAAATTAGAGAAGCTGCAACTGTGAAATATGTTTGGGAGCTCTATTTTTGAAAAGTATGAAAGCGTGCGCCTGATATTGTGTGTGTGTGTGTGTGTGTGTGTGTGTGTGTGTGTGTGTGTGTGTGTGTGTGTGTGTGTGTGTGTTGCCAGTACACGATGGTCAGAAGAAAGGTGCGGACGCCCGAGACTAGCGATGTTTACTGTCCTAAAGGGCGAGTGGTCCTGTGCGCCGTGACCACCGCCTGACTGCAAGCTCTCATATATGTCACAACCACCGCGCAGTGTATCAGTCACTCAATCCCTTCAACACATTCACGGAGCCTGACAAATACGTGTTCTTTCACACAAATTAAAAGAAAAGAATGATTTGCCTAACGAATCTACCTGCTTTACTAAGTATGAATAAAAGAAGAAAACAAGAAAAATACACAAATGAAAAGTCAGTTTTAAAAAAACGATTCCTACATCCAGATTACTTTAAAATAAAATATCCCTAACCTTTGAATCCTGCCTTTCTGAAAATCTAAAAGAATACCTAAAGCCCTACTCAACAAATTCGCTCTAAACAATTCCTACTCGCCCTACTCCACAAATTCTTCTTTCTAATCCCTACCCTACGCTTTGTTTTCTCTTCCTCAACCTCTTTCTTCTCCTAACTGACCACTCACTCCTTGCTCGCGCTCTCCCTCGCGTCATTTCCTTCACTTTTTTTTACATCACTCATACACGTCTTCCGAACAACTGACGTCATTCACGCTCTTTCGTTCTTCCACATTAATCCTTATAAAATTTAAGCTTAATCACGATACAATCAATAACTAATAACAATGATGCCTGACAATATAACAGTGGTTGCTCTTTTTTATTCTCTTTGATGGAGTGGACAACAAATAAGTACAAAATGGCGTTGACTTACCGAATTTATCGGGTAAAGTGAAGCTGTTTGAATTTTAAACCAGCCTTTCCTTTGAAGGCAGCCACCCCCGATGCTCTCTAACAACTCGATCAAACATGTCAGCCGTGCTATTCGTTATATTTGTACTTTGTGTTAGAATGTTACGGAATACCGATTTCTTACGCAATAACAAATGAAGAGCCTTGAAAGGTAAGTATTTACAAATATAAAGGTAACAGTTAAAGTTCACCCCCTAACCATTTCAGGTCGTAGAGGGGCGAGGTGTTAGGGACCTCACTTTTCTCGGGTTCAGCATTAAATGAAGGCGGTGCCCATCTTCTCTCTCTCTCTCTCTCTCTCTCTCACTGCCTTACCTTCTGCAATCCTTCATAGAGCCAGGTACCCATTTGCACCAGGTGGGTCGACAGGGGGAAATGTTCTTGCGCTAATCGGGTATTGAACCCGCGCGCTTTTACTTCGGACGCGAGCGATCTAACCACTCAGCTATCAACTTTCCCATTTACAAATATAACCTTATTCAGTCAAAGATTGTATCAAATTTTCTTCATCAGTACACTGATAACCCAGATGATGCATTATGACTTGAGACAAAACAATTCAATGATTACAAGCAACTGATTATTTAGTACACACAAACCTCCTCCTTTGAAGAGTTCATGGCATTTTATCTTCAGACATGCTAATCACACATGGTGGCATTTGCAGACTGCAACATTGTGTTATATGTTGAAAACTGCTTAATGTATTCGCTGAAAATGGTGATTTGAACACCAAATATCATGTCTTTGACAAATACAAGCATTATTAATATCAGAGGTTAATTACACTTCTGCAAGACAAACTGGTACATCAAAATTGAACGCATGGTTCGATTTAAAAAAATCCTACATCTAAGAGAATATCCTTCACACACACACACACACACACACACACACACACACACACACACACACACACACACACACACCTTTCAATTACTATTGAGCAGCTGAAATGTTGAAGGAAAAATGATTTCATATATATATATATATATATTGCTTTCGCATTTTGGCAGAGCATAAAGTTTGCCTGAATATAATAAAATAAGTTCTCCTGCGAGGACCCATGCGCTTAGTTCATGTTTGTCAGGTTGTTGTCAGTTGCTGCTGCTTATGATTCAAGATTCTTTATTCTTTCCCCGTCTCGGGGGTATTGAGATATACAAACATATTCACACACATTCATATCTATCTTTCACTCTCTTTCACTCTCTTTTACTCTCTTTCACTCCCCCCCCCCCACACACACATGTTTAATGACCAGTTTGTAACAACTAATGAATTAAAAGTCTCGCTCAGTTGTTCTTTCCTTCTTCTAGCTCTTTATTGTGAATGTCACTGCATATGTAATGAAGTAAATCAAAGTATATTAACACATGTAAACAAAGGATAAACTTTTGAGGGGATGTTTCTGAGCCGCTCTCTCATTCTTACCTAAATCACAGATGCAGACAAATATCGTATCTGATCATAGACAATTACAAATACACGCACGCACGCACGCACATTCTGTTCATTCTTCTAGATCACCGTGCTACGTAATGACAACCCGAGCTCATCTTGTAAGGGTCTTTTTATTCCTTGATGTGAATAAAGAATTGAACTTATAGGCATTAGAATTGTGAGTCTAGTAAGGTGATACATTTTTGTACGTTGGTCAGCAAGCATTTTACAGTTGAATAGATAATGAAATTCATCCCCTATGTTACAGAGTCTACAGAGCCTTTCAATACTATGGTCTTATTTTGTCTAAGTTTTTGTATTCGACTGTCCATTTGTTTTGAAATTTGTCGTGTGTAATGCATTGAGCATATATCCACACATGGACATGCGCCTTACAAACTCAGTTATTAAATTTAATTTTAGTTTGCTCAGTTGGAGCCTGAATTCGAATAAATTTGTCGTCAATAAATTCAACTACGTTTATAAATTCATAGACCCAATGAATCTGCCTCTTTGTCTCCTCAGCACAACCTTGATCCACCAATGATATTTCGTTAAGTTCTCGCCAATACAAAGCATCGGTGACTCGCCACAGTACGACTGACAGTCGAGTGATCGACACCAGTCAATTCTCCACACTTTTTGAAAGCTCGATGTGGCAAACTTACGTAGAGTTAATGCCCCTTGCCACTTGGTGACAGCGATCTCGCGTGCCACTTCATCCGTCAGGGCCAGAATTTCACGCCTAAAACAAAATTTTCAATATAACTCACTCGTCAAAGACTTCAAAATGGTGCGACCTTTGGCGGAATACCCGATTTCACCTCAAACATCGACCCTATTGACTATTGACATTTGGAAAACTAGGAACACTGCCATATTTCCTCGCGAATACCGGTTAACTCGTCCCTGAGAGCTCTGATTACCTTATCCGGAATTATCGATAGCAGATAGCTTAACCGGGCTCTCATTCAAACGAATTTTTCGCTGCTCTCCGCCCGGATAAGTGCTAAACGCGATTAAACCCCTTCTCCGGTCTTGATGCAAATCCTATAATTTATTCGGATACTAGTCTGAGAAAATTCTCCACATTGCAATTAGGATCATTTGGCACATAGCTCATGTAGAACAGAGCACAGATTTCCTTATAATGTGCAGCAAAGTATAAATAAAGACATCAAAGATACCAAAATTAAGACCATTTCGTAACAACTTTTGCAAGATTCCCAGATCCGATGATCAAAACGTGATCTCAACGAGCAACTGCTCTCGCGAAAAAAAGGTATTTAATATTATTTAAAGCTAGGGATGCCCACAAGCTAGTCTCCATAATAAACGTGATTCACGGTATAGTATATTTTGTTTTTATTCTATTTTATTATTATTTTGTTGACTATAAGCCAGGTGGACATTTTAGCCATAACATCAGATAAGACATACATCACACAATAACAATTTCATCTATACAACAAATGGTGACAATATGAGAAAAGATACAGATGAATATATGATACTAAAAAAATCTATATCTATAGAAATTACTTAATTAGTGATAGTGCGATTCGTGTTAAATTTTCTTAAATTAATAATTATAGTTTTTGGCTTTAATATTCATCAGCTGGTGAAATTAAAATACATTTAGATGACGAACATACAATATACCGGAAGCATTGCTTTCTGAGAAACAGTTAACAAAGGGTAAGCACACAAAAACATATTGAAAATCATCATTTATCTCATCTAGATGTCACAAAGGAAATGTTCTGCAATATCTTTCACTTACCAAGCCCCACCAGGTTGGAACAGAGTACCCATCAGCCTTAAACACTTTGATTCTTTAACCACCTATAAGTCCAAACTTATATTAAGAAACATCTTTTCAGACTTCATTTCCTTACCATGACCGTGTGTAACCTGTGTCTGTAATTTACTCTGTGTATGAGTGAGTGTGTTGTTGTTGTTGAAGTGCGCGTGTCCGTTATATACGAATACGGGTGCATGGTTGTTGATGATTTAGTCTATGTATGATTTATATAAAGCAAATCTTTGGAAGGCGCCATATAAATCCTCATTATTATATCTGGCATATTGCTACAGCTTAACTGCTGAATAGAAATGTGTGGCAGCTTAACCTAAAATTTATTAAATCGTAAATGGGGACACATTTATTAAGTAATTCTCTAAACCAAAATATTCTTTGAACATACGGTAATTAGTGGATATCATATTTGTATATATGTTTATCTTGTTTCCATTTTTGAATAAATTGATCCTTTAAGCGATGTATTACAATATTATTAAAGTGACAGGGAGAAAAATCTACAACCAAGTTTCCAGATGAAGGAAAAACCTAAGGCATCTAACAATGAACGTGAATAGCTAAACCAGGATAGTTTACATACTGAGATATCAGTTTGCACGTGTGGAACAGGAGGACAGATAATGTTTGAGTTCCAGAGTTATGTTTCATTTATAGCTTACACCAAAAGCACAGTAGCCTACATTTAGCGAACCTTGACACAAGAAAAATGCTCAGTTAATCCAACATCATACATGTTAGTGTGCTAGCTTAACATCATTTTACATTTAACATCATTTTCAGACATCTCAGTAGTTTTGGAAATTTAAAGCTTTATTTAATTTTGTATATAATTATAAGCTCTTCCTAGATACTAATACTTCCATACCACTTCGACTGTTTTTTTCCGTTTCCGTTTAAAGAAAGATGTTGAAGTTTTCTAACCTTTCCACGTAAAAATATCACAGTTCGCGTTTTTTCAGTAATTAATTGAAGACAATATTTTTTTCAATAAACGTTTAAAGCATCTAGTGCTTTCTGAATATCACTGGCAGTTTCAGCAAGTATGACAATATCATCAGCATACAAAAGCCGAAATCAATTACAGATAATGATCAACAATACAAAAATCATGTTCATTTTCTAAGGTTTGGGGTAATAGCAACCCATCAACACACTAGAAATTCATTTAGAACATTATCACCTCCACATGCCTTATTATTTGTTTAGCCTACAAATACCTCCTTGTACCTCATCAATAGATAGCTCTATGTTTAATGCATCATGAATAATTGGATCACCATTTACATCCAAGGGGCATGTATCAGGGAGGACAATAGGAATTTTTCCTAATATTTCAAAGCGGTGCACTTATTCTTCATGAGATGGAGTGTTTTCTACTGTCTTATTCTTGTTTGTAGGAGAGGAATTAAGGAGCTTCCAATACGATTTGGGATTCTTACATCGCAAATAATTTCTGTATTTGCTAAACTTCTCAGTTAAAGTTGATTTGTAGTTTTTGAAGGCTTGTTTAAACTTATCATTAGTTCACTAGGCTTTACGGAGCTTCTCACGTTTCTGGCGACATTTGAAATCAAACCAGGGAAGGTACCCTTTATTAGAATCTTTGTTAGGTTTCTTCTTACGCTAAGTACGTACCATGCAAGACATTTTTTCCTGCAGACATAATATCAGACACATTTACACTCGCCTGGGTAACATCATTTTCTAATAGTCTACTTAAGAAAACAGCTAAATCAACGACACTTTCATCGCTGATACTATTAAGAAAATTGAAAGAAAATTCCTGCCTCCAGACTGGTCTACTTATACCACATGGTATGCTTTTCTGTTCATCCGATTTATGCTTAACATCCTCAGCATGTTGCAGATTGTTATCAAATATTTGTGTCAGTAGACAGAGCTGTGAACATAAGAAATACACTCGTTAAATTCCTCAATGTAAAACTCTGTTAGGTGTGGGAAATAGAAGTGGAGGCAACTGCGTAATCAACTACACTCACGACTTTACAGGTAAACATGCCTACATTAGCATCCTTTCCAGACCTACTATTTACAATCAACAGACCTTGGCTTATACAGAGCTCAAGTAAGGCATGTCCACAATTCTTTACACCCCGATTACTAGAGCTACTGGGTGGAGTAGATAAAATTTCATATTTTCTTCTATACACAACCACAACCAAGTATTTTTGAACAGGTCTGCAAGTAGCTCGAAGTTTAATGTATTATTTTCTGACTTGTTGAGAGATTAAAAGCAAGGTCAGATATGACAACGGTCTGTCCTTATTTCTCTGGTAATCTTTGCTACTGACTTTTGCTTAAAGTTTTTTAAACTATTTAGTTATCAAACTATGGCTTCGTATTCCGAATTCATTAACGAAAAATACATCAAGTTCAAAACATGTTACAGGTCCCATAGCCTAAAAGTGCAGGGGCAAAAAAAACTCTGAATCAGTGTTTCCTGCTCGAGGTGTGGACGGCAGAGCCCCCAGACTTCCATATTCCCTCTGAGCTTGGGGAGGAGATGGGAAATTTTCCAGAAATCGAAACGCGATATTGTTTTCTCCGGTAAAGAACTACGAGCCTCTCCATAATAAAACATAATGGCACTAAAGCAATTTCCTAGAAATCATCCACCCAAAGTATTTGTAAGAGCAAAGTATTTATAGAGGAAAATATGGTGGTACTCACGTCAGACATTTCGCGACATCAGGTTTAATGGTTCCCGAGCTTATTCTTGATCTCGATTAACAATGAAGACATTGGAAATTAAACCTTCTTCTCTCTTTTCTCTCTTAATGCTTCAATCACCAATTAATTAACCCTATGTGAACAATTTTCCTTTTGTTTACAATGCTCGTTGCAGTAAAGTTCAGTGGCATAAATAGTCATCTAAATCTGTTGAAAGGTTATCGGCGTAAGAGATGTTACAGGCTTGGATGAGTTTCTGCAGTCTCCAAGTTAACAGGATTTGATTCTCACATTTTGCCATGTTGTAAATAGCTCCCCACCGTCCGTGTGAGTACTTTTCGTTTTTAAAAAAACATTCCTTATTCAGTCTCTTCCAAACTTTTCTTTTCCAATATAAAGGATGGGGGTACGATACATTCTGGTAGAAGACATATTAAGTAAAATTGATTCAGTTATAAAATTATACAGTTTTCAGCAAAATCTGGCAGAAACGATTTGTCAATCACTTCTGCCAGATTTTGCTCAAAACTAAATGTATGACCAGTCCAGACAAAAGAGACCGGTTTTAAAGTACGAAAGGCTTAATAATTTTTCACTTAATATTGCATTTTGTCCTTCCATCTTCTGTACTCATCAATCATTTTTGCAGTCACTTTTTATGGTTGCGGCATGTGAAAATGTTCTTGAACTCTAACCGAAACCTACTTCCCGTTAAACAATAGAGATAAAAATTAATTGCACTGTTAGAATACCACAACATGTTGATGGAAACGAGGACAACCTCCTGTATGCCTTTCTCGCGTAGGTCAGTTGCCTTGTTTAAAAGGATATACGGTTTGATGAGAAGGTAGACACAGAACGGACCGGTCAGGAGGAAGAAGGTAAAGGATATGGTTATGAGAGTCACGGTCATCGACGAAGCCTTTTTCTCCCGCTCAGAGATCTGCTTCGTATCGCGGACTGTCAACGTCTGCAGGGCTCGTCGCGCTGACATCACAACGGTCTTCAGCAAGATGGCGTTGGAGACGAGCAGGATAGCAAAGGGCGTGAGAGAAAAGATCATCAGGTCGACCCAGGACCAGATCTTGGAGAAGAAGTTCAGGTAACTTTCGTCGGCGATGTGGCACTGATAGCTGGAGGTGTTGCTGCTCTCTTCGAGTGCAATGACCTCCACGCCGTACAGCACGTGCAGGTGCACGGCCATGAGAAACGTTGCAATCCCGGCCACCAGCCTGCGGGACGTCCTGGGAGTGCAGACGGCGTTCATGCGGTGCGGCCACACCACAGACACAGTTCGCTGGAGCGTGACGGCCACCAGGAACCAGGCCGACATGGCGCCGCTCATGTAGACGATCCATTTGCAGAGTTTGCAGACGAAGCTACTTGCGGACATGAAGTCGAAGCCAAACTCAAAGTACAGCCAGAGTCGGAGAAGGCCGAAGTACAGAAGCAGAAGATCGGACACTGCCAAAGCTATCAGGTAGGTCGTCACTGTCGACTCGCCTCTTCTGCTCATTTTACCGAGAATAGCTATGGACATTCCGTTCCCAAAAGTTCCGAGAATTAATATCAATGGCGGAACGTATATCCATATCATGTCCGCCGCTTCGATCATCCTCAAGTATGTGTTGTATGATTCAAGATCGAAAGACGCGTTATACTTTTCCAAGGATGTGTTCATGGTTATCTCCCTGTTTCCTTTTAGCCGATTTAGTCAACTTGTAGCCTAGAAAGTAGTCCTCTTGTTAACCAGTTACATTTTAGTTCACTAAGAAAAGGTTGGTGAAGGGCCAATTGTAATTCTTCAGTTCATAGACACGTTAAATCCACATAAAAACAAAAAAAAACTAACCTGAGCTGCTAGGGGAGGGGGTGGGAGGGCAAAAAATACTGTTGTAGGCCCAGGTAAGCAAATAATCTATATAAAGTCTTGAATTCAATGACAAAGAGATACAGTGCTTTCAGCAAGAATACGCCCTCGTTTTTCCAATAGTCGTTTCCTAATGCTCACGTGGTGAGCTATTGTTTTGAACAGTTAGCGAGTAGTTAAACCCTGAAAATAGTTTTTTTCTGGAGCTATAAAAAGTGACATTTTCAAGGATGTGCCGCCTAAGACTTAAAGAAATAAAAAGAAAAGCAGGCTACATTGGTTTCGATTGGCAGATTTCCTGGTCTAGATTCTGTCTTTATTCTGGAGGCTCGGAAGAGCACAGCAACCACGTTCTCTACGGTATCTCCTCTTTTGTCTCTACTTTTCCTCCTAGATCCCTCGCGCTCCCTCTCTCTTTTTCTCTTTTACCTGGTCACAGTCGTAACCATGGACGACAGATTAGTTTATAGTCTCCATCATTACTGACAAGCCAGGCAACATAAACCAACGCCAGCCGATCATATCAAAGTAGGACCGGCATTTTCTGAGCAGCCCTCTTGGTAACCAGCTCTACTTGCTCCAAACCATCTATACACTATTTACTCTCAAACCTTTAGATATATTATCCAGTATCAAAATAGTTAGTTTGAAGTCCTCGAAGTTCTGGCAAAAGACTGCATGCAAAGATAGTTTTTTTCATTCCCGAATGAGATTGCGGTAAGTGCTGTAAAGTCAACTTAAATACTGAGACAGAATACTGAAGATGGTAGGAGAAAAAAAATTAGCACTTAACCATCATCCTTGCTACAAGAGCAACATCGAGGAACTGCCACTGTTTTAGCAATTATGACATTTATTTTTTTTTCTTTGGGTGGGATGGGGAGTCTCAGGCTCAAACGTAATTGCCGGTTACCACCCATACAAGTCGATGTGTTTCATTGACTGCCTAGTTCTAGACATTTTTTTATACGAGATTTTGTACCGGGTATCAGTGTAATTGCTATCAGGCAAGAACTAAAAAATATAAACTAAATAAATAAAATGGAGAAAAATATCCAGTAATTGCACGCTAAAATTAATTTTATTTCCAAAAATAATTCTGATTATACGAACTACTTTCAAGTTCCATTGTACTTCGAATTTTCTGTTTCGTGAAATCATATTTTTGCCATAAGGTTTTTAAGGCTCTGCGTGTGTGTGTGTGTGTGTGTGTGTGTGTGTGTGTGTGTGTGTGTGTGTGTGTGTGTGTGTGTGTGTGCGCGCGCTAGCACTTATACTCTTTAAATATAACAGAAAAAAATAAAAGGGAGAAAGGTCTTTCTAGTAATTGCACGTTCAGATTTATTTAATTTCCGAAAATAATTCTGATTATAGAAATTACTTTAAGGTTCCCTTGCACCTCGAATTTCCACAGGAAGTCGTTTCGGTTTCATGAAATCGCTTGATTACCATAAGGTTTCTAAGACACTGTGTGTGTGTGTGTGTGTGTGTGTGTGTGTGTGTGTGTGTGTGTGTGTGTGTGTGTGTGTGTGTGTGTGTGTGTGTGTGTGTGTGTGTGTGTGTTAGCACTACTCTGTAAGTTCAGATATCTGCGGAAAGATTCTGGGAGCTCTTCTGAAAGCTGTGCCATACCCCGGATGGTTTATTCTGGCCATAAAAGGTGAGTAATATTTTATTTACTGATTTCAAAAGGCAATATTTCAATTTAATCTATGTATGCAAATGTGACTATAAACGTGGATGAAAAATCTAAAGATGAAAATAGTACCCCAGTTAGCATGTACAACATGCGTTATTTGTTAATGGTTTGAAGATTTCAGTATCGAGTGCTTTATAAGAACTAAAATCTTATTAACGAGAAATTGAGGATGTATCTGTCAGCACTTGACATCGGTGGCTGGGGAGGAGGAGTGGTGCTTGATGATGTAATCTAAATAAACAGACGCATGCTAGAATTTTATGAGAGGATACTAAAGATAGCACATATATTGTTTATCGTTCCTTTTGTTTATCTTTCTGTTTGTTTTGGTGGGTTTTTTTCGAACACAAGGATTGTCTATGGTCACAGTTTAGACCCACACCATAGAAACTTTTTGTTAATTCTTTATTTCTATTTTCTTTGCTTCAGGAATATTATAAGATGTTAATACAGGTATAATTTAAAACTATAAATTTCAGTGATACACACGTATATATATATATATATATGAGCTCATCATAGCCCAGTAAAGGCTGCGGAAGGTGATGCATAGCTTCACCTGTCCAGTAACGGCCTTAGCAGTACGTGGGTCCCCGCAGGGCCCAGGGCGACTGTCATATGCAGGGCCCCCGGGGCCAAGAGCTGTAAGTGTAGGCTATGTACCGTATATACCTACCGTACCACAAGAATTTCCTATCGCAGACCCCCCCCCCTTCAAAGGGAAGCGGATGGCCGAGTGGTTAGAGCGCTGGCGTCCGAACCAAGAGCGCGCTGGTTCAATTCCCGATAAGCGCAGCAAACTTCCCCCAGTCGACCCACCTGACGGGAATGGATACCTGACTCCTTGGAGGGTTGGGGAAGGTAAGGCAGCGAGGGAGAGGAGATTGGCACCACCTTCATGTAAAAGCTGGCCCCGAGAAAAGTGGGGTCTCTAACACCTCACTCCCCAACGACCTGAAAAAGGTTATGGGATGACCTTTACCTTTTATTTTTACCCCCTTCATAGGCGCGGGGCCTGGGTCTGGCGGTCACCCCAGTTGCCTCCCACAAAAGCTGCCTATGCACCTGTCACATGACAAGTTCTAGACAGCTTACACCTCTCTAGCCCTATGCCTGACGATGGCTTGAGAAATTATATTAACAAAAAGGACTGTAAGCTTATAAACTTCATGGTAAATTTTATGAAACTTGTTTAACACATACTACATTTAGTGTAAACATGTGTCACATAGAACACGTACATTATATCAACTATACCAATCACGACACAAGGTTTAGAGTACACCAGATTAAATATCTGATTTACATGTCGCTACATATTAAAAAGTTGACGCAACCTTAAAAAAAAATCCGATACGATTTGTAAAACAGAAATAGATGAATGTTTAAAATGATATGACTGAGTCTACAGTTTCACGACAACCGAAAATACAAATGTATGACAAGCATCTATCCTTGCTTACAGCCATCAATATCCGTAGGTTCAGCCATTTATATGACTGCAGTACCTTTCCGTACATCATTCAGTGTCGTGTCAATCATTCGATCGTGTCATGATGTCATCCTCCAGTTCCTCTCCACTGTCTTTTTGTATATAGTCGCTGACCACAGAGAGATAGGCATGCAGGTAGCAAATGAAAATTAATTAATTCCTTGATTAAATTAATTAGAGGAGGTAAGGAGCCTGGTACTGTTGCTGCTGGGAATAATGGGGATGAAAGCTGTGAAGCTGGTGAGAGTGGGTGCTTGGTGTATATGCAGTGGAAGCTTCAGGAACACCATCGAACATAGCAGCCTGGAAAAGCGAGGGAAACTGCACGTTAAGGTGTTGTTGCTGTTGCTTGTGAAGCTGTTGTGACAGTTCCAAATGTTCCTGATCCACATGCTGGGGGCGCTGTTCATCATCGCTGTACTTTTTCGTCAAAGGATACCCTGGGTGTCGAGGGCCAAAAGTTATGATGTCGTAAACTCCAAATTCTCGCAGCTGTGCTTCGGCGATGCTGACCCAACCCTTGTTGGCCGAGGGGTTGGCGGGACTGGGATGCATCAGGCAATGTAAGGTCACGTGACTGATGCTGGAAGCGCCCAGCGCCTGCTGGGCGACGGTGAAAGCGTACCTGCCCACAGCGATCACGTGGTCGGCCTCAAAAAGGGAGGCCACTTCCAGAAAAGTCACGCCGCACAGGAAGGTGATGTGACGAAGGACTTTGATGGGCAGGTCAGACGGCGCCACGTTCTTTCCTGTTCCGGTCATAAAGGTCATAGGACAGAGGCTGTGGATCGCACAGTTGCCGAAGAAACCGTCCGGGGTGTGGCACAGCTTTCGGAAGAGCTCCCAGAATCTTTCCGCAGATATCTGAATCAAACCAAGTCGAGTAAGTTTCCTGACATCTCGTCTTTATACAGAAATGTTCAGAAGTTAGTTGGATTTCATGTTTCTTCCTTTCTACGACGGGTCTACTATCTACACCACCGTTTACCTTAGAAAACTGAAAGTAGAACCTTCCTATCCTTATATATATATATATATATATTCACATTGCCGAGTATGTGACCATACATCGTAAATTTTTACATGAGGGTCAAATAATAAAATTCACAAACATAGTCATATGTTCAGTACATGATAGTCATATAGCAACATTCCCGAACACAGGCATATGTTCAGCACACGATGGTCATATAGCAACATTCCCAAACATAGTCATATCTTCAGTAATATGTCTGGTTAAGAAGGTCCCTTATGTCCACTAACGTACGACATTCTGTTTTTGGTGATGACAGAAAAGTTACTGTCTTAATGCCATCAGTATCAAACATACGGAAACCTGTTGGTGACAGAAATATCTGTGCTGAAATGCTGTGATAAGAGCCAACAACACCTACTTCTGTTCGTCGACACTTCATCCCCTTGACAGGTCGTCTGGGATGCTCCTTTATCGGCTTCTGCACCTCGCCGTCAATCTGCATCCAGTGTTTGACGATGCTGCACTCGCCAAACGGCACCTGAGAAAAACATGGGGCATTATATTAAATAATTCACTTTTGTTCGGCGCCTCTGCCGGAGTCAATACTCGGACAATATAGTAAGAAGTGTCACAATGTTCACTGCAAACTTCAATGTGTCTTTGTGTGAGGGTGCTCAATAAATGTAAGTGTCACCAGTCCTTTGATTGTGAAATTTATCTTTTTCTTTTAATGGCAAATATCTCACCCTTCGAACTTATTCATAATAACATTTATGAGCAGATATGCGTGCATCCGTGTGTGTATTTGTGTGTTTGTTTGTCTTTGTGTGGCGGTATATGTGTTTGTGTGTTTGTATGTGTATATGTGTGCGTATGTCTGTGTGTGCATGCTCTGATGAGCTTTGTCATGCGCTGCCTGCAGATCTGTATGCAAGTGCGTTCATGTGTTTGAGTGTGTGCATCTGTGTCACAGTTGTGTTTCCCCACCAGTCCGTGCGTGCGTTTGTGTGTGTGTGTGTGTGTGTGTGTGTGTGTGTGTGTGTGTGTGCAGGAACAGTTATCTCAGCTTGACTGCTCTCGCAGGCTGACCGCAACTCACCCCATTCTGAGACATGCCGAAAGGACCAGGGTTCATGCCAAGGAAGAGAACTCTCTTTGTAGAGTTGTAGTACTTTTGGACAAACTTGTAATGTGTCTCGAAGGCGTACTCCAGTGGGTTGTACACGTAAGCCACTTTGGAAGGCAGCGCCACCTCAGCAAGTCTCTGGCACAGGACCTTCTGGGCCAGAATGTACCTATCTGCTATAGCGGACACCAGAATGTCTTGGTTTGCACCCAATGAAGGGGCAACGAAGGCGAAGATACCACGATTCGCAAAATAACGAGAGGCCACGTTGAGCTCTGAAGCATTGTCAGAAGGATCAGCAGTACCCCCATGTTTTCCATTCTTGGAGCACGCACTTTTCATCTTTTGATATCTCTTTTTGCTTCCGTCTTTTATCACAGTCCGCTGCAATGGGTCGCTTACTTTTGTCTTCTGGGACCAAAACAGATACGCGTCTGATGACTCCGCGCCGAAGTGAGTTGCCGGCCTTGTGAACATGTCTGGGCCGAGTGAGAAGCAATGAGAGGTAGTTTGGAAACATGGATTCAACGGGCCACTGCTGGACGCCACCGCAGGCGTGAACCCTGATCCAAGGAAGAACCTGTCCGAGCCGTCTGCTGCAAACTGCCACGGATTTACACCTGGTGGAACGCCAGGCTTGAAGAAGTTCGACCTGTACAGTCGATCCTCTGAACCCATCCGAAACACTGGAGAGCAGTTCTCCGTCACTGTACTTCGTTGCCCATCAGAACGACTGTAGGAACTTTCCAAGTCTCCCGCTAGCGAAAGTCTCGAACCATGGACGTTTGCATGCAAGACTTCCTGGTGACCGCTTACCTCATCAGAGTGGGTCAAGACTTGGGGCTGCGACATGTAAGGCAGTGGAGACGGTCCTTTACCGATGTGGCCGATTAAAGGATCTCCTCCGAATGGTATTTCTTCTCCACTGAGCCCCGGGAAAGGGTTGAACGAAGTATATTGATGCTGGATTGTCTTCCCTGACCGTAGGGGCGCGCAGTACGTCATCGTGGACTAAAAACGATGGACATAAATTCAAGCTTCTACAATATTAAATCATGTTTCTGAAATAGAAAGTTATGTTTCTGAAACATAAATTCATGTTCCTGAAATATAACATGTGTGATTGGAAACAAAGAAGAAGGTTTTTTCTGATCTGTCCTTTTTGTCATTTCTTTTGTAATATAAGAAAGATTGTCTGCTACATTTTAATTACTTCACATCTTCGCAGTTTCTTTTAGTGGATACAACATTCATCCTACAGCATAAAGCCGAGGCATGAATACAACAAACTTTCAAGACAGTTATAGTATCTCAGCCAATGTTTAAAACTACCAAGAGAAATAACTTCTCGGGTGTCATTTCGCTGGTCACTGAAGCAGTAAGGTGTAAAGAAGTGAATGTAGCATCTGCGCCTTGCTCCATCCTCTTTGAGCAATTGTACAGTCAACAGCACTGAACTTAATTTTTGCACTAAGTAGCATTCGTGGTCCAATGTCTATTGCATTAACGAATCTCTGGTCCGGCAACATGCAATAATGTACAGAATGTTTCCTGAGAACGCTCTTATTTGTTCGTTTGTGTGTATGTATGTGTGTATATTTGTATGTATGTATGTATGGAGGTACAGACGAAGTAGGGAAACTAACATATTTGAGCAAAACAACCTGCTGGTCAGCTTATAATATTATGTAGAAGCAAGCTATGGTAGGGTTCTACATTTTCCCCCTATGCTGTTGTGAATATGGGTCTTAAAAAAGTGTTATACTGTTTCAGTACATCCTTCAGTCAACAACTCATTGCGGAAGACAGACGATACGACATCCCCATCCTCCTGGATCGACCACACAATCACGAATATATAACCTCACATACACACTCATACGCAAGAATTCACAAGAATACATATCTCAGAATGAAAAAAAACCCACCTAAGTTACTGACTTTGTATTCTGTTCACAATAGGTTTCCATTTACAAAACTGTCATTCCTATGTATTACAAACCTTCTTCCTGGCCCTTCACGAACTCATGTTTCTCAGTAATGCTATCAGTTTTAATGACACTGGGGGGAGCTGATTCTATGACACGTGTAAGCACATGCAACAAGATCTTAACCACAGAAGAGTACTGGAAATGAAACACGTTTGTTTAGAGCGAGATTTAATAAGACAACAAAGACTGGTCCTAATAATAAGACATGGATCATACAACAAGGCATCGTATTAGCCAGATAATCGCCACCGGTATCCACAGTTCATTGTCTGTTGTGTAGATGAGTTGTGCTCACCACAAAGATGTTAGAGGATGCTTACCACTCGCTGCACCACCTGCTACTGTCTAGCGACGTTTTGTCTACCTGTTCTCACCTGGTTAGCGTGCAACGTGTGGGAAAGTCAGCTTTCCTGAAGTATCAGAGATTCAAATTAGCACTCGTCCTAATTATATATCATTACACGTTTTCTTTAAACACCCATCTGTTAAATAAAACCACTTCTAAGGGTGAAAAATATTTTTAAAGAGAAACATTGCGCTCAAATTAGAACATATAGTGTCCACCTCTAATTATCTTCTTCGCTATTATATTATTATTTTTATTTATTTTGCTGGTAACTTTTTTTTAGTTTAATTACATGTTTTAACCATTTTACTGTTCATATATAGTTGAGTGAAATTAATTTTTACTTTTTCTTACTTTCTTTTCTTACTTTTGAATGATTAAAACTAAGCGGAAATGAAAGGCTTCTATCTGCCTATTTATGGTATTTAAAAAAAATTATAGTTTCTTTGAAAATTTATTTATTACTTTTCTGTATTATTTCTTTATATTACCTGAATTGAATTTTGGGGGTTTTAGCTATTTTATTCTAAGTAAACGTTGTCTTGTGATTATTAATTCATTATTTGCTGTTGGCACTCTTGTAATTCATATAAAATATAAAAAAATACATAAAAAGCTTCAATTTATAAATTTATTTTTTGAAATCTAGCTAAAATAGTCTCGCATTAAAGGACGCTCTCGCAGGATTATTTTCGCATCTTTTTTATGAACTTTGTTAATTGACTCGGTACAATGCATTTTACTGAAATGCTCGTGATCTTCGTCGCTATAATCGTCATCTACAACAGATCAAGTAGTTGCCGTAGACTTTCTACCAAAGGATCTCACTTCGACAAATTTGCGTTTACTCCATGTGCGTTAGGCGTTGCCGTCGCTCGATCTCAAGCACTTGACGCACCGCGTACCTGTTGAGCCGCGGTTCTCAACCTGGGGGTATTAGTGGCTAAGGGGGGGGGGGAATGGCACGGACGTACCTTTATTCGTCTGGGGGGGGGGGGCGTCACAAGTAAAAGGTTGAGAAACGCTGCTGTAGAGGACAACGTCACAGGTACATGTACACGTCTTGCTTACACCTGGCAGATCTCACACTCTTTTTTCTCCACCTGAACTTCGCGTTCATGCAGCTTGCGTGTCGTTGTCATTTATGGTTTTACTTCGATTCTTTCATGGTAACCATGGTAACCGGATATAGACTCGCTGCTCCCCTCCCAGTCTTCTGCGAGTGAAAAGATATGATATGACAGATACAGAGGGGAGGGAAAGCAGTGATCTGTTACACTTGATCATGTAATTTGAATCGAAACGTGCATTCACTACCTGTGGTGTTTGTTTTTTCTTTCAGGCTGAATTTGTCTCCCCCTTCAAAATTCTTGAATCCTGGCATCTGGTGTTGCACTTATTTTACTAAATCAAGGTCATTATCACGCTTTGTTAATGGTTTTAACTTTCCTTGAACAAAGTAGATGTCATTACTTGGACGACATGTATTCTGATGCACTATCAACGCCAAAAAAGAAACAGCTTTTAAATAAAATGTAAACTATAGTTAGAGAAAACCAATGGGAAACAGAAAATATGTACAAAAGATTTAACAAAGAAAGAAAGAAAGAGAAGAAAGGTGAGAACCCACAGACAAGAAACAGCAAGATACAGTCTGTGATAATATGTCTAAGGTACAACTTGATCCGTACCGTTCTGTTGGGGAGAAACTTTCCTCGGAAGTGACTTGTGCGCCTGGACGAAACTTCCATCCACTATTAAATCTGTATTGTTCTGAGTTTGTTATTCAATTACCCACCAAATAAAGTTTGTAGACTATATGTAGTTTGACTGAATGCTAGTGTGCTTAATCTGCACCAATACCCAAACATATCACCCAGGCTACTGAGTATACAGGTATCACACATGGCTCCGATGAGAAATATCTTGTGGACCTGTTTTGTCATTTTATTATTTTTTTAATACAAAGCATGTGGTAAGCACGATTACATGCCGTGGCAGACTTCACTCCTGCATGACCACTCATCTGCAGCAGCTTTAACAACCCACTCCCTGAGATGTGCGTCTCGATAAATTTTTGTCACAAAGAAGTCAAATACCGTTTTTTTTTAAACATGACACAGGTCATAATGCATGTAGCTTCTCCATTTGACAATCTATACATTCAAAGGCTCAATGTACGATGCAAGACCTGGAAAAAGAATAAATTACACAAACCACTTTCCTTCCTGTAGATTTCATCTTGGATTTCTTTTTCGAGGTAGTTGCCGTGGTAACATTCACTGCGAATGGGGAAAATATGGCTGTTTAGCATAGACCATTCTGCAAATGACAAATACTTGGCCATATCTTTTCTTTCATACTTTCTACTTTTGTTTAATCCTCAAACATTTCTTCATCTTTCTCCTTACTTTCTTCGTCCTTTTCCAACTCAAACGCTCTTGAATTTGGTTTCTTTGTAGGAACTCAGTCGCTGTTATCTGTGTGAAAGTGGTTCCAGTCTGTACCAGGTTTACTGTTACTGTCCTTTTTTTTTTTTTGTAAAATCAATAGAATAAATTACGAGTAGTGCATGTTATATGAATTTTAAAATATTATTCAATTTTGTTCTTATCTACGCCTCCTGGTACATCCCAGCAGCCAGTTTAAATTTAAAGCACAACAGTGATGCCTTTCTGTAACCTTACTGGCCTTTCTTAGATGCTATAACTAAACGAAGAACATTCTGGCCGTCACAGAAATAGATAAAGGGAGCTGACTGGAATGACGCAAAAAGTATAATTGTCTCCCTTCGCACAGCAGCTGACTTCGATGATTTTATTAATAAAATTAATATTATATGTAATATCTGTTATAGGCTGTAGATCACAAGAAACTGCAATGTAATATTTTCAGTTTTAACACCAAGAAATAAATTTCACGTGCTTTATATCGGAAATACCAGAGGTACCGTAGAGATTTGATTAATAATAATAATAAGCAGACGAATCACAAAGTAAAAACGACATAGTGGACAAAATATTGCACGAATACTTTGCCTATACTTAAAATCACAGAGTAGTTCATGTGAAATTTGGAAAAACTATCCTACGCTTTCAAGCAAACCAAGATGTTTTGCTTTGTTTAGTTTTGTTTTGTTTTTTGTTTTTTTGTTTTTTTGGTGTAATCTAGAAGTTAGTGTGCGACTGTAGCCTTGTTATCCGACACTATTGCAAACCTTCTTTATCCGGTCACTTGTGCGATATTGTGATATTCCGAGGTATAAATATTGTTGTACTTATCTAAAATATATCATTATATATATTATATTAAAATTGTAAAGTTTATGTTGTGTTCGTACTGAAATTACAGGCTATAAATGATAATATTCTGGCCTTTAAATCCCGTCAATACTCCTATAATTTATTCGTTTGCTAGTCTGAAGAAATTCTCCACACTGCAGAACAGAATACAAGTTTCGTTATAATGTGCAGCAAAGTATAAATAAAGACAGGTTAAAAAACATGATCTCAACGAGCGACTGCCCTCGCGAAAAAATGTATTTCATATCACTTAAACCTTAGAATGCCCATAGAATAGTCTCGGTAATGAACATAAGTGATTCACCGTGTCTAAGGTATAGTATATGGAAGGAGGGGCCCAACTATATGTTTTCATATAATCAGATAGCCCTTTCTGTTCGAGAGTTACTGGGTGGAGGAGACGAAATATTCCAAGTCACGGGCTGTTGTGGCAAGCTTAAAACTAACAAACTTTAAAGTAAAAACCTACAGCAATTAGTCAAAAGTCTCACAGCAGTCCTACGACTGTTTGGCATGCTGCTGATGTACAGCGGGAATTATGCGTTTTGTATTCGCCCACAGAACACTGACGTTCATTCGTGTGGGCTTCAAGAGTGGGACAAAATAAATTTTCCAACAAGCAGCCGACGCGCTTGGAGTTGGAAACTTAATCTAATGTGGAAATTACTAAATGTATTCAAGCAACAGTTTCCTCTATACAAAGCCAAACCAAGCGTCTTTGAACAGGTCAGCAAGTATCTACGAGTTTTGTGCATTATTTTCTGACTTGTCGAGAGATTACAAGCAAGAAGTCAGATATGACGGTCTGTCCTTATTCTCTGGTAATCTTTGCTACTGACTTTTGCTTAAAGGTTTTTAAACTATTTAGTTATCAAACTATGGCGTCGTATTCCGAATTCATTAACGAAAAATACATAAAGTTCAGGAAAATATGGTGGTACTCACGTCAGAAATTTTGCGACATCAGGTTTAATGGTTCCCGAACTGATTCTTGCTTTCTACTAAGAAATGAAGACATCTGGAATAAAGCCCTCTTTTCGCTTTTTTCTCTCTTGGTGTTTTAATCACTAGTTAATTAACCCTCTTTGAAGAGTTTCACCATTGGTTACAATATTCGTTGCAGTAATGTTCCGCGGCTTAAAGACTCATCTAAATCTTTTAAAAGATAAATGTTACAGGCTCGGATGACATTCTGCAGTCTCAAAGTAAACAGCATTTGATTCTCACACTTTGCCATGTTATAAATAGCCCACCGTGTGATATACTTAATTTTTAAAAAAATTCCTTATTCGATCTCTTCCAAACTCTTTTTTTTTTGGGGGGGGGGAATATAAAGTATTCGATTGGAAAAATTCTGCTGGAGAACATACGAAATAAAATTGAATCAGTGCTCAATCGCTTCTGCCAAATTTTGCTCAAAACTGCGTAAGTGTACCAGCAGTCCAATAAAAAAAGACCCGAATCATAACATGAAAGGCTTAATGATGTTTCACTTAGTATCATATTTTCCCTTTTACCTTCTGTACTCGTCAATTATTTTTGCAGTTACTTTCTATGGTTGCGGCATGTGAAAATGCGCTTGAATTCTAACCGAAACCTACTTCCCGTTAAACAATAGAGATAAAAATTAATTGCACTGTTCGAATACCACAACATGTTGATGGAAACGAGGACAACCTCCCGTATACCTTTCTCGCGTATGTCGGTTATATCGTTTAGAAGGATATACGGTTTGATGAGAAGGTAGACACAGAACGGACCGGTCAGAAGGAAGAAGGTAAAGGATATGGTTATGAGAGTCACGGTCATCGACGAAGCCTTTTTCTCCCGCTCAGAGATCTGCTTCGTATCGCGGACTGTCAACGTCTGCAGGGTTCGTCGCGCTGACATCACAACGGTCTTCAGCATGATGGTGTTGGAGACGAGCAGGATAGCAAAGGGCGTGAGAGAGAAGATCATCAGGTCGACCCAGGACCAGATCTTGGAGAAGAAGTTCAGGTAACTCGCGTCGGCGATGTGGCACCAGTAGCTGGAGGTGTTGCTGCTCTCTTCGAGTGCAATGACCTCCACGCCGTGCAGCACGTGCAGGTGCACGGCCATGAGAAACGTTGCAATCCCGGCCACCAGCCTGCGGGACGTCCTGGGAGTGCAGACGGCGTTCATGCGGTGCGGCCACACCACAGACACAGTTCGCTGGAGCGTGACGGCCACCAGGAACCAGGCCGACATGGCGCCGCTCATGTAGACGATCCATTTGCAGAGTTTGCAGACGAAGCTACTTGCGGACATGAAGTCGAAGCCAAACTCAAAGTACAGCCAGAGTCGGAGAAGGCCGAAGTACAGAAGCAGAAGATCGGACACTGCCAAAGCTATCAGGTAGGTCGTCACTGTCGACTCGCCTTTTCTGCTCATTCTACTCAGAATAGCTATGGACATTCCGTTCCCAAAAGTGCCGAGAACTAAAATCAATGGCGGAACGTATATCCAGATCATATCAGCTACTTCGATCATCCTCACAAATGTGCTGTATAATTCAAGGTCGAAAGAGGCGTTATCTTTTGCCAAGGATGCGTTCATGGTTATCTCCCTGCTTCCTTTTAGTCGATTTAGTCGCCTGTAGCCTGGAAAGTAGTCCTCTTGTTTACCTGTTAAATTATAGTTTGCTAAGACGTCTACAACACGGTTGGTGGAGGCCTGATAGTAATTGTCCAGTTCCTCGACACGTTAATACCACATCAATATAAAAACAAAACAAAACAAAAACTAAGCTGCTAGGAGGGGATAAAAACTGTTGAAAGACCCATGTAAGCAAATAATCTATATAAAGCCTCAAGTGCAATGACAAAGAGATACAGTGCTTTCAGCCAGAAAACGCCCTCGTCTTTCCAATAGTCGTTTTCTAAAGCTCACTTGGCGAGCTATTGTTTTGAACTGTAAGCGAGTAGTTCAGCCCTGAAAATAATCTTTTCGAGTGCTATAAAAATGCGACATTTTCGAGGATGTACCGCCTAAGCCTAAAAAAAAATAATGAAAAGAAAAGCGTGCTATATTGGCTTCAATTGGTAGGTTTCCTTATCTGGATTCTGTCTTTACTCTGGAGGTCTCTACTTTTCTTACTAAATCCCTCAATTTTCCTCTCTCCTTTTATCTTGTACCTGGTCACAGTTGTAACTAAAGACGACAGATTAGTCTATAGTTTCCGGTGTTACTGCATAAACCAACGCCAGCCAGTCCTGTCAGCCAAGCTAGAGAATGATGTTCAAGTATCATACCCTTCTGCTTACATTCACTTCAGCAAAGCAGAACCGGCATTCACTTCTCTGTCCCAGCAGTCCTTCTAGTAACCAGTTCTATTTGCTACGAACCATTTATACAGTATTTACTCTAAAATCTTTAATTATATTTTCTCATATCAGTATAGCTAGCATGTAATATACCCTCTTTTGGAGTCTTCCAAGTTCTGTCAAAAGACTGTATGCAAAGGTAGGTTTTTCATTCCTCGAAGATGTGCGGTAAATACTATAAACCACTTAAATACTGAGACAGAATACTAAAGATTGTATTTAAAAATAAATTAGGACTTTACCACCATCCTTACTACAAGAGCGACGACAAGGAACTGTCACTTTTTCAAATCATCGAGCCTTTTTTGTGGGGGTGGGGGGAATCTCAGGTATTAAAACTACAGTTGTCGGTTACCGCCCATACAGGTCGTTGTGTTTTATTGCCTGACTGGTGCTACATTTTTGTATACGAGATTTTTCTCCGGGTATCAGTGCAATAGCTATCAGGAACGAAATTTAAAATATAAACAAAATAAAAAGGGAGAAAAATATCAAGTTACTGCACGTTCAATTTAATTTCCGAAAATAGTTCTGATTATACAAACTACTTTTAATTTGCATTTTAGCTCGAATTTCGGTTTCATGAAATCGTATTAGGTTCTTAAGGTTCTCTCTCCCTCTGTGTGTGTGGGGAGGTGGGGGTGCGTGCGGGCGCTTTTGCGCGCGCGCGTGTGTGTGTTTGTGTGTGTGTGTGTGTGTGTGTGTGTGTGTGTGTGTGTGTGTGTGTGAGTGAGAGAGAGAGAGAAGAGTTTCGTTAACAATCTCTGAAGATCCTTTCATATTTCTCATTATTAGCACTACTCTGTAAGTCGTTTTGTCGCTCTGCTACAAAAAAAGTTCTGAAAGTGACAAGCGACATATACAACTTTTGAGGTTCACGCTTAGAAAGAGGCAACTTTCCTCTCTGATAACATTCACGACCTAGTCTCTCCCTCTCTCTCTCTCTGATAATATTCACAACCTAGTCAAACTGTTCTATTCGTTTGCTCAGATGGGAAAGACAAGAAAAACAAAGTAACGCACATGGAACTATTACACAAATTTTGACAACAGGTTTTTTTGGTACTAACGACCGAAATGCGTCAGCTACGACAGGGGTGGGTAACATCCGGTCCGCAGGGCGTGTATGCGTAAGACCCACGAAATTTTGGTCTGGCCCTGCGCAACTAGAAATTCAGTAAATCTGGGAGATTTTCTCATTGTAGCATAAATTTAGATTAAGTAATAATAAGGTAAGGTATAAGAGATATCCCTTAGTATACACAATAAACGTCCATTAGGGGATAGACAGGACACAGACGAGTACATGACGGGACAGACACCTATTCTTCTCATCGGTTGCCTGTGTCTCGTGTCTCGATGTCTGGGACGTAATGACCGTCTTGGCATGGTCTGCTCAGAAAGACAAAGTTCATTGCCGCTCTGTTTATCTTCTTCCTATTCCTTAACTAGTACAGGATGTACCAGTCGTATTAGAAACAATGGGTAGCATGAGGAACTCGCCCAAATGGGGCCGGTCATGCGCCCGCAAGAGAAGGTCCGCTACTTTACGTTAGTTACCCAGTTTTTCTTTTGCTTGCCTCAGCGTAATCCTGGACAACCGTCTTTGCCAGGGTGTCTTGTCGGGCGACGTGACCGAACCACACCAGCTTCTGTCGCTTGACGGTGGCGGACAGAAGCTTCTTGGGACCAACCAAGCAGGTGATGACTAGCTTGAAATCGTTTGTCTTCTGCTTCCTGTAGGAGATCGAAAGAAAGCATATCATTTCGAACGTTAGGATCCGTTGTTCCGATTCTGTAAGCAAAGTCTACGTCTCAGAGCCGTACAGCATTATAGGTACAAGGAGAGACTTATAAAGCCTAAATTTGGTGCAGAAGCTGACAGTTCTGCTGTCCCAAATTTTCTTGAGCCTGGCCACCGCCGCTGTCGTGATCCTCAGACCTACGTCCGCCGCGCAGCTACTGTCTTTGGAAATGGTCGCATCCAGGTACTTGAGGCACTGCACCTCCTCTAGCTGTACCCCGTTCATTCGGATCTCCGCTTTGCTAGATCTGGTGGTGTTCACCATAGCTTTGCTTTTGTCCATGCTGATCTCCATCCAGTCCGCACTCCCACTGGCGGCCAGTGTGTCAGATCGTCGACAAAGTGAAGGTTACTGAGCGACCTTTCCCCCGATCGACACGGAGGTGTGATGGTCCTGGAGTGTGGGTATCCGCATGATTTTCTCCAGGTATGTGTTGAACAGCACTGGGGACAGAGGGGAACCCTGACGCATACTAATCGTCGTGGGAAAGAGCTTGGAAGTGTTTAACACAATAATAATATGTGAACTTAAATCGCGCAGCATCACGACCAAGATCGATCGCACTTTCTGCGCAGACCAATAATGATAAATGAAAGATAACAGAAAGCGGATGGTGAGATACGTATAAGCACACTGAACACCACAAAGATGAGGTACAGGAGTAGAAAGTAAAGCAATGGACGAAGGTAACACTGTGAAATGGAGTCACTACACATCATGGTTAGCATGACAGACAGTATTGCAAGGGAGTTAAGAATAGTAATTCAGGGATAATACTTTGTAAACAGATAATGTTTTCAGAGAGCGTTTGAATGTAGCCGAGTCAGAGTGGCGATTGTCATGTGGAAGAGAGTTCCACTGTTTAGCAGCACACAGCTAGGGAGAACCTCTGTTGTCCGTATGTGACTTTGTGGGAGGGAGGGAGGGAGGGAAAGAAGGCGCCGCGTAAATACGTGGGTAAATTACGGCCTTGCCAAGTAAAGTAGGGTAATTTTGAAGCTGATAACTTTGTACGGCTCGCGAATGATCTTATAAACATTCAAATGGCGCTTAGCAGAAAAAAAAGATTCCCCACTCCTGAGCTACGACAAACCGATACCAAACAGCGGAAGAGAAGTAACCCGGAAGCGCCTGAAGGTCACATGAATAAAATTTTTCTCTGAAGAGCATCGTTATCCACAATCAAAACAGTTTAATTCCCTACATGATAGAAAGAGCAACATGACATAAGGAATAAGTGCTTTGTGTTCTATAACATACTGATGGGAAACTCATTAAATTCTTAAAGTAGCCGAAGCGTTTACCCTCTTTTGCTTTGATGATAATCGCGTAAAGTACACTCACTTTATTTCTATCATTGAAAAACTAAATTACTGAAAAAATCAAATTCCTGTCATTTGCGTTAGAGTACTTCTGATAAAACTTGTGACTGAACTGTGTGTGGTCAGCAAGTGACATTTCATGAAATAAGCCTGATTTAAGTTTTTTTTATGCTTTAATCGTCTGCTCGTGTGCTCTAATGGGAGAAGTCGCATGACGAGCAAGAACCAATCAAAAGGCTCGTTAGAAAGCATCTTGTTCAGATAAAGACCGTCTGCTTTTGTGCCCGATCAGCTGAGGCTCTGACATGACGGCGGGCTTAGGATGACTATTTATGCTCATCGAAAGTGTTCTCACTTGTTTTAGAAGCCTATAGAACTAAAGATCTTTTATAACAAGATGGATAACGCAACGAAAACAGATTTTGATGTTACAGATTTATTTCAGTATGTACCCGAAATTCGCGATCCATTTAAGAATGCCTGGATCTACATGACTGACCATTACACAAAATTTCAAATCGCAACATTTGGGTCGTTGATAGTGCATGAGGTTTGTAGCTCATTTATATTCTTTTTACTTCATCAATGATTTTTTTTCAATGGTGGTCAGACGTTGCTTTTTGAAGTATCACGTCAGATATGGCTGTAGACATCCAAACAACGATCGAGGAATCGGTAGCGTTGTTAGTTACATGTATTTAAATCTGTTTTGTATCAAGTGAAAAAAATTTCTCACACCATAATTAAAAGGGTCGAATAAATTACATAGGTATAGTGTATTATTTTGTTATTGTGACCTACTTTATAGTGACGTGTTTATATTGTAAACCTGAAACTGCAGGAAAGACTCATGCAACTAGTACAATGAACTCTTTTTTTTGTTTATCTTATTATTACCCATTCCTTTCATGTAATTTGGAATTAATGATAATTATTTGAGTGTGCCCATTTTTGTAGTTTTATTTGGAACAAATTTGTAATGACAAGGGAGTTAGAAATGCAGTCGCCAATGGTTCATTCAACCAAATAATATGCTGTACCAAAACTGGACAGAGCTTCAAATTAAGTCACACAAGTTTACAAGGCTCAGACCTAATTTTAACCAATGCAAAAAAAAGCTAAAATATCCCTATCACCTGGTTCACTAAGTGTAGCTCAATAATGGTACACTACTCAATGCCTCACTTTTCTCTGTTCGTTGGGAAGGATAATGCTCGAGAGTTCCAGATGCGGTATAGGCTGTTGAAAGCATGCCTGGCCTTGTTTATGCGGCTTCTGATGTCATTGTCGGCTCCACCATCCTTGTTGACCTCATCACTTGGTGGTTGGCTTCCCAGTATTCAGCTCTGAGACCTTCTTTCTCTTGCTGGTCTTGGCACTGGTTGAACTTCTGTTTCAATCCCTTTCTTGATTCAATCTTTGCCCAGGTCTCTGGATTATTCCTTGTGTTTTCTTTCCCTCTTCCCTAGAGCATCTGTACAGGTTGTCTTCCAAATGCTCTTGAGTGTTGACCTGTGTTCTTCCACTGATTCTTCTGTCAGTCCTGAAAGGGCCTCGTACTTATTCTTGTTTTCACAGTTATAAATTTCCTTTGTCTCCTTGTTCTTGAGGGACTGAGTATTGAACTTGTGGTGTGGTCTGCCTGCTGGATCGACGAAGGACTTCAGCTTGATCTTGAAGACTGCTACTAAGAGCTGCATGGTGGCCTTAATAAGCAGCATCTGCTCCTCTTCTCACTTGGACATCTTGGAGACTCCTTTCACTTTCAAGCAACCGTTATATGGTCAATCAGGTTTTCCTTCTGGCCATCTGGGGAAGTCCACATTGTCTTGTGTATATTTTTGTGTGGGAAGGTAAAAAAAAAGGTAAAGGTCATCCCATAACCTTTTCAGGTCGTAAGGGAGTGAGGTGTTAGAGACCCCACTTTTCTCGGGGCCAGCTTTTACATGAGGGTAGTGCCCATCTCCTCTCCCTCGCTGCCTTACCTTCCCCAACCCTCTATGGAGTCAGGTACCCATTCCCGTCAGCTGGGTCGACTGGGGGAAGTTTGCTGCGCTTATCGGGAATTGAACCAGCGCGCTCTCGGTTCGGAAGCCAGCGCTCTAACCACTCGGCCATCCGCTTCCCCTGTGTGGGAAGACAGTGCCACCTATGAGGTGGGTTCATTGGGATTATACCTGATAAACTCTGTTCAAGGCATAATGTGTTTTTTTTCTGCAACATCAGTGCTACAGAAACCACTAGTGTGACTGCTGTTAATCACTTTTGCAGTGAGTGCTCTTAGTGTATTGTCATAAAATAACTATAAAATATACCTCAGGATGCTCTATAACTTTCTAGAACTTTCATCCAAAATAACTTCTTCGAGAGGTAACACACCACTTAACGAATTCATTTTCTCTTTACAGCGTGCTACAACAGTTTCTGTGTGTTTCATTTTCAAGAAGAGTAGAAGACTTTGCATTATCCACTGTAAATAAAATAGGCTGACCTAATATAACACCACTACTGGACTAGAGGATCATGTGACTTGCATAATAGAAATGTCATCATGCTCATTTCCATAGCCCAACCCAACATTATTACCTCCGTGTAGGCCAGATGTGTCCTTTAGTGCTACATCCCCTACTCCTACATCAAATATGAGCCTTTTAACAGTTAGAATTTATTCACCTTATTATGGTATTGTTTTGTGCTTCTTTTATCGAGCTGCCCTGAATTGCCCTCTGGGATAAATAAAGTGTTTGTTTGTTTTTTTTTCAGTTGGTGTATTTTGCTGCCTGCTTGCCAGGCTTTGTGTTCCAGTTCATTCCTTTTATGAAAAGGTTTAAGATTCAAAGGGTAATTTCTTTTAGTCTTCTATCATTGTACTATTGACCTAGAATGCAAAGGATTTGATGAGAGGCTAGAATGTTTTTAATATTTTCATGAATCATTATTGCTTAAAACAAATGTTACATGCCTCTTATTGCTAGTGTGTTACACTTTTCCTGCAACCAAAGATAGAGTGAAACATGTATATATATAATTATCCACACATCAGATGAAAGAAAGTCTACTAATTTTAGTAAATTTGATTGTGACTCTTTTCCCTGGTTTGAATTGAATTTGCTGTCCTGGGTTCAGATCTCATCTCAGCCATGATGCTCTTTCTCTGCATGTGGCATCTGTTTACTGGGCTGGCTGCTTTGCCATGATATTAGCTTTAGTTGCTGGCTTAGCATAAAATACATTTCACCCTACCCCACCCCATCCTCTGGTTAGATTGACCATATCATAGACACTATTACATGATCTTTTCCAGAATAAGCCAGAGACAGCAAAAGATCAATGGCAATGCTTCAAGCTTCTTATGTTCAGTCACTTCTGCATCCAGGTAAGCGTCATCAATTATGATTTAGAAGATGATGAATATGGTGATGGTTGCGATCAAAATTGCAAGGATGATTCTGCAGGGCTGATGGCACAAACAAGATATATATATATATAATGTAGGTAGCTTGTGATTTCCTGATAAGTGGGCTGATGCTACTTTATTGAATCCAAATCTTTTATCCAAGTATCTTTTGTCAGTATGTAATCCAGTCCCTCATTCCTCTTACCCCCTTTCATACATCCCTCTTTGCTGAGTGTAGCATAGCTCAGTGGTGTGATTTTTATTATTATTATTATTATTATTATTATTATTGCCAGACACCTTTGATTGCTGGGACCTATGTTTTCACCGAGTTTTTCAACATTCCTTATGATTGGGACCACATGCCTCCATGGTAAGATATCAAGATTTCGAAATCTAACAGCTCCCAGAAAAAAGAATAAGGCCAAAATCTCTCACTGCATTGAACTTGAAGAGTGTAAAGTAAATTTTTGGTAATTTTCATGGTTAGTTTTCTAACATGTACAGATTATAGAAATCTGTTATATTTTAGAGTATGGTATTTTTCTCATAAAGACAGCACTTTTCATAACTGATTGCAGTTTCTCTTTTCAACAACTTGTGTTTCTGCTGTAAGTCATTGAGGGATATTCAATACATCCTATAATTCTCTATGTATCATTACACTTGACTGAGACCTTCATGGTTTTTTTTCTCAAGGTGGAATCTTGCACTCCGCGTATTTGGCTGTGCAGTAGTGGAAGATGCCTGGCACTACTACCTGCATTATGCACTGCATGACAAAAGAATCTACAAGTACATCCACAAAATTCATCACAGCTTTCCAGTATGTGTTGCATTTATCTTTCAGACAGACCTATTTGACAAGACATCATTTAGTGCCATCATATAATATGTTTGAGCTGCCCAGTTGTGGATTTCACAGGACTTCTGGATATTAATGTGTAAATTAATATTAATGGTTTTAGTACAAAACTGACTTTTAAGTCTGTGATAGTGGTACACAGCAAATGCAGAAACAGTAACTTATTGATGTAAATAATTATTCATGTTAAAGTATTATCAGCTAGTCAGCTTGGTATATTAAGTCAAGCAGGTGAAACTACTCTAGATTAGTTATTGCACTCTGCTTCCAAGCTCAAGCTCAAAGGTTTAAGGTTGGCTGAGGCTGGTGACCAGAAAACTCTCCCTTTCTGACAATCAGTGATCAATACCTCATTTATTAAATAAGATAAAAGATGTTGGATGGAGAAGATTGGGCTCTGCCTTGCATATATCGTGCCCTAGATATGGTCAAACACTTTTACTTCAGCAGGGTACTAGGGTATATTACCCTTTTCCCAAAAGTGTAAATTAAATGTACACTGAATTTTTTGTAGAATTTTTTAATAGTCTGTACTATTGCTTTCATTCTTGTTCGTGTAATACTTGCACCTCTTTGCAATGCTTAATCCCAGCTTTTATTTCACAAGAGGTCTGTCTTCATTCCTTTGATGATCCTTAAATGGTTTCAGGCACCGTTTGGAATGACAGCAGAGTATGCACATCCAGCTGAAACTCTCAGTGAGTTGGACTGAATGTTTATACATTTATTGTATTTGAAAAATGATGGGTTTCTTTTTAAGCAAAGTAGATTTATACAATTTTGTTCACATCATCCATGGACTTAAACAACCAAGCAACACTTCTGTCTTTATTTTTTTTTTACTTTCCTGGTGTTTTATCTATTTATTTACTTTATTTTTTCTTCTTATTTTTTATTTTGTTTTTTGCTGCGCAATGAGCATTCTTCTGAATGGATACCTGCGCATTACAAATGGACATCATCATCATCATCATCATCATCATCATCATCATCATCATCATCCATTCATTTTAGCGGATCCCAGCTGGCAAATGCTGAAGTATTTATTTATCTTTTTTCCTTCTCTTTTTACACAGTTCTTGGACTGGGCTTTTTCATTGGCATCATGATTTTCACCAACCACGTGATACTGCTGTGGGTGTGGGTCACCGTACGCCTATTTGAAACTATTGATGTTCACAGCGGTTACTACCTTCCACTTTTGAATGTGTTTCATCTCTTCCCCTTTTATGCTGGTGAGTGTGTGTTAAGTGCCATTCAAAAAAATCCATTTATTGATAAGCAAAGAGAAATCATATTTACAGAGAGCAGGGATGACTTCTTGTAAAGTAGCTTAAGTGAAGTTTGCCTACCAAAGCCAAGAAATGTGCTTAAGCTGTGTGAATATAAAAACCATCTTCTGTTTCCATCTGTCTCTATAGGGGCAAAATTCCACGACTTTCACCACCAGAATTTTCATGGAAACTATGCTTCTACATTCACTTGGTGGGACAAAATTTATGGCACTGATCGCCAGTACAAGGAATACTATGCCAGGCAGATTCTACAAGAAGCAGAGGAGTCCAAGAAGAAATGAACAACAGATCTCCTGCACTGACACCTACTGCTTGGTTGAATATATATAAAATAACAAAATCCAATTTATTCAATGGTCAACATAATGAAAGAACCTAACTACAAAAACTGTTCATAGCATTTTGTTATAGTGTTTTCTGATAAGGAATGTCAATGTTGAGAATGGAGGAAGGGGGTGTGGTGTGTGTAGGGGACGTTAAGGTATCGGTAATATTGCCTAATATATTTCCACCACTTTAGCACAGTACTCCTAGTAAGTAAAAGGTTTTAGTATTAGCTGTATTCTGTTTATATTGATTATATTGCACTCTACTTCAGCACAGTTTTTGGTGTTTATTACTTTTCTTGTCTTGATCACTCTGTTACCTTGTATTGATCTCTATTACTAGAGATATTTTATATGAGTAGGGGTGCTAACCTTACACCATACCCACTTCCTTCATTGTGGCATTGGACAGTGTGCTATCCATGATACAGCCTTAGTTGCTGGATCAGCGTAAGACATCAATTCCCCCCTTCCCCTTTGACCCTGGCAAAGTTTGGGGAAAGTTGCTAAATGAATACACTTTATTATTATTAAAGGTATGTATATATACATTTTAAAAATGAGCGGAATCTACAAAGATTAGTATCTAGATGTGCACTTCTGGGCTGGACGGCATTGATGAAATTTTCTACCTGTAAAATGTCAAGGATGTATGCTTGCAGCATTACTATTAAATGCTGAGTGTCAAATTTGTGTTGAAAGTTTGCTAGTCAAGCTGCTGCTGGGTGCAGTGGGTTGGGGAGGGTCCGATTAGCACCCCACATGATTTGCATCTTTTGGCTTGTATGTTTATACAAAATGAGTTGTTATCATTTTTCATCAACTGCCCATCATTCATAGGCTGTGTTAAAGTTTAGAACTTTTAGAAGCTATGATCTGCATTTTCATGTTGGTGACAGACATACCTGTAGGAACACATTGCTAATATTACAGAATTGAATCAGTATTTGTTTCAAAAGTTTTTATTTTTTATAAAATTTGCTTTAGATTGAATATATTTCACATACTGATATACCCCTCTCCCTCCCAGTTCTCTGCATCTATGGCTGTAGTGGCCTCATCATCATGTACTCCCTCCGTAGGTTTAAAGCCTTCTGTGAGGAAGCACCTATAGTAACCATCATCATCTGATTGTCAAGAAAACCAAGCACAACAAAGATGAGTGAAGAAGTATGCACTTTCATGTGTGCCCTACAAATTGTCATATTAATGAAAAGCAGGCAGAACACATGCAAACATATTTTTCCATAAAATTATATTTTACATTTTGAAGTATTCTTTTTACCTTACCTTTGTTTTTTTCATAATCTGTAATTCTTTTCTTGTGTTCTGTATTTAGATAGGTTTTTAGATAAGGCTCAACATAAGAATAACTATTGGAATGTGAGCAACAGTCATAGCAGGACGCCTTACTGCATTGTGAATTTGTTCAGGTACTCTTATACCATGTTAAAGTCTGTGTTCAAATATATGGAACGCGTGTATGTGTGTGGATGTGTATGCATGTTGTTGGTTTATTTTTTTGTTTTTTGCTCTTTCCAAATTTTCAGTTGTACCAGATTTTTTGCCATACTTCACTTTGTGAAAGAGAAATAAACAGTCTTAAAAAAAAAAAAATGCCAGTCCCTAAGCCAGCAGCTGAATTACACTTTCCAACACTTTATATACTTTTTTAAACATTTCTTTAAATGTACATCAATCAAACTACTTTGCTAGTTATAAATACAAAGGTTTGCACACAATTGCTACTCTTTCAGTCAAAACATGTTTTTATTTTGGGATCATTGATTTAAAATGATAAACTGGTGCAAAGAGGTGATTGTTTTCATGCTTTACGGTTTTTGTTTTATTTAGATAATTCCAGAGTCTTTTTTATTGTTTGTTTTTCACAATCAAATGATTTGAGCTTCGACAAATATGCCATTACCTCAAGCAAATCTTGGATTTGTGCTGATCTCTAAAATGGTCAAAGAGACAAAACAGATTAGCAGCTTTCTGCTACAAATCTTTTGTGTTTTATGTGTGATCATTCTCAAATACAGCTTTAAAGGAAAAAACTTGAATTCACCAATTTACTCATCTATTTGGATTTTTATGTATGCACATATACCAACATTCCATGGACTGTGAACACACAAATTAACAAGTCTGACGTGAGCTGCACAAGCAATCATTTTGGATGTTTATTTATGGTAGAGTTTCACAAAGTGGACAAATATTTAACAAGTTGGATACACAAAATAACATTGCAGCTAATACATGTGTATGCTGCAACCGATAAACTTTTAGCATGAAACAAAGAATGACACATTGACATCAGCTTTTATATGATACTGAATTCTCGTTTCTTTTCTTTTTAGTATGCTGTCACTTTTCACATAGCAAGTTATATATAACATAACATGCATTCTTTAACAATGACATATTGTATGATGAAATCTACACAACATTCAAAAAAAAGAAGAATCTTTTCGGGGCATTTAATATTGTAGCAACTTAAGATTGAAAACAAAGTAACAACTGCAAAAAAATGACCGTTTTTAAAAGAGATGCACTTTTAAAATGATTTTTAAAGTATATTTACACAGGCATCATAATCAGGAAAGTGACCAGTGGTTTGTCAGCAAGGGTACCCAATACAATGCTTTTATAAAGTCTGAAAAAATAGGAAAGGTGTAGCAAGCTGGTATAACCGACAAGAACAAATGGAGCTAGAAGAGTAACAGCACTGCCTTTTGAATGGATTTCATCCATCCTGGATTCATTTATATTTCTGAGACGTTATCACTATTATCCCATTCACAAGTCAGCTACAACTGCTGGTTTCATGCAAGCAAATAAAAGTTAAATTTCGATATATCTAAAAAAATAAAAAAAATACTATTCCCAAAACTGCACAAATGAACCCCAAGATCTACTAAAAGAAGCGAGGAAATAATTTGTTAGTATATCTTGAGATCTGGAACAAATGTGTGCATTGAAAGACAATCTATTTTAAGGAAAATTGAGCTAATCTTGCGCACAATCCTGTTAAAATCTTTTCCAGAGTTCTTGACACACTTGCAGAAAGCCTAACCTAGGATTTCTAAAGATGATACAGTCTTGCTTTGCAGAAGATCCACTTATAAGCATACAAACAAATTGCGTTAATTATATATCTCGTACATTCACTCCCTCAATCTTTCTTTTTCATTTACTTCTATATTCAAGACATAAAAAACTCCAAAATATCCATGCATTGACTTTAGGCACATGTTGTGTAACATCTGTAAAGAATTGACTCAAAATTGAGAAACTAAACAACCAGTTCTTTATCAAAAGCGAAAAACTTTGCTTAGGGGTGGAAAGGAACTATATCAGAAAATCAATGTACAGTTGCATTTTTCTTTTCAGTTCTGTCCTCCATCAGTTTTATGTATAAATTTTCTCTCTCTCTCACCCCACCTACACATCTCATTACATTCATGCGTGCATAATTAGTTTCACAAGTAGCCAAGCTATTCATCCTAGAATTTCTAATACTCCTGATTTTTCTCTCTCCACAATGCCAACCCCTTCCTTTCATTCAGTAGGCACCCACATGCATCTATAAGTACTCCAGTCATCATGATGCAACACTATTTCTACTCATTCCAATTCTTTGTATTATCTCCCCAAGAGCAAATATTTTAGATAATGGTTTTAGAAGTGTTGATTCATTCATTTATTTACCATGGTAAATAACGTTTGAAAAATCCATGGACAGAAAAGTAAAAAGATGCTCAAATAGTAAAGGCACATATACTGAGTTTTCACTCATAAAATAATTATTTCACAATGTGCAGAATACAATAACTATCAAAGCTATTTTTGGCAAATAATTTCTGTTACACTATGATTTTAATTCTTGTTTGGGGAACAAAGCTTTAGCCTCAAAATAGGCTTAAGGCACCTTGCTAGGCCAAAGAAGCACATTAAAAAATCTATGTCAACAAATATAAAAACACTTTTTCATCCATGTAAAAGGCTTTGTTATATAACATGGTAAATTCATGTTCCCTGAAAATCTTGCACAGGTTAAAATGTCGAATAACAAAGAGAGAAGTGAATAATTTTACTGCATAGTACAAGAAAAACACAGAAACCTAAACAAAAAATCAGTTTAACTAATTTAGTTTTAAATCAGTTTTGTGCTGTGTACTCGTCTACAATAAAACTAGAGAAAGGTATATAAAAGAATTCAAACAGGCTCTCATCATTGCAATCCATTAAGCTTTGATCACAGCCTAATTTTTATCTCCTTTTATTACCCCTTAATCTTCCATTTTTACTCAAACAGTTTCAGGAAACCCTTTACTTTAAACTTGAATTCACATCACATTCTGCATGGGTTAGCAAAAAAGTGCTAAGTGGAGGAAGACTTATGCAGCCATGAAAGACTTGGAGAGAATTTGAATAACAATCAAAACCAGAACTGTTTTCGTTGTGTTCATACTGCCTTAAAAAGCAATGCTTTAAATTGTCATCTTATCTAAGCTTTTGTTTAGATTGATGCAGGAGGAATCTTGCTACTTACTACAGCCTTTTTTAATAAGAGCAGTTCGATTTTAAAAATTCAGAACAAAAACTTAAAGATTTATTTTAAAAAAATGCAATATCTGGAGAAAAAAACTAGACACAAAGTAGCAAAGCTAGCCACAGTTGAATATCATAAATGAGATGAAAAAGAAAATTATGCACAGCTGTATTGAGTATTGAGTATCCGTTATGCTTGACGTAAACTATGATATTTATAAATGTTTCTATTAAAAATTAAACATGAATTATAGAAAAATATGCACTTTCATAGCAAGAGATATGGAACATGGTATATTTGGATGCTACTGAAGATGCCTTTCAAAGACTTTCAAAAAGAACATACAGGTCTACCTGCAACAGTACGTACTATCCATGATAATGGTTGAAAAGCAAAATGAAAATGCTTTTCGTAACAAAAAAAAATCTTGTGCACATAGATAAATAGGTAAGTTGAGATATTTTAAAGCACATTCCATGTGCTGAATACCTAGAGGTAGAAGAAGTAAGCTACCAGTCTCTCTCAAACAATCATTCTCTTCCATAAAACGATCCAAACACTTACATTCTTTGCAAAGGAAAGGAGTAAAATGCAGTTAACATCAGTATACATGTAGTCGATTGCTTAGCAACCCAAGATGACATTCTGAGTGAGACGTTCTTTGCACAAACTAGATCACTACAAGCAGACAAAGTACGCTCTTGCAAGTACCCAGGCAAACACACCAACAAAGAGACCATTTTTACTAAACACACACACACTGCATATTGCCTTAAAGAACCATGTTGCAAACTAAATCCACTGTCAAACAAATATTATGCTAATAAATTCCTCGGTGGTTATATTCTGAGTGTTCATTATTGCTGGTAAAAATTAAGAAGTATTCATGAATTAAATAAATTTATTCACCCCTACGTAGAAGAAAACCACTTTTATTTTTAGGGGTAGAGAGGACAAATAGTTGAGTATTTCATTTAACTGACAGGGTCTTAAATTAATCATGGGTGGTATGCTGTAAAACTGAAGCATTCCACAATCTTCAAGTCGATGATACATGAGGTTATCTGGGTGGGCACTGTTTACACAAGGATGAAGATGAACAGTTGAGGCACTTCTGTGGAAAACTTTAGTCGACATATTAAAAACATTTTGCTGTACCCAGGGTTGCACTTTAAAAACTAGCACCTATTGAAAGCTTTTATTCACCCTAAGTTGCTCTGGAGTACAATAACCGTTTCTAAATTATATCTCATCAAATATCATCATATGTTATCAAATAGGCTGCACTAATTATGGACATTTCTGCATGCACATACAAAAGTGAGAGTGAGAGAAGGACCACTAAGAACTGTGCAGCATATTAAGAGTAATGAAATGAAAATATGTCCACATCAATATTTTTTTTGTAATGGGATATAACTCTTCACTTTCAGGAGACATGAGAAATTATAACACTCCATAAGTCAGATCATTCAGACAAGTTCATAAAAGAAGACAAAGATGATGGAGACTAGACTCTACGCACTCAACACTCAACAATTTCTTGCATTAGAAAGCAAGCAGAAAGTGTTAATCTCAAAGCAACATGACAACTGCACCCACCATTTAATGTACATACATTACCTTTTCCAGCCACTTATTCTCTGGGATCTTAAAATGATCTTATTGGCCAATACAGGAGAAAAAAAAAGATTTTATGTCACGTGTGAACAGCCATAACAACAATGCATGTAACAGCACCTTTCCCCATGCCAGGATGCCTAATTGCATAGTAAATGATGAAATGGGTGTTTCTTCTTGGCTTTATTATTCTTTCGAACAATGGGGAAAATGCAGAAGGTTAAGTTTAGTGTAATGACTTCAACATGTCTGACAAATGCAGGTCTTGACAACCTGTGAATTTCTTGCAAAAGTGAGGAAAATATGAATGTTGTTACACTAAGGAAATGAAACAGACAAGAAAATCTAGTAGGACATAATAAAATATTGCAGATGACAAGTCTTCACAAAAAGCCAAAGAAGAGACAGTTAGTGCAGATGACCCCTGAATAATAAGTCCATTAGCCTTCACTGGCCAGCACAGAGCATTGATCTTCTTGTCTCGGTTTTCTGCAGCCCTACCTCCCTAGTTTGATCACCATGGTTACCTATCAATGCATCCACTACAGTCACCATCAGTTATCATCTTCTCAGAACCATCACATCAGCTGCAAACAACCAGTTTTCACTTGCTCTTGAAGCAATAATAATTGCTACATCTTATTCCATCGCACTGATCACAGTGTCATCCAAGAACCCCCATCACTTGTCACTTTCATCTCCCATGAATACCCTTCACTTTCGTCTGCATATTTATCCCCACTCTCCCAAAACTTACCATAATTCATAGATTCATGGGCGCCTCTATCCACCCAGGACTACTACACTTCATCTCCAGATTGGCCACCATATTTATTTCTCCTTGTACGTTACACAATTACCATTCTCTATAACTCAAGTTGCTTCATTACTCATTTCATAGCTCTAATTTTCAACTGTGTGTTAACTCTACATGTTTCACATCTCTACTCATTTTTCTTAAGCAACTGATTGTCAGCAAACAGGATCAAATAGGCACAAGTTACTACAGTCCATAGTCACGACTTCAGGGCATGTTCATGCTCACAAGGCCACAGGCAGACTTCTTGATCCTGCATCAGACTTTTTATCAAATTACATATTTTAAATCTGCAAACAGATGATAAACTGGTAGAATGTTTGCCACAAAGGTCTAATTTGTTGACCTAGGTGACCAGCATTACAGTAAAACGCACTAGTGAATCAATTTCTGCATCCTTTTGTGCATTTCAAACCCCAAACAAAACACCAATTCTCTCAGAAACCAAGACTAAATTCCAGATATCCACTCCTAAAAATATATATGACTGCCTCCTTGGGACTATTATTTTCCCCCATTTTGTATCTCAAGATTCACTAAAACATCATGGTCTCATACTCAGATATTTATTCTCCTCAGCAAGTTGTGTCAGCATCGAACTCATATCATTCACGGCCATGTTGGAGGTGTTAAGAATGGGATTGTAACGATTGGAGTTTTGAGAAGCAGAGCGGTTTGGCAAACCAGTCATAGAACCAAACACATTGTCAGTGGATATGTTTTCTATAAGATTCTCTGTCGACAGTGAGGTGATGTTGTCCATAAAATCCTCGATGGGTGGAGCTGTGGTTTCCTTGCAATCGGTAGAACTCGTCACTTGATTGCAGCCAGGTGACATTTCCATGGGGTAAGAATAAGGAGGGTGAGGCGACAGGTGAGAGTTATATCCTGGGTGCTGGTTAGAGGGTGGATGGGGCTGGCAGAACATCCCTGAAGGCGTGCTGGTGCCACTGGGTGAGATCATGGCACTTCGGTGCTGGTGCGAAGTGGGGGATGTGTGTGGATGGTGGTACCGCTGATTGTATGCATTGTTACTAGTTCCCATGTTATCCATCACAGAGTTTTGCATCTGCCCACCACCACTGTTCAAATAATTCTGCTGAAGGGGCCCTTTCACGACCTGAGACTGACAGCTAGCATGACTGTCAAAGTACACTGACTGCTGCTGTGGTTGTATGTGCTGCTGGTGCTGGTGCTGGTGCATGGCGGGTGCTTGTAATGGTGCGGTGGGTTGAACTGGGTGATGCAGAGGTGGCAAAGACATCTGGCGCTGTGATTGCATTTGTTGTGGCATCATACCCTGCTGTGGCTGAGGTTGCTGCTGCCGCAACATGTTGCGCTTGGCATTGGGTGGGATCTGAGACTGGCTAATGAGGGGAACCTGCACTTGTGGGCTGGTGCGATGTGGTTTGCTCATTTCTACCATCCCAGGTACTCCTCCCACCAGCATGTTCTTGTTCATGGATGGAGGCACAGGAGTGTATGCACCTCCAGCCAGTTCTCCACCCATCATTGCACTCTGTGCCATCTGCTGTTGTTGCAGCTGCTGCTTGTGGTGGTGGTACTGACTGAAGCTGCTGTTGCCAGATGTGCCAGGCATTGGGACTTGCCATGGTCCAGCAGACCCAGGGTTCTGCATACCTGGCATGCCCACATGACCAATGCCTCCAGACTTGACAGGGTTCATGCCCTCCCCTCCATGCATACCTATGCTGACACAATTCTGGCCATTCCCCATGCCACTCAGGTTAGCCATGCCACAACCTGCACTGCCATTCACAAGGTTGTTTGGGCAGTGTCCACCTTGTGACATCAGCTGCATGTTTCTGGCTGTCATATGGTTGTGGCTGTTGTGCTGATGCTGGTGGTTCTGCACTGATGGGGGTGCCATTGGATGCTGCTGGGCCTGACAGTGATGGCTGACCATGGCGGATTGCTGTGTCTGAGGCCAAGGAGACATTGGCATCGGGCCCCCCGATGATCCCACTTGACTGCCATAGGGACTGCTCAAGCTTGGCAAGGGTGAGCTGATGTTGCTGTCAAATCCAGTCTGGATGTGCAGATTGGGAGAGAACTGCCCGTGGCCTCTCATGTGGTGCATGGACTGGCTAGGCATGTGAGGGGAAAGCTGTGAGTGGTCCTGAAGGTAGCTGCCCACACTGTTGCTACCATCCTGCGACATACGACTAGTGCACAAAGAGTCCATTCCTCCAGAGTCCACGAAAGACATTTGGGACGGCTGGTGCTGGTTGTCGCTGCCGTTTATGCTACTCACATTGCTGCTGTAGCGGTCACTCAAGAACCTCTGCATGTCATCTGACAAAGGCTGATTGTTGTGATAACGCTCGTTCAAAAACCGCTGCATATCATCTGGAATGATCATATCCTCATTGTCTTCCAGCATTCTTTCATCCAAAGCTGCCTCAGTATCCAAGTCCCCAGGGAAACTGTACTCTGGTGAGCCATGCTCACTGTTGCAGTTCTCTGGTAAGGAGTAATCTGTAGCGATGCTGCTGCGAGAAGAATGGAAAGTTTGATTGGAACTTGCTTTGTTTTGCAGGCTCCGCATGGACGGTGGGATGGGTAGAGGCTTCATCATGTTCAGACTGTGAAACCTCTGTAGCCGCCGGAGAGACTCAAAATTAGGATCCTGGGCACGACAAGGGTCACTTGCACGGCGAACTTCTCGGCCTGGTACTTCATGTGGCAAAGGAGTGCGATTGGGAGTGCAGTTTCTTGCATTGCAAGCATCAGTAAAGTCCTTTCTTGCAGCAAAGTATCTGAAAAATGCACAGGGAAACATAGTAATTTTTAGTAAAAGCTAAAATATAATAGCTGAAAAGTATGAAATTATAATACGTGCGACAAAATTCCTTATGAGTGTTTCAGCATTAACCCTCTTGGTTCGACAAGCCACGATCGTGGCCTTGCCGGGTAGCACAGGCAAGGCAATTTTCATTACTTTTTAGTGCTAAGTTCAAATTTTCTCTTTTCCAAAAATGTCTAGGTTTCTTGGTCTAATGTTTATCTCAGAGCAGCAATAATAAAAAACAAACTTCACCCACTGTCGTCTTCGCAATCTTCAGTTATAAGCCAGTCATTGTAATGTTCATTTTTATCTTGAACCAAGAGGGTTAAATAGGTTAGACATTTGCTGTATAGTCAAAACTGACAAGCAAGAAACAACCTTCCTCTCCTAAACCCTCATCATGTCAGAGTTTTGACATTAGCATCGGATCACTTTAATAAAATGCCTACATAAATTTGTAAAGAATAAAAATATACCTAGAAATTAAGGCCCAAGAACTAAAAATTTTCAGAAGCTAACAGGATACACAGTCAAGGTTATACCTGGCTAGTCTCTCATTAGAATATTTGTTAGCTGGACTCTGAAGTATGTTGCCTTGTGACTGGACAACCAAGTTTGGATGAGAACCCAGATTGGCTTTCTGCATCATGGCAGACATGGTTCCAACATTACAGTTACTACTTTCACTGGATCGTCGTGAACAGCTGCTTGACCCATTTACTGAATTCTGTGGCCGATTGCCCGTGATGTCATATTCATATGGAGAGTTGTTGATGCTGAGCCGATTGTTAGATACCTAATGAATAAATCAGTGGTTGTATTTACAAACATGAAAAAGAATGACTTTTACCAGGAGATCCTCTCTTCCAAAGCTCTATAAATAAACAAAATGATGAGGCTTACTTCAATGAACTGCAACACAATGAAAATTATCTCCCAATATTTATACACTTTATAAAACTATGAATTAATTGCTGCTTCAAGTAATATATGCCTCTCTTTTGTTATAAAATGATTTTTAACCCTGTGAAGGGTTATACTAAGTTTTGAAGCACGTTCCACTTCTCCAAGTCCTGATTCAGGATTAATTTTTTTCTGGTACAATACATGCTATTTCTGAACTAGCATTCCAAAAGCATGAAAATTGTGATAACCATGGACCATGCATCAAGTACGTGTACCTGTGATGCTTCTGATGAGCGTCGCGAGGACAGTTTGCTGCTGTTGGGAGGGAAGGGACTTGCGTCGGAACGCATGCTGCTCATGTAGGAACTCAGTGTACTAGTGCTGCTGTTCCGTCGACTGCTAGGTAACATCAGGCTAGTCTGCTCACGTGCTAAACACAAAGATCATGTGTTTATAAGTATGCAAGTTAGCTTGTAAGTAGAGAGACAGCAGGAGGAAATGGCAATACATGGGAAGAAAGCAATGATGGAAACTTAACATTTTAGACAATGTGGATAGGAGAAAAAAGAAAATATGCCAGTTATGTCACACATGAATGCAGTAATGTAACATGGGAATACAATCACGCCATATGGGAATGCAGTTATGTCATACAGGAATATAGTCGTGTTACACAGAAATATAAGAGACGGGACACCACCAAGGAAAAAAAAAACACTAAGAAAACTTTAAGAGTTAAAAACTGAAAGATACATGAAAAAAGAAAATTTGTAGGTGAACTACACCATATCTAAACTGCTTATGTTTTTTCTGGTAGATGAAAATTCAAAGCCCAGTTCCTTGCTCTGGAGAAAGGAGCACTCACAAGAAAAATCCGAAGTACGCTTGTGCAAGGTATTGTTGCCTTTGTGCTGTGATGACTTCCCACCAAGCTCTGCGATTATGGAGTGGCTGCCTCGCAAACTGCCTGTAAAGGCATAAAAAATCATCTGACCAGTAGAACTTGGACCAAACATTTCAACCCTCTTCCTCTTTCAACCAGGTTTTCTGCTCTGACTTACTGCCTCTTATACTCCCCTTGCTTTATCTTTTTGGGTTGTGCCTGTGTGTGAATTTCAGCATTCCTCAAAGAACACCTGAATGAATACTTGAACACCAGATGCACATACAGTAAAAAGATAAAAAGCTAAGATAAGCTAGAGAAACACCATCATTAACAGAATGCACATGGCAAATAGTGAGAGAAAGTGATCACTTAACAAAGACAGCAGGAATAAAAATAAAAATACAACAAGACAATAACTTTCAATCTGTTTACCAAAACTGACCTGGGCTGTGCATAGACGGTGAAGATACTTTGGCACTAAGACGCCCTTTCATTCTATTCTGCAATACTTGGCCTGTGCTTATCTCTCGCCGTCGAGTGAGGAGAGCATTTGATCCAGGCACCTGAAATAACATAAAAATACATCAACAGATGATTTTTAAGGCAGTTTATGATTTGGTAAAAAGGCAGTATGGGTTATGAACAATAAAAATCTGATGACACAATCTCCCTAGTAATATACATTTTATTTCACAATCTAATGAGCTGTATGCAATCATTACTGTGACACCAGTGACTCAGGATACTGCAAGTCAATTTCAAGTTTATTCATGCCCACTATCATAGACCAGCTTGTTGTGTGTCATACCATACCACAGATGGTATTTTTTACTTGCATTAAAAGCTGCCATTTCAACCTAATGTAAGCAGATGGCATGCCAATTCCTGTTTAACACAGCATAACCATTTTTTTCCATTTAGAGGCTGAAGAGTTAGTTTCTGACAAGAGCAGAAAAAGAATATTTTTTCACAGTATTCGACACCCAACTCACATCAGCTTCATCAGGTTCTGGGATATCAACTTCCTCTTCCACAGAGTTTGACAACACAGCAGAGCTCCCAACATGCTCATCAATCAAATCTGGCTGCACACTGCAAGTAACGTTCACCTCTGGGCTGCTCTGTGGAGATGGCTGGGATTGTGGCCCTGACTCCATAGTGTCCTGGTCACAGTCAAACAACTTTTGTCTTAGTAAGAAGCAGTCTGATGGGGTTTTCTTTCAAGTTTTATGCTAACATTTTCTTGAAATGAAGAAAATATAACTGAAACATCCTATTTCATTTTACAGAACTTTAACAGTGAAAAGAAGAAAGCTGGACTCACCTGCATTCTGGGTCTCTCACCAGGAGCCATCCCTTGTGGGGAAATGACAGCAGGGCAGTCCTCCACTCGTCTGTTGTTCTCATCATCTTTACCATCTAGATCCTAATAGACAAACAAGAAATCTCAGCTGATCACAAAGTCAAAAAGATTTAGTGTTTCATTCCTCGCATAGTAATGTATGATGTTGCTGCAAACCACAAAATGTGCAATACTGCAGTTTATTTTACAGTGTACTCTCTTGATGGTAGTTGCATACTCGCAATCAAGCTTGTCAATCAGATTGTCATCAGTCCCCTGGTGTTTCTGCACTTGTCATAATTGTGTGAAATCAGCCTCATAATATCAATGTTGTACATCTATCTTCCAGGTTGTCAATAATGCTGCATACTTTGTTTAGTGTCTTCTTGAACTCAAGCATGTTAACATATCAGTGTCAAGTATCTAATGAACACTTTTAGAGTCCATTTCCTTTTTATATTTCCAGATATGATCAATATTTTGGAGTCGACGGTACCAGGAAGCAATAGAAGAAACAGACTTGATGTAAGAGATTTTGTAAATGTTTCTTATTACCTGATCAGGGTCCTCTTTCTTGCATCCATCACCTTTGTGCTTCTTGTTGGCATAAAACTCTGGTCCATGGACTGTTTTTACATGTTTCCTCAAAGAACTAGGGTCAGTGTACCTCTTTGAGCAGCCTGCTGCTTTACATGCATATGGTTTCTGAAACAAGATGTTCCCATATAGATAATCACTCTTGACAAAACAAACTTTGACTTTTTTTTAGGATGAGGTTTAATAACAATAAAATGTATACAATAAAACCTCACTATATAGACTCACTAAAATCCAAGCTCAGGTCGTAACTGAGAGAGGTTGTAGTAGTCTGCTTTCATTCCAGGAACCATGACTTCAAACACGTATAAATTTAAGTTCAATTATTTAAATGTTGAAATAAAGATCTTAAAAACCAATAGCATAATGCTTTCATTTTCCCTTTCACTTGGTTATGCTTATTCTGCCATCGTTGCATTTAACTGAAGATTTATAGGGGAACTAACTTGCCACAATATTTAAACATGATTTCTGCAAAATATTGCAATAAAGCATGAACTGTCAAAACAATTAATTTTTATAAATGTGACCTGCAAAAAGTTGTTAATAAAGCATGATCAACTGATGTGTATTGGTAAAAGGACAGCAATAAATTTTGACTGGACCATATCAACTCAGCTATATTGACCTTCCACCTGAGTCAAATCATCCCCATCATGACCACACAATCACAATGTCCCACACAACACCATATTATCCCAACACCGAAAGTCAAATCAACCAGGTAAAGGCTAAATGAGCAGTGACATCTATCTATACATTTAATAAGAACCTCCAAACTACAAACTAAGGAATAATGATTACAAAGCATTTTAAAAAATTAGTTTTAAGAGAATTAAGAGAAAATCACATTTATGCACATTGTGAGATTTTAACTGAACGTATGCATATACATTTAATATGAATTTTCTAACTAACGAATAATGATGACAAAGGCTTAAAAAATGATTTAAAAGAAAGTCAAATGCATTACTGAGAGATTTGTTCTCTGAATAACCATTTCCAAGTAGTCATTTTCATTTAGTAAGTAACTCATGGCCCTGTTGGTAATATTTGACGTTAATAGTTACTCCTGTCGTTGTAGATCAAAACATCTTCTGGGCCTGGAGTGACATGGTTTGGGTCAAAATGTCTGGTGACCCAATGAACAAGTAGTCTCTCTTTTTCAAAATCTATGTAATTTATGTAATTTCAGCAGAAAATCATAATACAGGTAAACATGTGCACCAGGTTTAGTCTTTTATTAAAATATACTTAGAGTACGAAATGAGAGCCATCACACGCCATAGGGCAAAAGACCCCCCTGAGCCCCTTGTAATTGTAATCATAAATTATTTTCATAGGATACAGTAATATGCTTACAATTCGATTGGCCAAGGTCTGGCCCACTATACAGCAGCGGGCCCGAAGTACAGCATATCCCCCTTCTCCCCCCATCCCCCTCATATCTCATCAGACCTGGTCTAAGGTCAAGTTGTGGAGGTTATAACAGAGATGACATTTAAATGGCAAAATACGTGTGAGAACTTTTGGGGTTGTAACTAAGAGGGGGTCATGGTTGAGGTCTTAATAAAGTTTTACTGTATTTGTAAAGAGTTCTACCACAACATTGTCATGCTCTGAATGCTAATCAGTTACATCAACAATATAAATGGTAGAAATCATACAACAAAATAAGTGAAGGCGACAGATGATACAGAACAATACCCAGACTAAAACTTCTGGCACGAAAAACCAGAAGTTGACAGTCTCCCAACTCTTCATTCAATTATTAGGACCCCTTCAGATAAACTGTCACAATATTTTACGAAACTTTTCTAGAAAAACACAACTAAAAAAAGAAAGAAAAAAAAACTTACTGCATTAGAGTGTGTGCGATTCTGATGCTTGGCCCTGTCTGAAGCATTGCTGAAGGCTTTTGTGCAGCCAGGAAACTCACATAGGTATGGTTTCTCGCCTGTGTGAGACCTCAGGTGTGTCTTCAGATTCTCAAGGCGGGAATATGCCTTAGAGCAACCTTCAAACTGTAAATCCAGAAACAGACCATTTTTTTAAGAAATGGATAAAACTAATCAAAGAAAAAAATGGAAAAATAAAATAAACATGAAAGAAAGGTAAAGAAAGAAAGAAAACCTACTGTACAACGATGTGGCTTTTCTCCAGTGTGTCTACGCATGTGGACAACCAGCATATACTGGGCCTTAAAGGGTTTTTCCTCCCTACTACAATCTTTCCAGCGGCAGACAAAGGATTTCTTGTTTGCCTGAATGTGATCCTGATTGATGTGCTGCAGATAAACCAGTCATCATTGATTATAAGGCTTTCTGCAAAGTACATTTCTTAGTCATGATATACAATTAATGTGCTGTTGAGTAAAATCCAGAACTGATGGCAGTGATCTCTGCAATGTAGATTTTGGCCACTGAAAAGTTGTATTAATCAATACAAGCACTGAATTGCCTCCTAAACTTCCCTGCTAAGTGCCAGTCTCACAAACTATGTGTAGATCCTCAGAAATTCCATCTGTGTGCTCCAAGTTGTAATAATATGTCTAATCAATGAAAGGACATTACAAGATATCCTACCTTGACTAGTTCATCCTGTGTTTCAAATTCTCGTGCACAATCAATCCAGTGGCAGTTGGTTTCGATGAAGTCTGGCTCCCCTTCCTGTGGCACATGACCCGCCCCGTAACCATCCCCCCCATCATCCTCTTCATCTCCCTCCTCCCTCTCTGAAGACAGACATTTGTAACCACTGTAATACTTGTAACCTTTGTAACCATAGTAACATTATAATGTAAGCATAGCAACATTTTATTTCTAACCATAACATTTGTAACACTGTAATGACTGCAACAATTGTAACAGTATATTTGTAATCATCATAAAATTTGTAACACTGTATTGCTTGTACCCATTGTAACTATTGTTTGTAACAATTGTAAACTTTTGTAACCATTCCCACTCTCATCCTCATTTTCTTCATTCTCTCTCTGAAAACACATTGGTAAAGCACTGGCTATCTAGGATTAAAGAAGTGGAAAGCTGTGTCGAACAAACAATAGCATGGAGCCAAAAAGAGCCAGGGACAGAGAAAACCAGTTTGAAGCTGAGAACAGCATGGTAAAGAATAGTAAGAGAGCCAAAAGAGAAATATGCTTGTGCACTTGACCTCACTGGACACCTACCTATAGTTTCTGCCTCTTTCTTGATCTTGGACTTTTTATTCTCGCTGTTATCCATGGTACTGCTCACTACACTGCTACCAGCATCTTTCATTGTTGTTGAGATCTGCAGGTGAGAAACACAGGTAACCACGTGTCTTCATTTAACTATAATAACCTTCAGCATTTGAATAGTGTGTGGTACAATGTCTGTTACTAGTGATGTACGTAATGGTAGCAAACACTATATGAGTTTCCTTATTCATTCAGACTGCAGATAAAAAGTATTTGAAATTTTAAGTGGCAAAAAAGAAAACAGTAGTAAAATGAGAAACTTTCAGCTCAAGATAATATTTTTAAAGATAAAATGCTATCGTGCAGAAATGCAGGACTGAAAACTTCTAAATATCTTAAGCACATTTTGCAGAAGTAGATGTTTATTAAAAGAAAAGAGCTTTCCCAGTTTGAAAGTAATACTTCAGTATACTTCACAAATATTCTTGCCTGATGATCAAACTTGGTAGGAGGTGGTTGTGGCAGAAGAGGATGAGGCCCTGGTGGAAGCAGAGTGACACCTGGTGGCTGTCTGCCCATTAGAGCTGGAGGCAGGATGGGTGGGTAGTAGAATGGTGGCGCGGGAGCCATTGGTCCATGGCGGAAGTAAGGATTCGGAGGCAGGGGAGGGTGAGGGCTGACAGTACCCAAAGATGCTGGTAGATACAGAAAGCAAAAACATAAAACAAGCTATAACCATCCTCACAGACATGTCTATCATCTTCCTTTAATTTTTAAATACGTTTTGGCAAAGATGTCCCTTCCATAAATTATTGTTTATTTGACAACATAAATAGCATTTGTATGTATACCAGCATTCGCCATTTCTAAAAGAGAATGGTAAAAGAGGACTTTTATCAAACAATGAAACTTCCAGCAAGCTTCTGAGAGGATCAGAAAATGAGAATACCTGCAGACAAATGGCCATAAGATCCGCTGGCAGCGCTGGAGCTACGGGAATTATGCTGTAAAAATGATGTCAGCTGCAATGAGCCCTCAGAGCTTCTTGTGAGACTTTGGATGTCGAGGTAGTCGGAGATTGGAGAGTGGGACAACGCACGCTTGCGACTCTTTCCCACTATACTAGGGCGAGGGCTGGTCAGCCGAGATCCTGGGTTGAATACATAAAAAGCACTGTCTTATCTAATAATGCTGTTGAGTAGTATTTTTGTTATGGGTACACAACAAAGCACACAGACATGCATGGCAAAACAGTCGTATTCTTATTAACAGCTCAGACTATGACCATAACAAACCTTCAAGAGAGCCAGGAAGAGTAATGCTGCCACTACCAGGAGTGGGGGGCACATCTGACCCAGATGCATAGCCACGGATTTCTGACCCTGAGATGTAGCCACGCGCATCGGAGCCTGAGACATAGCCACTTGCTGTTCCCCCACCCAGACCCCGCTGACTGAGGGACGGTGGGAGAAGATCTCCCAGGGATCCAGCCAGAGGCAGCCCTGTGACAGCAAAGCAAAGCAACGCTTGAGTGAGTATTGTAAATGGTGGGGAATAAAACTCTAACATTGTTTTGTCTTCTTATCAATGGCCCTAAACTGGTAAAATATTTTGTGGCACCTTACAGAAAATAAAGCTAATGGATGAGGAGGAAAGGCATGTTGCTAAGATGTAACTTGCTCAAGAATGAAGTTGTTGACTTTCATGTGAACATGACTACACTTTCTAGCTGTTTGCATCATAATGTGATATATATATATAGAGAGAGAGAGAGAGATATTGGAAAGCACCAGAAAGGTACTGCCTGAATATCAACACACTAGTTCCAGCTATCAACTAAAGAAGTTGTGTGACCTTTGGTCACTGCATTGTTTGCTCAGTAGTAGTCAGAATTATGCAAATCACTAAGTCAGTAACAAAAAGTGTGAGATGAAGGTGCAGAGTGGAAACAAAAACAAAAAACTAAAAACTCTTAAATTTATTGTTCCAAGACTGAAGAACCCACAGCAAAGCTTTTGTCATACGACAAGCTCTCTCACCAGCAAGGCTTGCGGGACTAAATCGACGCCCAGGTCCAGGACTGTGATAGTACGCCCGTTGTAGCTGCTCCCAGTGGATACGTGATGCCAGCTGTGTGACCGACTCCCCCGGCAGGACAGGACTGCGCATGCTCAATATGGAGATGTCCGACTGCACAGGGCTTGGTGCTAGTCCCCTGTGCATGACATTATTATTATTATTATTATTAAAAACCAAAAACAGTCTTTCTCTATTTTAAGGCTATCAGTTCCTGCATCCTACTACTTCACCTTTTTTTTATTAGAGAAGGCTGAGAACAATAATCAAAGAGTGTGCAAGGACATCCCAAGAAAACAGGACATTTTAACTGCTTTAAAACAAACATGTATCTATAAGTAAATTCTCTCTTCTCTTATTAACTCTGTATGCACACATTTATGTGGATGTGTGCCTGCCAGTACACACACAATTTCATCAAATAACATTTGCACGAACATCATTTCCTATTTTTGTATCAGAATATGACATTATAAAGATGACATAATAAAGTATGTATGACATTATATGTATGACATTATAAAGATGCTGTTGTCAGAGATAGTGCTAGAAAGATGCATTAGGATAGCGAAGTAGGAATACCAGAAACACTCTAGAAATTTTTTTGTTCATTGTTGCAGACTCGCAAATGCAAATTCGAAAAAATGAAAAGAATGCTTCATGAGCTAAACTTTAATGACTTTTTCCTTTTACATTTTTATGCTAGAAAGATTCAAAAAATACTTATTATCTACAATAAACTACCATATCGTTGAAAACTGCCTGAAACTCCACAACTCTCATGCCTCTAGAGATAACAGTGCATTAGCTCCAAAGCTCACATAACACATATAAAATATTTTTATAAAAGTGTCTATACTCACGGAGGGAGGGGCTGGTGAAAGGTGGGGAGAGGGGGTGGCCAATGATATCGCCCCTCCAGGGTGGAAGTGCTGAGCGGCAAGGGCGGGTTTACATAGGGAGAGTAGTGTGAAGGATATGGGTACCCCAGGCCTGAAGAAAATCAGTATACATTTCAGTCTTACCTCAGGGTTAACTGTACTCAACATATAAACAGCTACAGCCATTTTAAAATAAATCATACTACTTATCTGTTAGTTGGTGACAAGAATGGATGGCTAGCCTTTTTTTTCAGAAATGTTCGTGAATGTGACTCTACCTACCCCCCCCCCACACACACACACAGGCGTGCATGCATGCAGACACACACGCGCACGCACGCACGCACAAGTGTGAATTCCTTAGTTCTTTCCCCCTCCTTACCATAGGGAGGCTCTAACAATCCGTTTCTGGGGTCCACATAAGGCGGCAACAGGAAGTTCGGAAAGGGCGGGTAATCCGATACGGAGGGCGGTAAGGGATGTGGTGTGGGCCCCACCCCCCGGTCGACGGTCTCCACCAAGCGGGCCGAGACCCCCACCGACCCGGGACGCAGCAGGTGCCGAGAGCCAGACCGGCCCCCACTGTCCGAAGCGCTCGACTCCTCGTCCACCCGGGTGATATGGCTGCTGGGTGGTCGGCTGACCGTGTGCCCTCGCCGTAGCTTCTGGGCGGCGTCTGCACACAGAGAGGCAAACAGTGGGTCTGTTAGAAAGGGTGGCAGGCATGATAAACGCTTGGGGTTTTTTTCCAGCCCCAGCTGGTCTATGGTAGGCGATAGCCCACATGCACTTACAAGGTACGAACATGCGCGCACACAGGTATGTATATAAGATAAAGAATGTTTAAAGAATGTTTAGGAAGTTGATGGAAAGAGATGGAGGAAAAAGAGAAAGATATGGGAGCAACGAAGGAGGAGGAATAAAAATAAGGGAAGAACGAAAGCTAATTTAATCAGCTCCATCTCAGCAACATCTACCTGAAACCACAAAAGTGCCTCCCATTTCTTCTCACCCCCACCTAACGACCCTGACCATGCGACCTCTGAGAAAAGGCTTTCGACAGGCTGGCACACGCTGAAACTGAAAGGTGCTAGAGGCCAAGGCAGATTTATAAGACGCCGGCATGCTTGCATATTGTGCCATCTGGAAGATATTTTACAAGCGACATTTGTGGGGTGGCTGCCTTGGCGGCAATGGAGCCTTGACGTCAGAGTGCGCTGGAGGAGCTGCGTGAGTGCAGTCGACAGTTCCTCCTCATTTTCTGGAGGCCCGAGGTTCGGTTTGTACAGATGCCAGGACCGCCAGCAAAGGTTGTACAGGAAGTGGCATCAGCGGCCCCCGTACAAGAAGTCCACGATAGATTCTGTACCGTGATTTCGCGCGCGGTCTGTACCACGTGACGCAGTGAAGGTCTGCGAAACTCCCTCCAGTTTGACCCTCCTCCTCCCTCCCAAGTTCCATCAGCGTCATCGGCACCGGACGTCGCTGATGCCCGTAAAACTAACAAATATCTGGGTGGGAAGTTAAGAAACTGCATATCACGGCTTTCTTGATGCGGGCCCCGAGTTCGGTACACCTTTTGACCGGCTGCCGTTGAAGGCGATTCCCCTCCTTCGCCCCCCCCCCCCAGGTCCAGTCTAGACCCGAAGACAAAAATTCACAGAGACGCGATCGTCGTAGTTATACGTGACGGACACCCGTCACGCGATGAGTGTAGAGGGTGGCTGAAGGGAATGGAGGGTGGTGTGAATGTTGGGAGCGAGCGTGTGTGTGTGTGTGTGAGAGAGAGATCCCCATACCCCTCTCCCCGAACCGTCACTCACCTACGCGATAATCTTCCTTTCTCAACTTCCCGCCGATGACAAACACGTCAGTCACCTACCCGAGCTAAGACGGGATTCCCTCTCCACTCGCCAGCCTACCCTTATCACGTACAGGTCGCACCCACGGGTATCAAACGCCATCGTGACATCTTGTGCTTCTTGCTCGCGACATACTCTGGAAGTCTCTGGATCGCGTTTCTTAGTCTACTCGATCGCACGGGGCCTACGGAGGAGAGCGCTCGCGGATAGCGTTCCTTAGTCAACTCAATCGCTCGGCGATCGAAAGATAGCGCTTTGGGGGTCAACTTAACTGCATGGCAGGTTACAGACAGAACGCTTGCTGGTCCCGCGTTTATCAAGTCAACTGCACCTCGTTTCCGGGTCTTATCTCTCTGTCCACTCATGGCACCTCAGTTTAAAGAAACACTTACTTGCCTCCTTGCACGCCAGACCACAACAACGATACACAAGAAGAAAGGGAGCTGAAGCTGTATACACCACTCAAATAATTAGTCAGTTTTTAATCTAAATAATCAAAACTCTTTTGTTTCTCGTGATCAAGTGTTTCATGAATGTTACATAAACAAACAAAAGGATCTAACGGTTGCTTTAAGAAGCGCTTTGCCTCAAAGTCTTGTCATCACGACGCCAGATACGTGAGCGCTGCTGCTGTGACCGTTGACACAACTAAGGCCATTAAGTATACGTGTACAATCCAGCATACAGCGATAATGCAACAATATTTCTTCCGCTTTTGCTAAGCGCACTGCCAATGCAGTTCTTCCTGCATCCGAAGAGCGTACAAAGTGAGATGATAATCATGGCGACGACGGCGGCGGGGGCGGTGGTGGTGGTGTACCAACTCCACACTCAAGATGAAAGCAGCACTTCGTGTTCTTCCCTCCCAAATCACTTTTAGGTATATTTTCTGATGCCGTGGTCGTTGCCGTCACTAGTCTGGCATGATGAATCCCCGATAACACCATGCACAAAGTGTTTGCCACGGTAACCCCATAATTGCCAGGGTAACCCCAGCACTCCTGCCAGTGGACTTTTTTTTCTTCACGTCCTCTGTTCCATCTCTTAACTGCGGGGGTCACACACCCTACCTGCACTGACCCGGAACTAACAGGAAACCTAAGCAAGCGTGTATCGTGCAACGTGTATGACACACGGGTGGATGGCTAAGCGCGCGAAAGGAACAATTGGGGGTTGCTATTTAGCCTTTCACGCACCCGATCTTCCACGGCAAGACCACGTAAAACCACGTACAGCGACAAAGCTGATAACATCACGACGGCTGCAGACGGAATAATGCACAGGTGGCGGCTTGCACACAAACACTCGGCGATTTAACAGGTAGCGAAGAAGCGAGGAGGTGAAGGATAGAGGGGACGGTGGGTGGGGAGGGGAAGACAGACGAGAGCGATGATGCGGATTCTTCTCGACAGTTATTATAAGGTCTGTGTCAGCCAAGCGCATAGAGTCTCCCCCCCACCCCCACCGTCACGCGGGGAAAGCGCACGAAATGGCGGCCAACTATTCACCCTACACTGCACCCGCTAGAAGGCATCAACGTCACACCCGTGAAACGACCGTCGAGATACAGTGCCGGGTAAGGGGTGTTGGACTATGAAAACCTTCGGGTCTGCGCTGAGAAAAACAGGGAGTACACTCCTACGGGCATTTCACGTACTAGCTTTAAAAAAAAGTACACACGGTCTGAGAATGATGGGAGGTGGAGGAGATAATTTCAAGACATTTTTTTAAGGACACAGAAAACTTGTGCGCGTATCATCTTTGTTTGACTTGTTTATTTCTGACTTGCGTGACTCCAGTTTACTGTTTAGTCACATATAAGCAGTCGTACTTCTGAGAAAAAAATATTTATATATGTCGTCCTGACTACACGTCGCTTCTGATTATACACGGTGGGACAGGAACGTATCCTCCTGTGAAGTGGAGGCACGACTGTACTCACATACATCAGGAGACAGCAGCTGCAACACTGGTCACACAGCTAAACCGTTGTTAATCCAGTTTTTTTCTGATACCTAGCGCTTTTAAGTTTCTCGACTCATTCCATTTTACCAAATCATCCGACATCTGAACTACGGGAAATATTTTACCCGTAAGCGTCTCGTGCGCACGTGCATCACAGACACGAACGCGCGCCCACGCACAGAGAGAGAGAGACCGAGCTTCACGTGCACGTTTTACTGGTTTACGTTTGATTTCCTCGGACATCAAAAGCCATTTTCTTACAAGTGAAAGCATATCAGCATGACTGCTGTTTAACGGGTGTGCACAATGCCCACATACTGCAAAAACGGTCGCTGCTATTATATTGTTGATGTCTTTAATATTTAATGTTAGTTAGGTCTTAAAACGTCTATTGTTCTCTATACCTGCACCGGCATTTTTTTTTGGGGGGGGGGGGGGCCGATGATGCTGGTAGAGTGGAACAACTGCCAGAATTTGCATTTTCATCCCCATACGCCGCAAAGAACGCCCACTCAGTACTATTGTATTTGTGACATATTTGATCTTCAATGTTATTTGCATCTTCACATTTCTGGTGCGGGTGGAGCTGACAGAAGTGGAAAGACTGCCAGTGTTTGCCTTTCATTTTTTAAAGCTTGAAAAAAATTAAGTAATTTTATCTTTGCATATTTCACCTGAGTTACACTTTTCCGACATTGTGGTGTTGGCAAGCTTGTTCACAAGAGCGCCCTGCCCTCTCTATAGGTCTGGGTAAATTTCACGAGCGGGTTTTGAACGCAAAGCCTTCAAGTTAGAGCCACACACCGCAAGGTAAAAGTGGGTCACGACAGCACCATTATCTACAAGGTTAGCAACTGCTGGTCTCTACCAACAGTCCTGCTAGGTTTATCGCCCCGTCTCCTCCCATCTTCCTCCATGGAGACTAGCGGCCGAGATCCTGAGCTGCATTCCCAGCTGCCAAGTCGGAGTTGCGTGGAGTATCCAAGGAGAAGATCTGCTGGTGATTTCCGCTAATGCTTGTATTGAAGACAAGAAACAGATTTGGAAACAGACCGCCTCCCCTCTGTCTAGAGTTCAGATGACTTCCCCTCCCCTCCCTCTCCCACCATTAGTACAAGTTCCTTCTTGAAATAAATCACGATGTACCACCCGCCCTTACTCTACATGTTAGCCTCCGAGTACCCCCTTAAAACTGTGCCAAGCAGCAGACGACAACATTTTCTTACAGCCTGTTTCTCAAACCGATCCTCATACAAACTTTCTGTTTGTTTTTTCACTCTGTTCCGCTGTGGCAGCTGTCTATTGTTTATTATTGAGTCGCTCTACGGTCCTGCCATGACAACGAAAAAAAGGTGGAAAGGGAACAGAGGTGTGCTTGACACGAGGTCTAATTGCAGCCCCCTCGTCCAGCTTCCATTGGCTCAGCCGTTTAATTCTTTCTAAAATATACATATTTTTAAGGGGGTATGGAAAAGGGACGATGCTGATGTTTCTGTACAGGGTAGGGGGAAGCTAACCGCTTCTCTGTGCGCCTGTGAGTGATGCGCTGGAAAGAAGGTCTTGAACTCTTCCAGTTCTCATCCTTCGGTGCACGTGTACGAATGCTGTCGCACGTAAGATATGTGAGATGGGGTAGGGGGTAGGTAGGCTACAGAAAAGATGACAAAATTGTAATGCCTTTCACAGTTCACTCTTCTCTTTCCACCCGTACACGCGATCGCTTCCCCCTTTCACGGGTCCGCGCCAGACTTCGGTTTTGACAGCCCCTGTCATATTTCCCGTCCCTTACCGCTGTCCCTCCCCAACCCTCAGACTCCAGCCTTGCCCCATACCCCTCCGAACCAACCTACCCATCCCTAGCAACCGTCACTACGCGGATGACAGTAGACATAGAAGGAACAGATGCGCACTCAGATACTGTCGGCTCTTCTGTCAGTTGGGGGCTTGACGCCTACACGAGGATGCCTCGCGCTTCGGTTTTCACGGTGCAAGCCTCCCCTCCCCATTTTATCTTTCTACTCCCTCAAAAAAAAAAAAAAAAAAGCGTCTAGCAGCATGGGGTGGACCCTGCAGCTGTTGCTGTGCTGTCTGTCTTTCATGCCAGGAGAAAACGGAGTAATTACATCGGATTAGTAAGCTGCTTATCGCCCATTGCCAACTTCTCTCCGGTGCTGCTGAGGTATCAAGGGAAAGGCGATGTTCTCCACCCGCTTATCTCGACACTGCAGTGCGTTAAGACTCAACCCCCAAATCTGAGCCAGTCACAACTATAATCTTTGATAGCTCCTCATGGGGAAGATAGGTCAGACCGACGAATAATTAAAATTATAACTAATTTACAATGGTAAAATATTCACAGACGCGCGCGTGGACACACACACACACACACACACACACGCACACACAATTTATATATGTCTGGTATTTCGGTGTAAGAGGTTTTTTTCTTTTTTTTTAAGCAAATCATTTCCCGTTGGAGCATTGGGATCTGCAGTTAGTGACATAATTAGACCATTATGCACAAGATAGCGGGGGGAGTAGATGCTGATGGACGGTTCTCCTAGTTGTATGCAGCAGTATGTGTCCTCTGTTGCTGAGTAGATGAATACGCGACAAAAAGACAGGCGACGAATAAATAAATACCAAAGAAAGCACTGAAATGTGCAGAAATATAACCTTAACAGCAGCTAGAGGTGGATGAATGAAAATCGTGACTGTGCGTGGATTTTATGACTATCTCATGTGTATCGTGTAATAAAAACAAAGTGTATTAGTATTTAATAAGGGAAAATGTGTGACCATTAGCTTTAGGCTGAAGCGAGATCTCGCGAGAGACGAGTGTAATTCAGGCGCCGCATACCTGTGCATTGAATCGTAACGACCAAGTTGCAGGTTCTTCACACCCCACCCTACGGGACAGGACTGCTTAGGAAAGCAGGTGGGTGTGTTGTTCACTCTCCCACCCCTGTCCTCTGATTCCAGAAACGTTGTGTTTGACATATGTGCCGGTCGTTGCTAGGTCTTGTGTAGGGCCTCCGCCATATTACCATCGACATCACGTGACCACAGAGTACGCCGTCACATGAGAACCCTGTCAGCCCAATGGGAGCCTCGCTTTCCTGTGTGACGTCACCCCGTGTGCTAGTTGCCTATGCCCTACTGTAAGTAGTCCGTCTACTAGTTGCCCATGCCCTTTTGTAAGTAGCCCGTGTCCTAGTTGCCTATGCTAAGTAGTAAGTACTATGCTAAGTACTAAGTAGAATAACTCCTGTAGAGTCTATGATATTTTAAGCACTGTCCTGACCTCATTGCGCACGACTGCATATTAACAATCATTACCGGTTGTAATAAAGAGCACTCAGGCCATGGACCTATCTGTAGACTATTATAATGATCAGATATAAAAGGACTTAATGAAGAGTGTATAATATTGCAATGATCGTATATAAGAATTATATTAATATATTAATGAAGGATGTCCTAATATTGTTTGTCTAAATGTTATTGAATTGAAAGGAATGCTCGACTGAAGATATTGTTTGGGTTAAAAAAGATGTTTATAATTTTCTTTTGACTCACCTTTGTGAGGGTCGATTTTGGTTTTTGTCATAAATTTTTTTTTATTTGCATTTCATTGCTGACTCTGTTCCATCTTTACCCTGGAATTTTTATTGCATGTCTGTGGTGTGTATTTCAAACGTGGTTTAAACGAAGCAGGAGTTGACTACTTTTAGAAGATTGTGTTTTATGTTGTTCTTTGTTCATAAAAGTATATCACGGCTTGGACTATAAAAAGGCGATCGTGTTTCTTTTGAAAGATTGCCCACAACTTCCAAGTGAGTGTAACCTGATGACCCTTCGCGAGCCTCCCCTTCCCATCCAACTTCTGCTCCCCACCCCCCACCCAACTTATGCCCCCTACCCCCACCCCACCCCTCTTGTCCTGCTGCAACTAACCGAGAGGCGACTACTCCCAGCATCCCCTGCGCGATCAGTTGGCGCAGCGATTCACCTGCATCACAAAACCCGTATGTAATCCGTGCACAACTGACTGCTGTCTGTGTACTTATTCCAAACCATCTTGTCCCAAGGGCCGATATGATGACAGATACCGAGCAATGATCTAATAATAAAATACAAAAATGCTCCGGAATAATCAAGATGTACATTAAACAACTAGCGGTCGGCAAAATCAGCCGTGTTGTGTTTGAAAAACACTGGTTTACTGTGTGGTTTGCTGGCAGCCTGAAAACTATCATCCGATCAGAGAAGGGTTTCATGGTTTCCCAGATCGATGTACTTCAGAACGGACAAGAGATCAATTTAACACTTGTGATAATTGTCTGTTTATAGCTGGCAAAGTTTAAGTCACCCCATCACCTTCAAACAGTTATTTGCCACGGAATGTTTTAGCACAGAGGTTGGAAGGAAGACTGTATTTTCACTTGTCACTGAGATCCAAAGAACAAAGCCAGCGGCCTCTGTGCATTTTAGTCATTTGCAGTCTGTGAATGGTATTTTTTTTAATTGGTGTTTTACGCCGAGCCAGCAACTAAGGCTATATCACGGCAAGGCAGCTAGCCCTGTAAACAGATGCCACATGCAGAGAAAGAACAGCGTGCCCGAGACGAGAACTGAACCCAGGACAGCCAACCTTCACTGTATTGGTGACAGGCGCTAACCGTTGCGCCACCGGACCGCCTGTGAATAATATACAAGAAGTAGCAAGTACCAGGCGAGAGACAGCCACAAGGAGGTTCGCTTCTCGCGATGGCGGCTCTGCCTCCAGCCAATCGAATTCTAAAACTCAAACACATTTTCTTTTAACTGCCTTCTTTAAAAAAAAAATCTACGAACCTCTTAAACTCAATAAACTTTAAATCCAACCCTCGTTGCACGTGCGCAAAGCAAACAAACTAAGCAAATAAAAATAAACATATTCCCCTCGCCAGACAGTTGAGTCATTTGCATCCCGGTGGATAGTGCCCAACGATGTGGCAATCCGTACAACAGAAAAGAACGTTTCGAGAAACAAAAATCCACCAAATGTCGGGTCCGTGATGATGACTATATTTGCCGTGTTGTTGTCTCTACCACTGTGCCCGCTTGCATGAGAACTCGTATGCCGTACACCTAACGGCTCGTTAAGGCGATTCGCGCTCCTGAAGCTACTGGAATGTTCGTGAATGTTCAGGGGATTGCAATGTTAATGTGTAGGCCTTCCTTTTGTTCGGGAAAGACAGAGATGTCAGGAAAGATGCAAGACACGGCAAGCGTTTATAAAACTTGGGTAAATACAAGGAAAAGAATGGTGGCATCAAAATACAGAACGGGGAGGGGAAGGACAGAGTAAGAGGGGATGGAGGGAAAAGGCTAAATGTCAAAAATACTTCCGATGCGAAAAGACTGAGTGTGCTGCGGAAGTTTGCTCAAGATCGTTTACGCCGCGTCAGCAGCAAACGTAGCGGATTCTTTTTTTTTTTTTCGTTGTCGGCTCTCTACCTTCATAATCACTATTTTTAACTGCTTCCCCCCATCCCCACCCTCCACACACCTCCGTCTCTTTATTTTTTCTTTTCTTTCCGCATTATCGCTGTGGAAGCGGGTGGGACGGACTCGCGAAAGTGCTTCACACACAGTACGAGACCAGCTTGCAAAATTCAACATCTGGCTGTTTCGTTTCTCACGTGCAAAAAGACTGAGGTCATAAAAAGGAAGGGGAACATTAAAACCCCTTTCCCTTAAGACAGACTTACAGATATATGCCCTCGTGTCTAGGGGGTGCATCTGTAAGAAATCAGGCCTTAGATTTTCGCCGAAATGTATCACCTTGATATATGCACCCACGCACGAGAGGGGCCCTCAAGACTGTTTATAGATTCCAACGGAGGAAGAGCCCTCCCCCTCCCCACCCCCTTCCCGACGAATCCTAAATGGAAGAGGATGGGATGGGGAGGCGGGAGGGGGGCAGGAATATGTAAGCATCCCATTATTACAAACAATCGCCCCTGGGTTAGCCCCAAACTAAACAATTTTTGTTCCTTCGCCCTCAATTTCTCGTGTGTTTACGACAAGCCGGCGAGAAGAGTAGGGCTGTTAGCGTTAGAGCGCCCCCTTGTAAGCACAAGCTTGTTGGAGTGTACTTGATATACCAAGCCTCGGGCACCTGACTTCGGTCCACGGAACTTCAGCTTCCACAGGATGGAAAGCGAAAAGACGGGTGTGGGTGAGGCATTTGGGGCGAACAAAACTGTTGCGTTGAAAACGTTTCTAACCGGCAAAAAGACCAAATGTCGTGGTGGTAGTGGAGACGAGTGAACCGAAGCTGCGAGCCAGAAACCTAGGGGGTCTGTCAGTGACTTCATTGTTGAGGTCAGAAACTGTTGATTGGGACCTAATCCAAACTCTCAGAACATTCTCTTGTCAAGCCCTGCAAGGTACACCTTGTGACTAAACACAACATGGCAGGGGGAGGAAGTGCCTTCCCGAAGACACTTAAGGCTCTTGATCCAAGGGCGAGCATTTCCAAGCCCCTAAGTCGGCATCAAGTTTCCTAACCCTTCATACTATGTCGCGGTCGAGACAAACAGTGGGATAGGGGGCTGGTGGGAAGGTGATTCACTCTCTCTCACACACACACATACACAGAGACAGAAAAAGAGAGAAGAGCGACGGGATCGCTGGAGAAGGTGTTCAAATCTCGCCTTCAGCATAAGAACTTTTTCCATGTTTAAGAACTTTTGCTACGATAGAATCCTGATTGCTGACTGGCCATAAACACCAACAACCAACAGAGCAACCAAACTTTCTCTCCCTTTTCTCGCTTCTTTCGTTCCTAGTGTGTATTGAGTGCGAACAACTCCCGCAGATGATGTCATGTATCTATTATCTACCAGTGGTGATACCCCGTCCAGACATGCTGGAACATCAACGGCACACCCAGCCAGTCAGGTCGTCTCCAACCCTCGCCCCTCTAATATTCTCCTCGCGCCCCTGTCTTCGTTCTTGAATTTAAATGCGGTGACGTCACGGCCAATTAGGAGCCGTTGGGTTCAATTTACAGGTGACTTTTCATGCTTCGCGAAAAGTTGCGGGCCTTGGACCTCACTTTACCTGGCAGCGTTAGTGCGACGGTAAACACGGAGGCTGGACGACCCGCAGACAATTTTCTTTGCTGCACGCAGTTGGCGTCCTCGCGAGATCACGCGACACTAATGCACCATGGGTAGTCGGGTAGTCGATCGTGCGCCTGCATACCACTGGGAGGGTAATTACAATGCAGTTGTGACGGACCGCTGTGTAGACAGGCCGGCTGCTCGCCCTTGGGGGCCGCAGACAGGGAGGGCAAAACTAGGAGAGGAACAAAGATGAGTGGATGCAACTGCGCCTCTGGGTGGCTTATTCATGTAAACACCCCCCACCCCACCCCACCCCATCTCTGTTCAGAAATCCTAGGTAGGTCACGTTTGTACTTTACGCATGCGTAACAATGAATCTACTTTGATATGCTTCAAATTTCAGACTCAGAGCTAGTTAAAATGTCCAAAAAAACATCTTGAAAAAATGTGTGCATTTACACCGTAAATGATATCAGTGTTGGTCAAATCAGGCTTAACGCATGCGCAAACCAAAACGGAAGTGGTTGGTCTCACATGACCAGTCAGTTGTCTATCAGACACAAACAAGTTCGTGATTGTACTGGCTTTACTCGGAGGGCGTCCGGTAGTGTACTGGTTAAAGCACTCGCTTGACATCACTACAGTAAGAGGTCCTGGGTTCAGATCCCGTCTCGGGACCATGTACGTGACGCACTTATTCGCAGGCTGTGCGTCGGTGGCTTTCTCTAAGTACTCCGGTTTTCTCTCCACTCCCTTTCCTCAGAGAAATCATCTCAAGTATTCAGTACTTTCCTACTGAATCAACCAGTCACCCAACCATACCTGTACTTGGGCCTAACTCATAGCTAAGACCACGCAATATATAGAAATGCCTGTCCGAAACGATGCAGTCTCATCAGATTTTACGAGATAAAATATAAAACTGTCACGATTATAAAGTGTGAAAAATAAAAAATTCTTAGGTTAAAAAATTCTGATTCTAGACCTAAGTCATAATTATTAACGGAACACATGATTAACTCAACAGGCAGTAAAACAACAAAGGACTGGACTAATTAATGATGACGAAGGTCTAATTATGCCGGAATAACGTAACAACCTTGACTAACCCTCAGACACTAGAAGGATGACCGAGCAATGAAATAGTATTAAAACCGATGAAACGAGACAGACCTTTCGTACCAATGGCACTGGAGTGAGATTGTAAAGCTCGAATGATCAGTAATTTTATCCTCACCTTCATCTATTAGCTGACTAAAGTGAAAGATTTCGAAAACCACGTGACCAGTGCCGATATGACATAACTGACAACTGCCATCACCAAAACGAGTAACAATGAGAAAATGTCGAAGTATTACAACAAGACCAGTTAACAGTGTAAAGAAATCATAACAAAAGCTTGTCAAAGTGATCTGTTAAAAAGTTAAAAAGTTTCTTAAGCTTATGGCAGGAGTAAGTAATTTGAATTTAAATTTTAAAAAGTTCCTGCGTGCGCGTGTGGGTAAGGGAGGGGCTTGGGAGAAGTTTCAACAAAGACAGCGGAGCTGGTTCCAATTATAAATCTCTCCACTGTCACGCAGTAGATGTCAGCAATAATTAGTCTGTACTTGCTTTCTTCTTGCAGAAGTCAGAAGTCCGTCTCAATTCTGAATTCCGGTTTCAGCCGACCTTGAACTTACCCGTCCTGCAAAAATTTCATCCTTCGCCTAGAAAAATGCCAAGAAAAGGGGGTAAACATGTCACGGCCTAGCTTTCTCCCCTTTAAACTAAACTGTAAAAATCCCACGAAGAAGAGAACCGGAGGCCGGGTATCTTATCGCACAGCACGGGTGTACACACTCAGGCGCACTCAGTCCGGTCCGTGCACACGCTTCGCTTGCTGCGCTACAGTTCGCACGTGCTGAGCACGGTTGACCCCCCCTGAACCCCGGAGGCACCGAAATCCTCCCACCCCCACCCTTCCCAAGCACCAAGGGGATCATGAGGCGGGGAGGGGGTACCAGGAGAAGAAACAGACTGTAGGTACTGCTTGCTGCACAAATACAGTCGCAGAACACAAACCAACAGACAGAGCCGCCGCCTTGCCTTGCTTCCCGCCTGTATATTTCTTTCTCCACCCCTACATCCTCCCGCCACATCTGCCTGAAGCAGATTAAACACAAGGAATACCCTACACAGGATACCGGAATGTTTCTCACAGGCAGGCGAGATATGTCGTTAACCTCTAGTTAATGCCGAGACCGTTATTCGCAGCGGCACAGGTGCAAGGCGATGTCGGGTATAATGCACTGACACACGTACAGGTGAAAGGGCTGCGTATGAGGACGATATAGGGGTTAGATTGCTGTCTATGCCAAAATACTACTGTATGATAATAAAGTAGGTGCAAGCTATCCATTTATTACAAAATAAATAATATCATGTCAGGTGCAGGACATGTCCACTGTAAGGATGTAAGAGACTTGTCATTGCTTGAGACAGCATCAGGTGTTGTAATCATACAGACCTGGGCGTACAATAGTCGTTTTATGTATATGACATACAGGTAATAAACTCTTAGATTGACAACAACTGTAAACAATTAATACCCATCGTAATAACACTCTTGTATATGTACAGGAAACAAATTACAATGTACAGCTCCTACTACATGACAACGACTGGTGCGGATGCTGAGCTGGAGATAATGTACGGTAATTAAAAGAAATCGGAAATACTGTTCACAAGCAAAGAAACTGTTATGCGTTCTTTTGTTGGTTATTGTCTTTTCCTCCAAGTTGAGATGATCTATAATCATTAAAAATGTCTCTGGGTCTAATCTGATAAAGACGGTTCTTTTGTTCTTTTTCTTCTCAAAAATAAGTTCTTAGAATTCTTCTATCAACAGCAGAAGGACAGGTAAATCGCTCAGTTACCTGCCAGTCACGTGGGGAATAATTTTTGTCGTGTACTGCTTTGAGCAAGCAAGTGATTACTCACGCGCGAACACACAGCACGGAAAGATATACATGTGCGTGCGTGTGTGCGTGCGTGCGTGCAGATGAGCAGCATGTCGCTGTGTTCATCGCCCTCACCATCTGCAATCTCGGCTTGCCTGGTGCCGCTGGCGATAACTTGTTCATACACGATGCTGGGCACGCATCTGTGCACCCGATACATGACTCATCTTGTGAGTGCGAACATCATGTTTCATCTGGCTCCGTGCTACCGATGCGGCCGCCTGCCCTCAGACCCGATACGAATCTGATAAACCTGGCATCGGATTATCAGCATCAGGACAGGAGAGGGGTAGGGGTGACTGGCGTCTGTTGTTTCTCAGAAAGCCACCTCAGGAGTCTCTCTCTCTCTACCCCTCCTTGTACAAATAAATTATGCATTCCTTCGCCTCCGTTAACAGACTCTCAGACCGACCTAGCTGTCCCTTCTTTGTGTATTCAGGTATATTGGAAACAGGAGAGGAAGGAGGTTGGCGGTTCGAATCTCGCTCGGGCATGTGACTACAGGGGATGTAAAGGCCGCGAAGGAAATGGATTCCCTCTTCTCCATAAAGTGGTCTGTACACGTTGAACCACTCAAAATTCACTGTTAAAATGTCCTTACACAATGGGAGAGACCTTTTATTTATTTTTTCGCGGGAAACCATTCAGCAGCAACAGCACTAGAACTGCAATAGTATCGGCATTAACAACTGCATCTGCTACACACTCGCTGAAAGATTATTTTTGCCCACTTTCCACCCGTTTTGTAAGGGCGCCCAGTTCAAATGGCATCACGATGAACCCAAGAAATCAAATCCAGTTTGACATTACCAAAAGCCCGCAATGCAAAACTACAAACATTTCTCATCTCTTTCTCTTTTGTTATTGTTAGTTTCTTTAGTTTCAAATTTTAAAAAGTGTTTATTTAAACCCAGAATCAGACAACAAATAACGGACGAGCAAATCCGTTATCTCAAGCGACCAGTCAGCTGTCCATCAGACATATAAAAGTTGATTGAATGCACTACATGTATTCGGGCTTAACTCGCAGTTTTAAAAGACCACAATCCGCAAAAAAATTACTTAGGTTCGGTAAAATTTCTAATAATCGCCTTAATGATGACTTCACAAAGTTCAACTCAGGGTCACGCACAGCCAACAGCGCTATAAATAGAACAGGATTTCAGAGGAGTTGAATGAACTGTTTCACAATCCGCCACATTCTGTAAAATTCTTTCCAGACCAATGTGCCTGGCTTCCGACCAAACCGACTGAATGACACGGTGGCTTTTTTTATGACAGTAACTTGATGCACACAAATAATTAATATGCACACTAATCAGACTTTTGAAATCACTGCCGGGGGTACTTACTTCGACGGCTACTTCGTCGACCCATTTTTTTTTCATTTAACAGAAATATAAGAAATGCAATACTTATGCTTAGCAATATATGCTTCATAAATTATTCAGACTTTTATTTATTCCTCTTAAAGGGACAGTTGCGATACAGTTAAAAACCGAGTCATAATATCTCTATTTCCAAAATTAGTTTGTTGTGTCACCAAGAATACCGTCCATTATCATTTAGCCTTTCCTAGGGATTTCGGATCATAAAACAGCACAAAAGTGTCATAAAAAGACGGTATATAGGAAATAAATCTGAATTAAAATGGTTTTGTTCAAAAAAAAAAAAGGTTTGGAGATTTGTTTTGCGAATACAGTTCTGAATCACTCACTATCGTGGCGAGTTAACGGGGGGAAGGGGGGAGCGAGATAGCGATTCGGTCTCCCCAATAAAAATTACATGCGAAGCAGACGTCTGCCATTCCGACAGCACTGGTATTTCCAATATTCACGTACGCGTGCAAATTGAACCTGTTAACAGTACACCTGTGATCATGTGTGTGTCTCCTATTTTCTAAGGGAACAACGTGCTAAACACGAGATACTGTGGCGAGAGCGAGGTGTGGGGGGTGGGTAGTTCGCGTGAGTTCCTTCATATCTTTTCTGTGGAACCTCAGATCCTATCTGATGAACCTCAGACGTGGCAGTTAGCTCGGATAGTGGGGTAGAACCAGAAGAGACAATTTTTATTTTTAAAAAAAAAGAAACTGTTTAGTCTGATCGTTATCAACTACGGCGACACAGTTTCCGAAGACACAAAAAAGATTGTCGTGTCGGCTTTCCGGAGTTTTCTTTCACACACGCACCTCCAACTGAAATTGTGGAAAATAAGGTTCTGCGTGTCTTTAGTTTTTGGTTCCCTGTCCATGCACACCAAACTTTGTCTTCCAATGGCATGAGAAAATGTTTGCCTGGTGAAAGAATTACGAAGCCACAGCCAGATTAGCAATCCTTTAGCTTTCTTTTCTACTAGGGGTACCATCGAAAATCGTTGCAAAGCGACAGGTCCCCCCCCCACGTGCACCCTGACAGAAAAAAACAAGGAGGAAGAAAACCCTATCACTCGATTACAAGAGCACCCTCTGGTGTGCGTGCGTGCGTGCGTTCTCCTAATCCAGATCACAAATATAATGATGAATGAGGGGTTTCCTCTCTAACTTGGTGTTTCATTTCAACCTCGGACCTCGCTCCATTCAAACCTTGTATCACTCGCTGCCTTCAAATGTGTCGCTGGCAGGCAAATAGCGATTTAAATCTGCTATTTGACAGTTGCAGGGGACTCTACTCGAAGACCTGGTTGTCAGCCCTTGTCAGCCAGAGTCACACATTTAAAAAAAGGGGGGTACTAGGAAAGAGTACATGTTCCTCCGCTAATACCCCGCCTTTCTATAGGATACGTATGACAGAGTGTTACAAAACCAATGGCGGTGTGATAAATTGAAAATATTTCTCTACCTAACATCTTTATCCTTCAAAGTGTCGTCTACGCCAAGCTTTATAAAATATATTTCTTTGTTTCAAGTATATCTGATTCGAAAAAAAAACACCTACAGAACAGGTGGCACAGGTGATAGCTGTGCCTTTGAAAGACCGATAATTATGTCTGCAAGAAGTAGAAAATTATTTCATGATCAATGAATTCATAACTTGCAATGAATTCCCCAGGGTCATTTAATTAAATTTTTTTCTGGTTAGAGTTTATTGTACAAAGTTATCGTTCCTTTGTCGGTCTTTGATATCAGAAGGATGGGCTCATAAATACATAGATACATAAATGATTAAAAACATCACCATGCACAAAATGTTCAGAACACGGACATCATCAGTATCAATATACAAGTGCTGGTGTCTTGCAGGATACAGCATGTAAGGAAGCCAATGCCATATTTTTAAACCGTCAGTTGAGTGACGTGAGCAAAGAAATTAAGCCTTATAATTACATGTAAAATTCGATCTCCAGCGCCCAAGAAATGAAAACATGCACACACGCCATACTAGCGAACAGATGCGCTGAGAGTGCACACGCGCAAACGCACAAACACACGTACAACAAAATATCCACATTAGACGAGCTTATTGATAAAGCGGCCCAAATCGGGCATCGCAGACAAACCTGAGATATATAATTCCAAGAGGCGCCGTATCACATCTTCGTCAAATGATGAGTCACTGTCCTGGCTGTAGCTCACGATGTTCACGCCCTCGCGTTCTCTCCTTAAACCACCTCAAAGATCCGCCGGCCCTTTGAAACACGAGCTCTCAACCCACGCTGCAAATACCCCCGTGGTCCCAGGTGTACAACCTCCATATGTCATCCTGGGCAGTAATGAAGTCTTCTTCCTCCAAATAAGCAGACAAAACTCTCAGATTTCAAGAAAGCTGGGAGCTTGCTCGTTTGGTCTCGTCAACGAGCAGACTTTACAGACGAGATCTTCTACAAGACTTCCGAACGTGGTCCTCCAGCAAAACGTGTAACCGATATCATAGCAGAATTTCAGACCGTGGCTTTCCAGCAGACTTCCAATGCGGTCCTCCTGCAGACTTCCAAAGAGGTCAACGCACCGGCGAGAAAACACACTTATGCCCAGTTGTTGTTGAATCAGCAAGCATGCGTGCTGGAGCTGCAGTCTCTGGAGTCGTCGTCCTTGTTATTCAACTCACAGCAGCCCAGACTCCTCCTCTCCTTCCTCGCGCCACTCTCTCCACGTCCTCTCTGACCACACCCTGACCTCTGAACCACACCGATCGCAGGCTACGTCACAAGGACATCATTTCAAAGCAGCTTTTGTATGATCGTGCCTGAGCCATGACCCTAAGCTGTTAAGGCCATCAAAGTGACTTCATTTTAGGTTCTTATTTGCTCGGCAAACCACTCAACATTCACGTGTGTCCACACTTCTGATGCTAGAGGCCAGGAATATGAGGGTCTAACCAAAATGGCAGTTCGCACTTCGCGCGATCAAAATCACAAAAGAATCAGTTTGATGTAGCCATAAAATGTATGTCAGCGTTCATAAATGTTTCTAGAGTTTAAATTTTTATTCTTTGAGTGTCCAATAAAAATGCTGACATAGCACCTCTACAACCAACATGGTGTACATTCATTTGACGAGAGCGTACAGTGTCAACGTAGGAATATCAATGTTTTTATTTTTATGTAGTCTTACTGAATATGTTATTCAGAAATTTCAAGCTAGGTCTTCTTTTAATTCTGAATATGATCTGGGTTTTGAGTTTATAAATCTACCAGACTTTCCGTCGGATGAGATCCAGTCAGTTCTCTCCTAATTTGTGCCAATGACTCCTGCCACTGCCAGTATAAACAAGAGGTAATATCGAACATTCTTTGCCACCTCAGTCCTGTCTGATGACTCAAACACTGATGCCAACTTCTTGCCTTTTGTTTGTTGCCGTTGCGATTGGCAAGAAGGGGTATTGTTCAACTTGTCATTATTCCAACAAATTTTACTTTCATGATAATCTACGATTTATGCCACGTGTCCACTGCAATGATTTTGGCTGCTCCCGCTGAAAATGTCGATCTTCTGCGATTATTCCAACACTTGGTGCTGTCTGATGGCATTCAAGATCTCAGTCTGATGACAATGAAATCTCCCTCGTTGTAACCATGGTAAGAAAAAAATCCGCCTTCGCAGCATTGCAACGTGGTGGGCAGAGCTCAACTCAACAGAAAATCTAATCGACGATCATCCACTGATAATTCCGCAGGATCTTACAATCTCTCTTCACGATCCCCTTTCCTCTCTGTAAGCTGCCCTCACGGTTGAAATCCTTTACATGTGAATGAATGTCAACACAGTTAACCATCTGTTCTCCTTCTTTTCACAGGTTACCCTCCACAACGATACTCAGCATGCCGCCACAGATTCACAGATTACCGGACAGCGGAATTCGCCACACACACACACACACATAGAGGTGGGGTTTATGTCCCTAGTGCACGCGAACTACTACACTGTTCGCAAGTCGAACAAAGCCAGCAAGAGACACCAGGACCGATCAAATGACCAGACCTTTGGCCCAAACACCAGAGTCGTCAACCTTCAGTGTTTCCGAACAGCACCCAGTTTTTACACAATGTTTCCAAACGAAACCATCCGAATACCTTGCATTTAAAATAATCCTTCTTGGGAGAACAGCCAGACTCTGTCTACTGTTTTTAATACCGATAAACACGCAGATATCCAGAATTAAGAGGGACAAAACTCTTCGCCATCATCCAGTGGGAAACGATGCCCCACACGCTTCAAGCGCGAGCTGAATATACACTCAGGTCCAAACACCCAGACTTTGGACTTTAAGAAAAGGATTCCACATACCTTTTCACTTGCTCGCGCGAAAACTGAACACCCGGAAAAGTCACGTACAGGTGTCAAATGATCGATTACTTGCTCTTTCTTTTCTCCCAGTTGCAACGGTCGTCTGCTCCTCGAAGAAAGGTCGACTCCAGAAAGAGATCTGATCTCCGTCAACACACAGACCAGCGACGTTTCTTCCGGAGTTTGTTTCGTGAATGAAAACGTCACCAGACCACGTTGCTGTTGCTTCCTCCGCCTGTCACGCCAACGGCTCTCAAAACGGTCGAAGCGTGGGAAGAAGGATGAAAAAAAAAAGACAATCCAGACCACACAGGACTGACGAGTGACGACTGACGAGAGCGTCAAGAATCGGCGTTCCTCCCTCTCCTCGTCCTCGTTTTGTCCCAGCAGCAACGAAACACACTGCGGTGGTACTCACGGCGAAACTTAAATCTGACGAACAGAACACACACACATAAAAAAACTCATAAGGAAAGAAGGGTGAGATATGAAGAAGAGACCTGGAGATAGGGGTGCCGGGTGGCGTGCGGCGCGGGGTGAAGAAGCCCAACAGAGTTTCTCAACTTCATCTTCCTTCTTTCGGCTGCCACCCAGGTTTGCCGAGGGTTGTTAGTCACAGCAATTTGACAGGGAGTGGAGAGGGGGGTGGGATGTTGGGAGGTCAAGACGAACCAATGAGCAAGCTAGGCCCGACCACCACCGCGCTCCCTCATGGGCAGGGCCGGGGGGCCGGCTATCACAATCGGAAAATAAGTTGTGTTTTACAGAGAACAGCGAGAAACGAAAGCTCAACACGCCTTGGGGGGAGGCCGCGGCGGACCACCCACATACAAGGCGCTGTGAAGGCAGGCCGGCGGAGAAGGCAACAGGCAAAGCCGTTGCATGGCGAGTCGGGGGAACAAGCAAGGGGTCGAGATCACGGCTCCCTTTAGAAGCCAGTCAGAAATCTTTAGCGCCGAAATGCCGCTAGGAGGTTAAAGGGAAGGGGGGATGGCTGGATTCAGATAGAGACTGACGGGCAGCAACAACAGGGTGAAGAACTTGGGACTCGGGTGATGTGTGTGTGTGTGAGGGAAGGAAGGAGGGGCAGATGAGATTCGCGTGAAAGAAAATGACAGAAAACTGTTGGCTGGTAAAATGCAGAAAAAAATTATGTTCTGGATGAGAAATCTCTAACTGGGGAACAGCAGTTGATAGAAACGACACACCTATCAAACAATGACAACCTGCACCACGAGTTCTTTAAGGACCTCCATGATAGAAACGAAAGAAAGAGAGAGAGAGAAAAAAAAAAACAAGAAAAGTGGGTGGAGGTATGCAAATGAATGAATAGGTCATGGAAGTCTCGCGATGGGGCGGGATCGGGTGACAGTGGAGTAACTTCGTTATCCCTCCCATAAACACGATTAACCATTAACACCAGACGCTTCCTCCCACCGCTGGTGCACGCCGGGAAGGGCTGCTGACGTCAAAGCGCGCCGTTATGGCGGTTGTCCGCTCTGTGGATCACTGACGAGAGCTTGCTGCAGCCCCCGGGTGCTGTGAGACTGGCCAATCACAGACCGGAAATACCTGGGATTTCCCGCTCGCTGCCCCCTTTTTTTTTTTAATCAGGTATCGCCGATGCCGTCAGGTGGACAATAATGAGCTAATTGTTATAAAGGCCCCCGACAATAAGTTGTAGCGATCTCTCGTGTGATACCAGAGTGGATGCTAACCCCCAAATCAAATTACATAACTCGCTTCCGATCATGAAATATGGGTTTTTAAACATCTTCATACAAAGAAAGAGGTCTGAATAGTTAAGAAGAGAATAAAGATGTTGACAAAGTCTGAGTCGCTCGCTACAGGGAGAAAATATTTGTCAGGCGTATGTATGTATGTGTGGGCTAAGTAGCCTCACTGTTTGACCTCTTCCTGTTCAAATGTTTTCAATGTTTTAAAGCATGCAACAAAGCTATAAGTGGATAACCTCTGGTCTTCTAAAGTGAGAGAGGCATTGTTGTCTTCATGTCAGAGAACATCACAGTGAGTCTTGAAAACATGCATCTTTCTGATACCGATATGAACTTCACGGGGGTTACAGTCGGGTTTCTTTATTGCTACGTGCTGTATTAGTCTTCAATATACTTGTAAAGTAAACTGTCAGTTAATGTGGAGAATTATCGTGTTATCGATGTGATCACAACCACGCTGTTCTCTCTCTCTCTCTCTCTCTCTCTCTGACACACACACACACACACATCTGAAAAAAAAACTCAAAGTACTAGTACACATCACTGTCCAATGTCGAATCTTTTCTGACAGTCGTTCTGCTTCCTCTTCAAACCAGCGTTCTTCAAGGGTAACTACAGCAGACACCAGAAATCTACCCACCAACAAGTGAAGAACAACCAAAAGTCGTCAAACCCGCACGCCCCGCGCAGCTTCCTGCAGCTGGTCACCACGCCGACGCTTTCCGGTTCCGGGACTTCAGGCAGCTGCACTTCTCTTCTCAGGGGCGGTCACGTTTGCCGCGCGCCTGCTGTATCAGTAATCACGAACTACACGTGCACCAGACAAGAATCCAGGCCCCAGCTCATGAAAATCCACGCACCGCCTCAAAAATTGCTTAGCGTTTTTACATAAACATTTCTAATTCCGTTTACTTCCTTTACATCCGGGTGAACGTATGTAGATTAAAAAAATAGATATTTTTTTCTGTCGTGGGGACCAAATTTGCAAAGAAACAACCGCTTCTTGACGCTGGTGGGCAAAGAGGTCTCTGTGCAGTAATTTGTGGGGCTGGTAAAATGAGGACAAATGGTGTTTTGATTGAGGGAAAAGTCACAATATGAGGAGAAAGCGGGGCGTATGTGGAGGGTTTATATGACGAAAGTAAAGGGATGACGGAATAAACAGTTGAAGATAACAGAATCTTCTCTTTCTCTCTCACACACACAAACACACACGCACACACAGACTATGAAAATGTGTGTGTGTGTGTGTGTGGGTGTGTGTGTGTGTGTGGGTGTGTGTGTGTGTGTGTGTGTGTGTGTGTGATAGATATCTATAAAAAAATGTGTGTGTGAAAAAGAAAAAAATTACGTTCCATGAAAAAGGCGTGTGAGAGAGAGAGGAGGGGGCATCCAAACAGCTGTGTGTTGCCAACCCTAAACTTGGTTGGTTTAAAAAAAATTAAAGTTCGAACACCTTTTAACTTATCCGGCGACAGCGAATGTTGTCATTCTTTATACTGATACCGCAAAACATGAAGAGCTTTTGTATTATTTAGTTCCCTCAGGTATTCTGATAACCATGGCGACTTATCTACTTAAAAGTCTAGCAGGATGCATTTTTTCTAGCGACTGAATGCACCTCATGTTAAAAAAAATATATTCCAAACTGTGGGTGATTAGTGTCCCTTTCGTTTTCGATGTACAAGCCTACAAACATCACTAGGAATAGAGAGAGATCACGTGACGCAACGTTTGTCCCTATTTTGTCCCAGTTCTTCCTTTGGCTGAATCTTTGACGACGTACAATCCATCCCATGGGTTAAATCCGTGACAATGTACAATCCGTGTACAATCCTGACCTCTGACCTCCTTCTGTACATGGTGGTACTTCTTGGTGGACAGCTTCGTGGTGAGAGTAACAGCATCCAAACCCGCAGGCGGGCTCACTAGCCGGTTCGATACCAGTGTGACGCAGTGAACTTCCCGCAACCAGCCCAGTTGAGGAGGAGAAAGGGTACCTGACTTTGTTGAGGGTTGGAGAAGGTAAGGCAGCGAGGAAGAGGAGATACTCATCGTCTTCACAAAAAAAAAGCTGGCCAGAGATAAGTGAAGGCTCTAACATTACTCCGGTACCGTACGACTGTAATGTCACGTGACTTTTGTTATAAGTTTTAGAACACGAAGAAGGTTTAACTTAATCTCAAAATCTGATGGGATATTCTACCAAAGTTTTGAGAATAGTATCTTGAGTAAAGTTTTACCCAGCCATTAGAAAAGAAAATGCATGCAGCTAGACATTTTATTAAAAAAAACTTTCTTTTATCTTGCAAAGCAGCTTTATCTGCCTTGAACGCTTCATACATTCTCTGCATGTTGTCGCCATATAATGAGACATATCCCCATCTGCATTTCATAAGTCACTTGCAGAAATTCTGCACTCCTCACCAGAAGGGCAAAGGTCTCACAGCATCACTCACACTTCGTTCTTTCAGGTATAGCTTGATACTAGTCCGCTCTACAAGGACGTAGGAATGGGGGAGGTCGGCAAAGGCTGGCTGGCTTCTTTTAGCAGCCGATGAAGAAGTCTTAAGATCTTCCGTCCACACCACCTGTTGACGTCACCTGCTTCAGCAGTATTTACCGGCAGTGAAAACACCTGCAGAAACAGCGGCGGAAGATGTACGAACTTCCCTTGGGTCAGTCCTTAACTGGGCAAAGTGTCGGAGCGGCAGATGTCCGAAGCGTCCCAAAAATATTGGCAATGTATTGACAAAGAAATCTGGGCTCAGCTCAGCATGTTGACCTAAGTTATTTTCCAACTGTTTGACCCCAAACCAATGGCTTCTTGTGACGATCACATACAACATCGACAAACTTGGTCAAGTGCTCAACATTTGCCCGGTTAACAAGTGGCCATTGTGTTGTAACTCGCCGAAAACAGTGAGCCATTCGCAAGATGAAGTCAAACACAAATTTCATTAAGCTTATTAGCTTACCAACAATAAACCGCATGTAAGTGTGATTTGTAAGTGTCATTGAAGGCCCATAATATGCAATCCTCGGATTACTGGACTGTCTGTATACAGACATTTACGTGACTGATGCAAATGCAAGAACATGATATACACTTCGCCCTTACACTCCGGCGAAGACACGGGTCTTTAAAACTTTTATAGCAGTGATGGAGTCGAGACAAGATTTGGTTTCAGTGTGCACAATGAAAGCTAGTGAGACAATGTTGGGATGGGGACAGGCTGGAAGGGGAATAAGGGGACTCCACTTCAACCCCCATGGACTGGCGCAGTAAGGGTTGGCAGTGTTGTGAACCCTTCATCTAAAATCGTCTCCAATCGTTTTTAAGTCCACCCTAGTCTTTGTTTACAATATTCACATTTGTTTTCGTATTTGTTTATGTTTTGCTAAACGTTTTTTTTAAATCCTCCCCAGCTAGGTTCAGTTTAACAAAGGTCGTGCAGCCATGGGATTGATATCGCCTTAGCGGATGGATTCCGACAGTGTGAGCAAAGTTCAAATTCTGATGTAAGGGTGACTACACATTAGAACTGTGCAAATTTAAAGAGCTTGTGTAAGCATTAACAAAATGGCGTTGAGAAAGGTAAGGGGGAGGGTGACTACTTTAACAGATTTAGCACATGACTTATCAGCAGTTGCCATGGGCCTGAAAGATGCAAAATCGGAGCCAGCCCCGCCCAGGTCGCCGGTGTGGCGGGATCACCTGGCCCACCCCGCATATAAACGCCAGTGAAAACTACTCTGCTCAGCTGTGCATTATTGTCTGTCTCCTGGCCTGGGCTACCGGTTATGGTTCGCACATCCATCCATAATACCCCGACATTCGTAAACCGCGATCATCATAAAATGACTCAGCAACTCCAACAGTTCCGTAAGTCCGCCAAGTCACTCAGGGATGTTCCGCCAGCAAACGATAACATTGAGAAGGAAGAGAACTGTGGGAAAACCCAGTTCATCGCCGCTTCCAGTCTTTGTGCTGAAGAAAAATTGCATATTTGGAAGTGCCCGGATGAAAGAGCTTGTTGAACGGCAAACGTTTCTGTGAAGTATGTTTCCTTTCTGGATTCGTCGTTCCAGTGAAACTTGTGTCTTCTGTTGGATGTTGCATTTTCTATGGAGTGTATGACATGTTTGATATTTGTTGTATGGAGTGTATTCCGGCTTGTATGACATGTTTGATATTTGTTGTATGGAGTGTATTCCGGCTTGTATGACATGTTGGATATTTGTTGTATGGAGTGTATTCCGCCTTGTATGACATGTTGGATATTTGTTGTATGGAGTGTATTCCGGCTTGTATGACATGTTTGATATTTGTTGTATGGAGTGTATTCCGGCTTGTATGACATGTGTGATATTTGTTGTATGGAGTGTATTCCGGCTTGTATGTCATGTTGGATATTTGTTGTATGGAGTATATTCCGGCTTGTATGACATGTTTGATATTTGTTGTATGGAGTGTATTCCGGCTTGTATGACATGTGTGATATTTGTTGTATGGAGTGTATTCCGGCTTGTATGTCATGTTGGATATTTGTTGTATGGAGTATATTCCGGCTTGTATGACATGTTGGATATTTGTTGTATGGAGTGTATTCCGGCTTGTATGACATGTTGGATATTTGTTGTATGGAGTATATTCCGGCTTGTATGACATGTGTGATATTTGTTGTATGGAGTGTATTCCGGCTTGTATGACATGTTGGATATTTGTTGTATGGAGTAAATTCCGGCTTGTATGACATGTTGGATATTTGTTGTATGGAGTGTATTCCGGCTTGTATGACATGTTTGATATTTGTTGTATGGAGTGTATTCCGGCTTGTATGACATGTGTGATATTTGTTGTATGGAGTGTATTCCGGCTTGTATGACATGTTTGATATTTGTTGTATGGAGTGTATTCCGGCTTGTATGTCATGTTGGATATTTGTTGTATGGAGTGTATTCCGGCTTGTATGTCATGTTGGATATTTGTTGTATGGAGTGTATTCCGGCTTGTATGACATGTTTGATATTTGTTGTATGGAGTGTATTCCGGCTTGTATGACATGTTTGATATTTGTTGTATGGAGTGTATTCCGGCTTGTATGTCATGTTGGATATTTGTTGTATGGAGTGTATTCCGGCTTGTATGACGTGTTGGATATTTGTGCTGAAGACTGTGTTCTTGCTGTGTGTGACGATGCCCTGTGACGTGGAGGAGACGACCCGCTACACACCCACATTTTGTCGTCATCTTATTTTGACGTCAGCGCCTTGAGCTGTCCACAGGCCACGATTTGACGCTATACAAGCCATTATTATTATTATTATTATTATTCCACGAATGAGGGTCTATCGTTTAGATCGGCGTCCGCGTGTGTGTGTGTGTGTGTCCTATCCAGGAGTCGATTGTTGGAGTGGAAGGGTCTAGGCTCCGTGTCGCCGCAGGTGTTGTTTGTTTATTGTTGCTGGTGTCCCAGTGTGTGGACGCACAATATATTTTATGTACTTAAATGCTATACAGACAGTCTCCTTAATGCTAGGAAAATTTCATTTCCCCTATTTCTTCTCTCTGCGTGCGTGCGTGCGTGCGTGCGTGTGTGTGTGTGTGTGTGTGTGCGTGCGTGTGTGTGTGTGTGTGTGTGTGTGTGTGAAAGAGAGACCGAAACGGCATTTGTGTTATTTCTTATTTCTGACTTTCACAATCACGATGTAATATTGTGATCTGGCTTATTCACGATTCGTGTACCTAAATATTCTGATACAAAATGTCGATGACATTCTGTTGAGTTTGCTGTCAGTTCTCTCTTCGTATCACTTACAACCACAATGTTCTTCTTTTGGGTTTTTCGGGAAAGCAGGTAGTACTAACTTTTCTCCTTTCTTGTTTAAAAAAAAAACTTTATCGTTGTGGCAGTTTGTAACATAACAGTTATCTTTTTCATCTCTTTATGTTCGTTTATCTCGGTACAGGCAGCTGATCGAGTGGCTAACAGACACACACACACACACACACACACACACACACACACACACACACGTTTTAATCACCGCGTACTGCGCATGTGCTGAATAACTGACAAAAATACTTTTATTTCTCCTTGTTCCTACCTCTGACTCTGCTTGTGTCCGTGCAAGAGTGTGTGTGTGTGTGTGTCCGTGCAAGAGAGAGAGAGAGAGAGTGTGTGTGTGTGTGTGTGTGTGTGTGTGTGTGTGTGTGTGTGTGTGTGTGTGTGTTTTCAGTACTCAACCTGTATGATTTATGTCTGCATGAATCTCACAATTTTCCCCAGGCCTGCCTTCAGTATTACCGAAGACTTTTTATATAAAACATCATCTTTGTTATCACCTCCACCTTAGTTAAGTCAAGATGGTTGCCACGACGACTGACCAAGGATGACCAATGGCTTGAATGCACAAACCCTGTGCCTTCCGTTCTCAAAATTTCTTGCACCCGACAAACCCAAAACTTCGAACCTTGGGTCACAACTGTTTCACAAGAAAGAAAGCAATCGGAAAGCTTCGTTTATACCCTGGCACGCACCACCGAAAGAAGGGTTCGTCGAGGTTGTAATGGGCTTTTGATAGACCCGACGCCTGACACTAATCTCATGGAGTTGCGCCGCCTGGACACAATATCAGGGACCGTTGACAGCAGAAAGCAAAGACTGGACTCCTACCCGCCATGAAGTCAGGGCAGTGTGAACCAATTTCTCACTGGCATGGACGGTTTAACACACCCAAAAGCCACTGTGTGCCGGTGGGTTACTGCCGTATGACCCTTTGCTAAGTTAAGCAAGTCGTCCATGGCTTAGCCGGGTAGCCATAATGAAACAGCTTCTTCTATCCTCAGCCGCACACCGTAGCTTCCATCCTCAGGCGTGCAATGTAGCTTGAATCGTGGGTTCAGAAAGTTGCCACAGTTTATTTATTTAATGTAGTGTGTTCTCAGCTGCTCGCTTCCTATCGACATCCGCCCTGCTTTCTTAACCCCCACTAATCCACCCTTGCTGGTGGGTCAGGAGATGTAAAAGTTCGAGATGGACAGACGAATGTTAACACGTGCGCTACAGAGCAAGTGTATTCTGGTTCTCGTTCGAGCCATTCACACCTTCCTTGCCATCAGGAGCTGAAGAGAACAGCCGCCCTTAGGGCTGATCCTACATTCGGGGTTACCAGGTAGGCACCAACCGTCAAGATCGCTGGCCAATGGTTTGATGACTGGACAGAATAAGTGCTGCCACCTAGCGTATTGTGAGGGTATGAAGGGGAAGGAGGTACTGAAATCCTCAAAGATCTTCCTAGGCAAGCCACATACGTGAAAAAAAGGTGTTCTCTCAAACCCAACACGTGCACCAAAGACTTCACGGTCCTCTTTTGTGTTTCTGGCAAATCTTTACCCTCGCAATCGTTGGCACCACAGTCTTGAAGATGTGGACGATTTAGCGTCAATGTTCTGAAAACACAGATGAGGTTAAGTCGGAGATCGCATCCATTTTGTTACAAATCAAACTTATGACTGCGTATTTCCTCAGCTGCTTTGTTATCAAATGTCAGTGATGCTGTTTACACGCCTGAGAGCATGTCACTCATGACATTAAGGATAAAAGATAACTTGAACGCACTGGAGGGTAGGGTATTTATTTCCGCGAATTGTCGATAAATCTCCTGTGCTTGTAAATCTGTGGGGTCTAAAAACCTCCAATAACTGTAACTGAGGGTCTGAAAACACACACCAGTTTTAACTGGCTATCTTTAAAAAAAAATTCCATGCATGAAAATGGTCTTAGACCTAAGACAAGCCGACTGTACCTAGAAAACGATGTAAACCCTGAAACACGAGGAGAAAAAGTGTAGACTAAAGCCCCGGGGTTAATTTTCACTAGACCAGAAAACATCACTGCCTTAAGTTCATAGCAAATCTGAAGGATACCAAACAACATGACCTTCCTAAATTAACAGATAGTAATACATACTAAATCGCCTGCAACATGTTAATTAAATTAAAGGAGGCAATCAGTACTTGTTCTAAGCAAATGTTAGCAACCAGCATTTTCAACTGAAGTAAAAGTGTTATGAAAAAAAATGGCAACTGTCTTTGGGACCAAAATAACTTGCATGCGAAAGGAAATTGCTCTGAGAACAATGTCGGCAGCAGACTGCGTTTCTTCCTGAAGACAGTAACAGCTGTGGAGACAAGCAAACCACATCCCACCGGAAGTCGATCAACGTGCGCACGCATGGGCTGTGTGTGTGACTCGTAGAGTCGTCGAATGGGGGAAGAGGAACTGGTGTCATTACAATAAATACCTCTTCACTAAAAGCCATCTTCTCCTCCTTCCACTAGCAACCCCTTCTGCTGACACCGGCCTAAATCACTCGCCGTGACAAATCTTCGACGTCGCTTTGAATAACTGCACCAAACGCACAGAGACACAAAAATGCCAAGTTATACAACTTCCATCGTCTCTGGCGCCCCGCGCTGACTGCTGCTTCATTCTTCACCCTCACGAAAATGTCTCGTGCAGATACAGATGTACTTTAGAACATCTCTACTTTATTGCACCCGCGGTCATCAATCCCCCCCACCGCCCCCCCCCCCAAAAAAAAAACTAGGCAGCAGTGCTGGAGGGAGGTGTGTGGGAATTACTTCAAACATTACGGAAATTTTTATGGTGGTGGTGGCGGTAGGATGCATTCAGCCTGCTTTTATATTCCCGGGTAGGTGTAATCAAAATTAAATGAGACAAGTAGGGTAAGACAGGACAAGCAGCAGAAAGAATGAATGAATGAAAACTGGAAAGGATGAAAAAAAGTGAAAAGAAATAATTAGTAGCCCTCTCAGATCACCACCGTTACAACAGTCTCAAGTTTCGCCTGGTGCAAGCCCGCCCAACCGTCAGTCGCTGCTGATGCTGATGTACATCATTCTGACCTTGACCTTCACAAAGTCGACCTCTGACGGGCAAGAGAAAGTAGAGGAGCAAGCCAGTCTCGCCATGGTAAGTCATTAAATTAAAAGAGAGGGAGGGGATGGTAAGATTTTACGGCTGTTCCCAGTAGCTTGTTTGTGGACTGCGGGATTTAACGGCGCGGTTGTGAGCTGCAAGATGTGGACGTTGCCCCGTGAAGACTTTATTTTCTCAACTGCTGACGTTTCTCAGTCTCCTTGCCGGCCAACTGAAAGCTGTTTCTCTCTCTCTCTCTCTCTCTCACACACACACACACACACACACACACACACACGCACTTCGACGTCAAGCAACCTCGCTATGAAGTGCAGGTTACAACAAAAATTCTGTTTGACAACACCCAAATCGTTTCCCACCTCCCTCTGGTTGTTATTTTTTTAGGGATGGGGGTGGATAAATAACAGGATTGGATGTGTACTTGCGTGTGGGCGCAAGCATTAATACGTCACAGTGCATGTCACATGTCCACTGCACATGTGCATTTGTGTTGTGTAGCAGCTGACGTGGCATCTTCAGCCAGAGCTGCTGGCTCGTCCAGACAAAGGCGGAAGAGGTGGGAAAACGGTTTTTATTAGACTTCTTGCCCCATCACACCCTCCTCCCACTAAAAACTTTAGGATATTACAGGCTCCTTGCACCCTTCCTTCCTTCCTTCCTCCTTAAGCCACACACCTCGAACAGGGAAGAGAATCTTGTCTGTCCTTCAATGGGGAGTTGGAAGGGGGAGCGGGAGACAGAGGAGAGAAATATTAATATGTGCGTTTTGCACCTGGCAGAGCCCCTACAGGTGCAAAACATCAACGTGGCCACCGCTTTGTAGACCAAAAAAAAAAAAAAAAAAAGTTTGTAATGGTGAACCACCTTTGTCAATCAGGTGGTCTCGTTTTTCTAGTGATCGGGTTTCGTGTCGGTTTAACTTCTCTTTCGGTTTGTTCTGCTCGCGTTTGTAACCCATCCCACACGGATGCCACTAGGGTCAGTCAGGACATGCTTTGTGCACTTTCTTGCCCCATCGATGGCAAGTGGGGTGGGTGGTAGAACAGTGAGCTTTAGCACGACACCTAAACACTGATTTGCACCATCGTGTTAGAATAGTGTCACCAACACCATGTTAAAATACTGACTTCCAGCCTCATGTTACAACACTGCTCCCAACATCGCGACAGATATTATAATGGCTTCAAACTTCGAGGATTAAAATATGAGCTACTGTACCAACATAAGATCCTAATACCGACCTCCAGTGAAAGTCTAGTTAAGTGAAGTGCGATGGTGAGACAGGGTGGGCAAAGGACTGCCACACTTAAGACAGAAGACGGAAAAGACAGCAGAGTGTTTTCACGATGCACGACAAGTGCATCAGCTGTGCCCCCCCCCCATCACCAAGACAACACCGACAACCCCATCATCCTCCAGACGACAGACACGCACGCCTGACTCCCAGTACAACTGCACCTACCATCTATAACCACGCAGACGCGGCTAACTTCAAAGAGCTCAGGAATGTGAATCTCACTGCCAGCCTCCTCCAGCTACACGACAGTCTGTTATTTACTGGTCTCTAGTCACAGATTTTGCAAAGTGCGGAGGTCAGGAGCTGGCAGAGCTGCTGAACCAAACCTGGATAATTAATTGAGTATATACATTATTAAGTCAGTACCAGTCAAAGAATGGATGATGATGATGATGATGATGATGATGATGATGATGATGATGATGATGATGATGATGATGATGATGATGCACAAGTCTGCAGACGTTGTAACGCTGCTGAACAAGGCAGTATTTTCTGAAGGAAGTAAGGAGAAGGTAATAGGGGTACATCAACAAAAAGGTGTGTTTAGTGCCTGTCCTCAAGCTTCGTGCTTATGCATCATATTGTGAAGTAAGACTGTCTTGCTACTAATCGCTAATCGCAGTGGACTAATCAGTGCGGAATTGTATCGCAACTGAACAATCACAGCGCAGGACACATAGAACCTGACCAGTCAAAGAGTTAATATGAGCAAACTCCTCAATTTACAGATTTTAAAATAAACAGTCGAGTAAAGATCGCTAGATTAAGGCAAAACTGCGAAAACCAGCAAGAGCATGAAATAAGGGAACGCTCCATCTCAACCTCCCTCCCCTTTTGCAGAAAAAAATGTCAGATAGCTTATTCCCCCTCAGAGAAAGTGCAGGAAAATGAGGGTGATCGGGAAAATTATTTTAGGGGAAAAAACTCACAGACATCTGACGAAAATTATTCTCCTCGCCACCGCGAGCTGGGGCTGTAAGAAAGCTGTAAAATAAAGTACATCATGTTGTCATGTAACATAATAAACCTTTGCCTTACGATGCGGATGATTGCCATGAAGATGAAAGGGAACCCCCTTCCCCTAACTTCAAAAAAAAACTTAAACAAGGAAAACAGGGATTTAACCGAACACGTGATAAAGCCCACCAAGACTCGCTCCTAACTTTAACTTTAAAACTCCAATGGTAGATACACCTCGAGTTGACATGACAATTAAAGAGACAGGATAAAGACCCACTGAACAACTGCAGCCATTCTTAACAGAAGTAGACAGACAACTCGTATTAAAGGGAGAAAATAATATGTATACGCCACCTCAAGGTGGGTGAAAAAAAGAAAAGGTTTAAAGAGAAGGGGAGAGAGGAAGAGGGTGAGTATAAAAAAAAATAATTAAAAAAAAAACTATCCCCTACAACCTGAGCTGGTTTCATGTAAGATACAGCCCCACCGAAGCAAGTCCATAAACTGCGGGGACAGGCACAATAAGGGCTTCGCCTTTTGCATCGGAATGAGGCAAGGTGAGAAGAAAGGTCTAGTGGGCGAGGGTTGCCTGGGTTTAAAATACTTTCCAAAGGAAAACCGATCCCTCGGCAGCTTGAACTTGGGTTGTAACAGTGGCTCGTTTGTTACTACAGGGCGACTGGCACTTGTGGTGGCCTTGCCGTGTGGAAACCCTAACAGCTCCCCCAACTCAGGCTTTCCATTCAAAAGGAGCAAAGGGGTCGCCAGTATTAAGACGAGATAGCTGCGAAACGTTTAAAAAAAGAGAGGAAAAAGACAACCTGGCTGCCATCCGACTAACTCGGCAAATATTTATTTGTGCATAATTTTGCGCGCGTGCGTGCGTGCGTGCGTGAGTGCATGTGTGAGAATATGTGCCTGCGATGTGGGTACGAGTGTGAACAATGGAACCGGGGGTGGTGGTGGGGGGATCTGTGTGAGAGAGACAGATTGAGAGAGAGTGAAATATAGCAGTTGAAAAAAAAGTTTCTAACTCGTAGCAAACTGTTCTACTGTTGTCTTTGAACAGCTCTGCATGGGTAGCATCCGATTCTTGAGCTCGCGCGCTGTCGCTCCGGAAACATCCAGAATCGTTAGCAACCGAAAGAAAAACTCCTGATAGAGGAATCTTGATAGGCAGGTCCAACTGGAAAAACATCGCATCTGAGACCAAAACAAACAAAGCGGGTGCTGAATGCACTAATAACGAAGTTACGCTGCAGTTACTTGATCTTCTTGACGATGACAATGATGATGATAATCATGATGATGAGGAGGAGGCAAGGTGCACAAGAAAAGTGCTGACAAATGGCACGAAATTCTCTCATGAAGTGACTAATGGTCTCGACTCAAGCGAGAAGTCGCGTGACAAACGAGCACCAGATCCCGTGCACACGCTGGCGGCGGTTTTCACGTGGGAAGAGTTCTTGACAGACAGACATGCACCCGTCTAGGTGCAACGACCGAACCTCTGAGAGATTCATTCACTAACACCGCGGTTCTCAACCTGGGGGGCGCGCCCCCCAAGGGGGGCGCAAGCTGCTGAAAAGGGGGCCGCAAAGGCGGTCATTTTCTCATATTTCATATAGGTATTAGTGGCTAAGGGGGGGCGCGCGGACGTACCTTTATTCGTCTGGGGGGGCGTCACAAGTAAAAGGTTGAGAAACGCTGCACTAACACCTTCTGCACCCGTATTACTGACTGCGGAGTCACGAAAAATACAACCCAGCTGACAACCAACTGACTGTACATCTAACAGCAGTACTGGAGAAGCGAGACAAAGAAAGTAGGAGAAAAAAAAGAGAAGGTATAGATGCTCAAAACGGTGACGACGACAGACACAAAATTTAAAAAATTAACAATAAACACGACAAGAGATCAAATGCGAGTACGAAGAACAGGAGAGAAAAGCACGAGGTTCCCCCCCCCAAACCCTAGTGGAGTTAAAAGATAATAAAAGAGAAAAGAGGGGGTGGGAACTGTAGGGGCGTTGAAGCATAAGGTCAGTGGTAAACCACGTGACAATAGGTGGCGCACACATTCAAAAACCTTTTTTCTTCTTGCCGACACGGTACCATCTCTTTATGTGGTCTTTTGTCCTTCCTGGGGTCCCTGTTATTCTGATGCACCATAGAATAGACCATTTTAACTTTCTTCTGGTTGATGACGTGGCATCTCCTTCACCTTCCCTGCTGAGGGATGGCCCCTCTAATGCCCCAGTAGCCATTACACATTGCTAAGGCCGGTTTGAAGTCGTTCGTATGTAAACACACTGTAATATGACGCACGTACACTTACTTTGCATACGCTCTACGCATATCACACACACACGTAACACGCTTGACGAGCCCCCACAGATAACGATGAAGATGAAGAAGATTTTACGAGAGACGGAGATCTCGATGTTTTCCTTTTTCCATCCGTCCATGGAACAGTTGTTTCTCTTCTTTTTTTACGTCATCCCTTCTCCGAAATGACGACGAACAAATGACGCACACAAGACGTCAAACACAAGACACCATTCACACACGAAACAATACAAGACCTACTCTCAACTCGTTACACACACAAAGTGTCAGTTTTGCAGGTTTGACGTGGGGTGTAATAATATTAACTTAATTTATTAATAATAAAATACTAATTTTAAAAATGCAAAAGAGAAACAATTTGCAATGAAAAAATCAAACACACGAAGATGTATGCACATTAACGACGCACAAGGTTTGAAACTTACTGCTTAGAATACTAATCAAAGCATGTAAGTTGACATTATAACCGAGTGTGGCAAATGTAACGGTGGCGATAAATAGTCCAGTTAGTGGGCGCAATGTGCAAAGCACGACCTGTGAAAGGCTGAGGTCTCCTCCTTCCACCGCATTTCACTCCCAAGATTTGGAAAGTTTTGTTTGGAAAGTTGTAGGTTCGGTAGAAGAAAAGGAAAGGTTCCAAGGCCATGATCAGGACTCGAACCAGCGACCTCCAATTCCTTCGTCTCGCACACTTACTTCAGGCTATGGAACCTCCCCGTGAAAAATGTAGACAACTCTCAACACAAGGAGAACACAGATAATTGCGGACAAGTGTTATCAAATGCGTGCTGCTGTCTATATATCGCCCATATGCACAGCCTCTATTAATCAAAGCTTATCTATCCGTCAACAGCAAATATTCTTTTCAAACAAAATCAAAATTATGGGATGCTTTCGTTCCCAATACCCAAACAGCGCGCATCAATTTCAAATAAAATATGTAAAGCATATGTTTAGCACACCTCTAAAGTCTTTTAACGTAGAAAAATGTGCAGTTTTTTAATTATTTTATAAGCAAAAGCATTCATTTTTCGGAAATAAATCTGATAAGGACATCCATGACGATTTCTTTCCTTTTTGTCGCTTTACAGAAACATACTGAGTCAGTTCCCATTCTTCCTTAGAATCTGAAACGTCAAACCATACTTCAACGACCATGCGCCAGTTGCACAACACACTTCTAATTCTAAACACTTTTAGGCATTAAATCTTTTTAGATAATCAGTATAAAGTGCACACCACAATTTTAGAATTGTTAAAACTAATACTGCTTTAAGTAAGATAAAGTTCTTTAAGTCTGATTTTGCGTCCTGTCAGTATAATTTTTTTAATGTTCTTGTCCAATGCATCTAAATGGCAGAGAAAAGATTTTGCTTCTTTAGAACAGTTTTAAGGTTTAGAAACATGTTGTGCAACTGGCCCCACACTAATATTCTTGCTGCTAAGCAATAATAACTCCTTTTATTAACTCTACAAATTCCGAGTCAGTCAAATAATTCTGCAATTTATTATTATGCTATAAAGGAGAAACGACTTGTAAATAAAGGAAATATTTTGAGGGTGATAATCCGAACAGAGAGCCTCCAGTGGGACTGAAACAAGATGAACTTTCAAGGCGACCCACATAAACATACCTGAGGTCGTATCGACTCTCGAGGCTTGAATGGAGGACCTGGTGTGAGTAAATATTGATCAACATCCAGGTCTACCTGTCAGCAACCCTTTCGCAACGGACACTTATAATACAAGGTGTTTACTCTTTAGGCCAAAGATGTTATTGTTAGGGACTTCTCTTCTCCACCCTTTTGTTGTTCTTCTTTCTGCTCCACGCTTCGCCTCTCACTTAAGCACCGAGGGTGGAGCAGGACTCATAGAAGAATATGCGCAACTCGGTGGGCGTCCGCTCGTACACGTGTCGTGCATCTGACAGTGTGTGTGTGTGTGTGTGTGTGTGTGTGTGTGTGTGTGTGTGTGTGTGTGTGTGTGTGTGTGTGTGTGACCATCGTTTCGTGAATAACTAAAGAACTCCCTCCTGTATCTACACCTCACATAGGAAAAACAATCTATTTATAGCTTGTTCTCTTTGTGACACTGTGCCAAATTAGTTCATAGTCCGAGACCAAGAATGAAACTGGAATGAAGCCATTTTGCCCCAAAAAATCGCATTGGAAGGGAATGAGATTAGCTCACTCGTAAAAGAATTAACAAAGAATGGTGCAGGGTCTTTTTCACAAAAAGAACTAGTAAGGAATTATATGGGGTCTCTCCCGAATAGAACTGATAAAGAATGTAGGAAGATCTTTTCCAAACTGAGAGTTGAACTGACAAAGAATGTTGGAAGGTCTTTTCCAAACTGAGAATTGACAAAAAAATGGTATGATGTCGCTTCAGAAAACTTCAGAAAAGAAAATGATAAGGAATGGTACTAATACATCTTCCCCCTCTCCCTTTCTAAAAAAACGAAACGAAAAATAATTTAGTAACTAACGCTTAAAGGACATTTCAAGAAAGATAACTGCTATACATTTGTCGAAATATATTGTTACAATAAAATTATAGGCAAAATGTACATTGTCGTCATATTAACAACTTGTTCAAATATACAATTAAGTGTCAATAAATTTCCTTTTCCCCCACCCCCTCGTTTCTCCCCAGTTCTTGTCAGTTGTGTCCCTTTGCTCCTGTCACTAAGATTACTTGATTACTTCTGATTTGTTTCCTATGTGCCAAATATGCAATCGTTTTGATATTGTTGAAAGAATGATTCCCAGTAAGTGCTATTTATCCATACAAAACCATGCTAGATGAAAACAAAAATAGCGAGACGGATAGAGTAATTCAGAACTACTTTCAGCGCACCACCAGCGCCTTCAAAAAAATAAGATTTTTTCTTAGTTTCGTCATCAGAGAGAAGATGAACTACGAGCAGATGACATACTGACTTTGGTGCATGAGCCTGACAGCATTTTTCTCAAAAACAAAACAAGCGAAAAGCGGCTGAAGAGGCGGCGTCACTTACTGTCGGCAACAAAAGACAACAAATACACAACAAACTATGAAAACAATTCACCACAACCCTCGCATGTTACCGCCGAGCGTAACTCGTGTTTTCACAGCATCATCAAACTGCCATCGCTAGCAACAGAGGGCCAGTGTTTCCTTCTGCTGGGGAGAAAAAAGACTGTTGCTTCTAAAACCTCAAAGGATGTTGGCTTCTGCGAAGAGAAATAAAAATAACAGTTTCTTTAAAACAAAATAAGAACGCCCGTATGCTTCGTGTTTCCTACGGTCAGGTATACCCAGCTCCTGTATTTTTATCTGAAGGATCGTGATTATAACCGTCAGAGATACTTTTTAGTCGAGCTGTTGTTTGCTCTTTTATTTTTGAAAACAGTATCATGAACTGAGTCTTCTTGCATTGCAGATATTTGTAGAGCGTTCTAGGTCTCTGGTATTTTGATAACCTGAGGTAGCGGATGCGGAAGGAGAAAGTTGGGCGCAGACTTCTACAAGCCGTACCCTTGGCACACTGAGCCACTCATTTTTCACTGCCTCTACGGTCCTTTGCTATTTTTAATCTTTGGTACAGGATGGCTTAGCCTATGTTCACTTAAAAATTCGAACCACAACAATATGTCTCAGGAGAGAAGCCATGACTGTTTTGAGAAGGACACTTTTTATCTTTTGCGTACCGATACTATATTTAAGGATAGCGTTTGTGGAACAAAAAAAAACAAGCTAAAGCACACGCGAGCAGGAGTTGCTGCCTGGGCACAGCAAAAAAAAAAAGATAAATAAAAAAGCCCTAGCACTCCGGATGTGAACCCTAGACAAACACTGACAAAAAGGGTTCGATGGATGTTTCCGAGACACGACATGCGATTTTTTCAAAATGGCAAAACTGATCCGCCGTTTGTTTGCTGAAGTCCAACGCTCACCTATGATTACTGGCCGTTCGTACAATTGCACTGCACATACACTTGCCGGTCTTTGGGTGGTCTCGCATGAACGATCCCTACTCTGTTGTCTTGTTTGCCACTGTTTCCGGAAACCAACGGGTTTCTGTCATGCGCGCTTTTAACCTACACCGTGAAAAGTCGCGGGGTGGATAAATAATAGAGCTCACGTTCTGCGCAAGAATCACGTGGTCTCGCCAGCCTCGGCTAAGCGTGACGGCTTGGTTACGCCTGGCTGAGTCCGGTTGACAGGCAGCGGCTGCTGAAGCGTGTCGCGCGGGCGTCTTGGGGATTGAATGACGCGTAGCATCAAACGGTCTGTCCTACTGATCCTCCACACCTTACCCACGGCCCGTCACGTGATCCTCCACACCTTACCTACGACCCGTCGCGTGATCCTCCACACCTTACCCACGACCGTCGCGTGATCCTCCACACCTTACCCACGGCCCGTCACGTGATCCTCCACACCTTACCTACGACCCGTCGCGTGATCCTCCACACCTTACCCATCGCGTGATCCTCCACACCTTACCCACGACCCGTCGCGTGATCCTCCACACCTTACCCACAACCCGTCACGGGATCCTCCACACCTTACCCACGGCCCGTCACGTGATCCTCTACACCTTACCCACGGCCCGTCACGTGATCCTCTACACCTTACCCACGGCCCGTCACGGTGTCCTGGTCATGCACTCGCCCTGCACCTTTCTACACCTCTCCGACGGCAAAACACTTCAAACAGGGTGTCGCACCCGTCCCACCCGCTCTCTTCTTCTGAAGACCGGCATGCATGGCCCACACAAGGCACTAGTTGGCAAAAATACAGTCGAACCTTGAAAAGGCAAACCCGTTTAAACTGAATCTGGCTTGTAACTAACAAAGTCTTCTTTTTCTTCTTCTTTTCAAAAGCTTTTCATTTAAGCTTTCTCGACTCGCACACACCTCGGATACAAGCCATGGAAAAGATTCTTCCCCCTCTTAATTTATCCTGTTAGCAAAAAAAAAAATAAATAAAAAAGGAAAAAAATCGCTGAGAGGTAAAGACATAAGATGCATTGAACTGAGAGGAATGTAGAGTAAAAAAAAAAAAGAAGAAGAAGAAAAGTTGCGGAAATTGGGGAGTACAGAGGAGGCAAAAAGAGGTGGGGACCGGGTATCAAGCTAATCTGACGGATCAGTGTGACAAGCTATCTGGGAAGTAGGAGTGGGGTGGGGAAGATGTACAGGAGGTTGGGGGGTAGAACCGCGTGCAGCTTGGGTAACAAGTTGGTGACGAAGTGGGACCAGGCCGGGTGAGTCAAAAAAAAAAAAGCAGTGGAGGTGGGGGAAAAACCCACTTCAGTTTCTTTCCAGGTGAGAATAATTAAATTAATGCCAGTCTTCGCGTGCTTACAATCCCACTTCCACCCTCCACGCCTTTTTCAAAAAAAAAAACGAAATTCATGGTTTACAAGCGTCTTAACCTACAAGAGTTTTTCACATAAATCAATCTGCAGATGATTACTATTATTATTATTTAAGCATACCGTTTTTTTAATTTGCCCTTTTATGGCAGGGATCGCGAACGTCCGGCGTTCATTGGTCCAGGCTGGCCAAGGTAATCGCAGGTAGGACTGGAAGCCGCTACAGCGCAGTGGGTAAACCAGGTCTTCTCCAGTAATAACGTTTATTATTTTACTCTTTTTTAGTATGCATGTTTTTAATTGCATTGGTCTGTTTTGATCGAGGTCAAAGCTGGTAACCGTGTTCGGACGTAGAACGGTCAGTCACGCCAAGTCCGTGCCATTTTGTTTTTTAAAAAGGGTCGCAAACGGCGGAGCCCACAAACAAAATAAATAATAATAATAATAATGACAAACTTAAAAAGGGCTTTTGCCTGTCGCCGCTAGGACTACACAGGAAATCATAAAGCACAAAGCTTTCCGACGGCTGTTATGACAACGAACTGGGTGCAGTTCTTTCTTCTTGCTCTTGTCGACCTCATATTACCCCTCCCCCCCCTTCTTTCGCATCTCTCTCTCTCTGTGTCATAAAGCGATGCAGTATGTTTCCTCACCAATCTCTTTGCCTGACGAAGGGAGGCCTGCTCGCTCCATCTACCCATAAAGACCGCGGTTCAAAACGCCTGACATTAACGCTGTGCCCTGCACCCTGACTTCGCCGTCCGGAGAAAAGCTTTCATCCACCCCATCCGCTCCCCTTCCGTGTACCCCTTTCGGTCTCGCTCCACACCAGCCGGGAGCACTGCGAAAGTTAGCGCCCCTGTAGGTGTTCGCAGCACCTGGTAGGACAGAAGACGGCAGTTGATTTTTCGGGATAAAGTTGTTTACCTCTCTCTCTCGGTCGCCTACCCTACCCCGTTTGCATTAGGGGGTGTAACTCCTGATCGCCCGAGCCACACAGGGTTTACCTTGGTCCACTTTGTTGTGACAACCACACTTCGCCTCTTCGATCTTCCTGTGGCGAAGCAATGACCAAAGAGTTTTGGGTGTATGTAGGGGCACTGTGACAGCTCTCATCTGGCCGAGCAAACTTAGGCAAACTTCTCTACACCTTAGAGATGACAGTCACAGACACAACTGATTCATGGGCTACCTCTCTCTCTCCCACACGTGCGCGTATATACAAGTTTCTTAACCGGACACATTGGGGTATATGTGATTATGTGTGATACACTTCATTCACCCGGGAAAATGCGCTTTACGAATTCAATTACTATTATTACACTATGGTGTACCTATTCAGATAAGGACTTAGAGACAAAAAATGTTCAATGGCAGATTGTACGAATTTATTTGAATTAAACCCTAGTTAATGCTCATCACCCATACGTCTTCAATATACCTGCATATGCACATCGCTTCATATATCTGTATGTAAACGTTTTATACCCGATGTACCCGAAACTACCCCCTGCTGGGACTGCTTTGAATAAACAACTGTTATGTGATCTCGGGGGGGGGGGGGAATATCGAAAGTTGGGTACCTCCAGCCAATACGCAGCAAACATTGTCATTTTTGCACCTTTACACTCCAATGCAGAGTAAAAGGAATATTAAGCTTACATCGTAGATTTACCTGCACGCACTCCTATCTATACCCGACCCCACAATTTAACCACTCCAGTGTCTTGTCGGTCCGCTTGTTAAACCAACACTCACCAAGCTGCTCTATCGTCTTGGGGGATGTTCTTCAGCGAACATCCTCTCTTCTCCACCAATTCTATCGGACCTCTCACTTTCAACGAGCGTGGGACACAAGTTAAATACCCTCGCCAAACAGGTGATGAAGGGACAGGACTGTAGATGCCATGTCAGTCGAGAGTCAGAGCGACGCACGTGTCGCGAATTACAATTGGCTGCAGGTGGATGTCCACCTGCGACAGAGTCTCTAGTAAAGCTGCTGAAACTGCTGAAAGCAAAAAGATAGGATGATATCACAAAAAAATGAAGTCTCCTACCAGTGGTATTTCAAAAGAGAAATAATACAGGGTGACCGAAAAGTCATATTTATTTTATTAGATCGCACGTTCCAAGGAAGCTGTCGTCTTAGTATAGAGCACAACTAATTGAATATGCACCGCAGAGGTCGGTGAGTTGTTTCGAGAAACAAAGAGAGAACAGTTTATTTGAGGGTCATATCAGTTTTAAAAAAATTATCTTTGGTACCAGTCACTTTTAGACAAAATACTTTCTTCCTTTTTTTGATGTCTTCCAGACCCTTCTAACGGATGTAGCCCTTAAATGACACAATTGTCATCAAGTTTAGTTAGACACGACTGAAATATTTCTGAGTGGATAAGATTCTTCTTTTCGTCCTTTTGCTTTTGTCGTTGTTGTTGCTGCCATGTCAGTGCAGTCTGGTGTAAGGTGGTGTACACCCAGCATTTCCATCAGCCCACACCTGTCGCGCGGGTTCCTACAGCCCGGCACGTATTGCCGCACCGAAAGGTGAGACGTGATGGAAATAACTGGGCTCTGACAACGAGCAAAGACAGGTAAAGCAGCACGCCACCCGACACCTGAAGCCACCTGCACCAACCGCCATCTCTTTTCTGCAGCTTCTCGAACCCACCTTCAATAACACCCGCTCCGGGTCTTAAATTCCGGGTGCAAATACCAATCATGAAGCAATTGAATTATCCGACGACCAGTGAGCGCGTCGCCATGATGAATAGGCAGGTACCCAGGGTGGCTGTGAACAAACTGATACAAAACCTTCGCCTTTGAGCCCGGCACACTCCACGCTCCTGAATGGAGTCCCCTAGCACTGCCCGACCGAGTTCGCGAACAAGCGGCAATGTTTGTTCGCCTTCCACCCGCAAACATCCGATCCAAATGTCGGCACATCAGCCGGGGGTATACAAGCTGGATCCCTTGCCGGGTGGGGTTCATTTCAGTTTGGGGTGTTTGACTGTGCCTGCGTCGAATTTTAATGGGTGAGAGAGATTGAGAACAGTGAGAGCCGCGGGGCCTTTGATTCGGCCTCTTGGCTGAAGCTGCAAAATGAAGACATAAGAGGTTGAAACTGCTGTATAGTCACCGTAATGTCTGTCTGGACTGGACTTTCCCCATGTACACATCTTAACCCTCCAAACACTGTGCCTACGTATATACGAGCTAGAAATGTCCTCGGGCGACAAACATGTATAACAGTCAGTCAGGCCAATCGTTTTTATAATCCGCAAGATGTTGAACGAACATTATTAGCTCCAATCCTTTTGTTTGCCTCCAGCAACATGGCTTATCCTTGTTTTCTACCAAATGAATAAACAGTAATGATGACTGTTTTGTTTTCTATACAATGTAAAACATGAGGGTTTATCTTTTTTCCACAGGATGAAGAATAAACAGAAGAGAAGGGCTAGTTGTTTTCGCCATGGAAGGTGAGGGAGCCGCAAGTTTCAAAGCATCGTCGTTTCATTAGAAGGTGATACAGAAATAACTGCGGTTTCTAAGCTAGCAAAATGAGTTTGGTGTATATCTCTTTGTTAAGCTTTTGGTAACTGCCTTCTCTGTACATCTCACATCGAAGAACTTCTAATATAAAAAGCAACATTCAGTCTATTCGTATCATCAGTTCTGGAACAATGATGTATATTCTATATGAAGACAGGTGCACTGATTTGTGCTGATGCCTTTGCTACCACCTCTCTTTTATATTTATTGTTGAACTGTTCTTCTAAAAACAGTTTTTATCTTCTGGATGTCATCTATTTTTATGTGATCTACATGGTGACTTATTTCTTATAATAGTTGCATACTCTGTGTGTGTGTGTGTGTGTGTGTGTGTGTGTGTGTGTGTGCGCGCGCGTCTTGTTACGCATGAGGGCAGATGTTACTTATAGTTTGCATCCGTTTAAGGTATTACAATCCTCTCATTAAGTAAACATCTACCAAATATCACTCCAAAATTCCGATCAGGCTAGGCTGGAATGCAAACTGTGAGGGGCAGAGATGTTTTCTTTCTGCGAACACCACATACAAAGCCGAGGGGGCATAACTAAACCACAGCGTAAACCATCCAACCACTCGATGTTTACACGCGTGCAGCTGGGACAAATTGTTATTTATTCCCAAACCCGAAACTGTTAACCGAGCAAGATCAAAGGCAAGCGAGGGTGAACAGCCTTGCACCAAAAGATATTCTTTGCTTGCACAGACCCTCTCGCCACCGCGCGCACGCACGGACTGACGCACGCGTCGACACACAAACATGCTCGCAGAAAGCAAAAAGCAGAGAAGCCGACATTTACAAAAGGTCATCAGCTGCAGGACCCGAACTGAAGTGTGCCAATGTTCGATGCTGGAACTCCAAACACACCCGCAGTATCTGAGAAAGCGCAAAGGCTAAGCAAAGTACAGGCAGGACATACAGGAAGCCACCCCGGGTATCAATCATCTCTCGTCCACAAGGTGAGCTGGACTCCTCGATGTGAGTGTAGCCTCTTCCTTCCTCCACCGTCTTCCACCCAGGCGAAAAGACAAACCTAGTCACCTCGCTCGGCATGCTGGGTGCGCCGGGTGCATCTGATCCCGCGGCATCGCATCTGTTTAGCGCATTAAAACTGCATCGCCTAAATATGCCTTATTACTGATGCATGCACCCCGATAGGCCAGACAGCGTTTCCCAGAAGCCAGTAGAGAAATTTTCTTTCCACATCTGCAGAAACGGGGGTGTTAAATGCTCGACAGTTTATCCAACGGTAATTGCAGTTCTTCGGACCTGTCAAAATTTGATGAGATGGGGAGAAAGAAATCACACACACTCGAAAACAAAACAAAACCCTAAAAAAAATCCCCTCCACCCTCAAATTCGGACAACGAAACATTTGTTCCACTTCTTGTCAAAATCAGCTGAGGAGAATCTGTCTTTCTAAACTGTGAGGTTTATCTGGTTTTCACTTCACCTAGGAAAGAATGAGCCTAGTTATATATAGAGCGCAGCTTTAGGCAAACCCTTCTGCAATAAAATTGAAATTGTTATCAAGATTAGAATCAGATTAGCATATAGTTCGCATTGAAAAAATAAATGGTCGATTCTTCAGTGGCCTAGTCAGTATGCGGTCCCATTTCGGAGTGGTTCAGACAGTAAATAGGTTTTCTGAAGGGTTGGTTCCCTCCCTGAACGGACAAGAGACCACCAACACCATTCGGTCCTCCCATCTCAATCAAATCTGACTTTTTTTTAGGCTCGCATATTAACAGGAAATGCCAGGTTTTCTTAACGCAACAGAAAATCTAAGAAAGAAAGATTTACATGGTCTCCTTATCACCAGCTGCAACAAGAACAACAAAAACAAACCCTTTGCCAGTCAGCCGAGGAGACAGCGGGGGTATCCCTCTATCAAATTCTCTGGCGTGTTAAAAGGTCTACAGTGCAAAACATTATTTTTTTTAAAAACGCAGCAGATGAGGTTTGAAAAAATAGTTAAATATAAATGAACCACTTCTTTCCGGTCTCGAGATACGAAATACGAATACCGCCATGCACAGACTAAGGTGAAAACTTCTGATAACACGAATCTCCATGGATACACTTATATTGTCAAGGCTACAGTCAGTGAGGGAGGTGGGACTAGATGCTATGTACCCGTCACTTCACGATTGTTTTGTGATAATAGTGAGTCTGAAGGCAGTAATAACAGTCCCGTTATAATTTAATGCATGGTTAATGTTGTTAAGGTTTTTTTTTATCTCAAGAAGAGTTTCTTTTTTGAGACTAGTATTTATTTTAACGGGGTTTCGCGTTGTTTCAGAACTTACAAATTCTCTTAATTAAATTAATACCACATTAATACTACCTCTTGAACGGTGAATGAGTTTTTCGAGAGTAGTCGACCCTTGTAAAGTGAGGAGAGAAAGTGTTTGAAAACCCTTGATGCGGCTGCCTTTCATGGGGACATCGTAAAACTACCCGGAGTACAGTCCTTCCAAAAAAACACTCCTCCCGAGCAAAAATAAAATCTGAGCACACCACCCTGTCTCCGAACACATACACCTCCTCCTCCTCCCCCACAACACACACGCCCTTCTGTTCCCAAAACACCAGTGTCCCAACATCGGTATTCTCGTCCGTACACACAAGTCTAGTTCATGATGGCATGTAGGCACATGGAGAGGTCCAAGTAGGCCTAATTAACATAAAGGCTAAATTGTCTCATTGGTTGTGGTCTTGTCGACATAAAGGGGTGGATCCTGGATAAAGCGTTTCTAACAAATCACTATTCGTGTCAGGACCAGGCGAGGGCAGTCTCCAACATCGAGGAGAGGTGGAAAAAATGTCAAAAGGTCATGAAGGATCAAGACAGGGCTGTGACTACCACGGACCTTCATCTACTGGATAAGTGTCTCAGGTTTATATCCGGTGTAAGTCTCGGCTTTCCTTATCAGCGAGCCCGTGTTTCCGGTTCCGGTTTGCTGTTGCGAAGAGACACGGACCTTCGTTTAATTTTAATAAAGGTCAGTGGTTTGCACACATAAATGGATTCGAAAAAAATGGACAGGTGCAAATTGTTGCATTGTTGGATGTCATACCAATAAAGCGAGATGTCGTTATCCGCAACAAAAAGTAAACATCTATCCTCGTCGCCATCATAGCTTACAATAACAACCGACCTTAGCAACGGGGGACTTCCCTATTGTCGTCTGCTAGTAAATGGCCTTGTCGTGAACTCAGTGCTACCACGGACATCCGAACTGTTTCATCAACTGATTTAATAAATGCCACATCTGTGGCATTTATTAAATTAATTCTTAAAGTATAGGCTCTTTGTAACAGAATAATCTATATAATTGTGTCCGAAAAATCAAAAACAATGCTTTTTAAAAACAATCGTTAGTGGTAGAGCAAGTCAATGGCATCTGTTGTGACGATGTTTTTATATGATAAAATTGACGATAAACCCACATGCGTTTTCTATAAACAACCAAATTACATTTTACAGAAAGTACTTCTGATGATTTTGCAATCAGTCTTCTTTAACAAGGTTCTTGTGACAGAAAAGCTTAATTACTTCTAAAATTTCTTCGACGTTAGGAAAACCCGCCATTTTGAAATTGGAAACGGAAGTGAAAACCTAACGTTTGTAGGGTTTGTTACAATTGGTCACTCCTATGATAGCGCAAAGAGGCAACGAATGAGAGACACTCATCCAGTAGATGAAGGTCCGTGGTGACTACGCTCACGAATGATTGTGGTGCGAGACGGAAAGCGTGGGTCAAGTTCATCCTCTGATGGAAGTAATCTTTTCTTGCCTCTACATCTTGTCTTCTGTCAGAAGTTTCTTAATTATCCAAAAACGGAAAACCAGATCTGATGTGAATAGTTCAAGAAATTGTACAACGCTGTTTCATGTGTTGGCTCAGCATGAGAAATAATGGGTATTTGACAAATTATGAAAGTCGCATCCTAATATTTTGCATTAATTTTTTAATGCAGTTTGTTTACATGTTCGCCATCCGGGTGTCAGAATATCTGTACAGCTAATGATGGGCCAGGCCCTTCTCCGCCGGATAAATGTCGAGTCTGGAAATGGTTGTGTGGGCAGCTCAGAGGAAACCAATGGATTAGAGGTGAACGGTCGGGACACTGTGACTTCGGTGAACATAAACTTTAAACTTGTCAGAACATTTGCCACTAAAACGCTGGTTCCTTAGGACCTGCGGACTCCTGATTCATCGCCAGTCTACCCCGTTAAAAATGGTCTTCACTATTAAACACAGCGACAAAACTTTTGTATACCACAACTGCGCGGTATCCTTTACTGCCAGCTTGATGAAACAGTTCGGATGTCACCTGCTCGACGTGCCCCGATGAAAGGACAGACAGGTGGAGCCGGGATGTTTATGGAGTCGGGTGGGCGAGAAACCCGCGTCTGCGCATGTCCCGGGTGGCGGATTCCCGGTGACGGTCATCGAGTGTGGATAACTGATCGTCGCCATTTTGGGGGGCTACAGAGGACGCTGACGACCGCTGACGACAGTTTCTCACAACGAGTGTGACTAACGATATCTTTTTTTAGGGGGTTCGGTCAAGTGGATTAAAGGTTAGCGTCTGAAACAAAATTCAAGCCCAATGACTGGACAAACTAAACTCGAATGAAAATGTGCCGACTCTTATATTCTGTATTTATCACCTGGATTATTTTATTTTTACAAGGACTTAAAACGCTATAAACTGCAATGTTTGAGCTAAAAATAATTTTTTAAAAAGCCTGCTTTGTGGACAGTGTGAAACAGTGGGAACTACGTCTGGGGCCAGTTGCACAACACGTTTCTAAACCTTACAACTGTTCTAAAGAAGCAAAATCTCTTCTTAGCCATTTTGATGCACTGCAGAAAAACATACAAAAAATTGTACTGACAGGACGAAAAGTCAGACTTAAACAACTTTATCTTACTTAAAGCAGTTTTAGTTTTAAAAATTCTAAAATTGTGGTGTGCACTTTAAGCTGATTATCTAAACAGAGTTAAGGCCTAAAAGCGTTTAAAATGAGAAATGTGTTGTGCAACTGGCCCCTGGAGAATAGAGCACAAGCAGTTATTTTGGTAAAGCACTCGAATGAAATGTTACTAAAGACTAACAGAACAAGCCTAATCAGCAGGTTTATTGGTAAACACGTGACCAAAGTAGCAGTGAAGACTAACAAACCACCAAGCATAGTTTGCTGGTAAAGCCAGATAATTAAATACCGCTGAAGATTAGCAGAACAGCTTCATTAGTAACGCACGTGAGTGAGTGAAATCCCACCGAATGCTGCAGTTTGTTGGTAGACGACGGCCTGCACACCACCGCAATGAATAAAAAAAAGAAAGATGAATAAGACATTGAATGGGAAACCGTTGTGCCAAATGAACACCGAAAAGAGAGTTACGGGTGCCTAGCTGTCACAATGATGAGCCAAGAGCACCAGAAGATTTCTCAAACACCCTGCAGCGAAAAGAGGTTTTGGCTCTTATTCCCAACCGTGTGTCTTAAAACACTATTCCACTTGCTTTTTCTCCAGAATACCGCCGCTGAATTAAAAAGAAAAGTGTAAAAAAGTGTAGGAAAACCCCATAAAAATGGAGGAGAAAATAAATACATCAACAGGTAAGTGCTCAATTCACAGAAAGATGAAAAAAACTTATTTTCTGGAACGCTGACAGAGCAACACCAGATGATATGAGCGAAAAAAAGGACATTAATTAATAATTCAGTCCAGACATTCACAGAAGCGAGAACAGAAGCGAGGATATGGCCGGCGCTACTGTATGAAGATGGTAGACAACAACCCACACCATCAACCCTGCTGCCTCGGTGCTTGGTTCTATCCAGCTGCTTGATTTTACAAACGGAGGAAATCTCCTACCCCATAATCCCTCACGGCTACTGATATTTTCCATTTAAACTACTCGTGTTCTGTTCGCAAAAAAATTGAAAAGCATGCCAAAAAATATTGTCAGTACGATTTATCAAGGCAACATTTTTACTCGAATTTATTTTCGACAAGGTACATCCTCTGGGGTTTCAGACAAGTTGTAGTGAATTTCTTCTCCACTTTTTCCAAGAAACGGTTATAAATGTCTGTTACCAAAAACTTGAAAAGCTTGTAATTCGCGAGGGGAAGGAGTGATACGCTAAGAAATAAGAAGATTTGTGTAGCTCCTGTACTGGTATAGTCCCACTTCAACGCAGGTTCATGCACTATACAAAAGGAAATATACACAAATACAAACGTATAGACTCAAAATAAACACCTACATAGACTCAAACAGTCATCGAGTTTGAACTCAAAGCAAAGTGTGAAGTGTTGCACTTGGTTTGAAGCTTTTATGGATGAACTTCTACGGACTCAACATCCGGCACTGACGAAACATCAGTAAACACTATAGTCAGGGCTTCTGCTAACGCAAAAAATTGCGTACAGTACGCATTAAAAGTTTGGAGGACCCCTTCAATTTTCGTCAATGGGGTCGCCTGGGGACCCCTTCAAATCTAGACGAAGAACAGATACAAAATTGGGTATGTGTAGTGTCTGACTTAGTAGCCCAATCTCTTGTTGTCGTCTGCTTCAAGGTGAGAGTAACTTCCCTTGCACTGAGATTTTTCCCTTACCGGAAAGAGTTCCATTAACCTATTTTCAAATCATCGTTGATTTGTTGATTTTTTTTCCACATTGTAAAGGGACCCCTTAAAAGTTAGCCTGGGACCCCTTAGAAATCTGAAGGGGTCCCTGGAACCCCAAAGAATTTAGCCTTAGCAAAAGCCCTGATAGTAATCTAACCGACGAAACATTAGTAAACACTACAGTAATCTAGAAAGTTCATGGCGCAAGATGCGCGACAGCACAACACACTCTTATTATCGAGAGTTCAGTCAAGTCCTGTAAACGCACACACTTTCTCCAATCAGCTTAACATGAAGCATATGGTGTGCGGTGGGAAAAAAAGAGGTCATTCAGAAATGGAGACAATAAATCGCCTAAAGCGAGCAATCTGTGACAAGATCGCCAAGGCGAAGAAGAGGCTGAAGAGACGAAGTGGTCTACAAGTGAAAACTTGGCACAAGCATAGAACAACAACCGAGAACAGTGGTCAACAAAAAAGTACGAATCAACACGAGACACCAGTGACACCAAAGTCGACAGAACCACGGGGCAGACACGAGGACAGCAACCACTGAAGCTGGGTTAGGCAAAGGGACATCAAATTATTGTGGTTCTTTTTCTCCTCCTCCTCCTTTAAGGATCTTGTAAAGAACAATAAAAACTAAAGTTGTCTGTAAGATGATTTCCTTGAGGGGTAAACTCTTAAGACTCGCGTGCTCCCGCAACGCACACCTTTGCACAAGATACGAATTTTTGCACCTGACTTCAACCTTCACGCTCGCTGCCCATGACGTAGGTTTCGTTTTTGTATGAGAAAAGTTATCTGGTGCCGCGGATGGCCCAGCTCCATCGGCGCCGCGCAATCCTTTAAAGATAAGCAAAAAAAAATAAAAAATTATTTATGCGTTGTTCCAGAGGTGGCTGCTGTTTAATGCCCACAGTGGTTGGGGCTTTGGTGCCGCTGATGGTGGCGGTGCTGGCCATAAACTGAGGTGGCAAGATGATTGGCTATCAAGCTTTGCTGGCATAGTTCTGGTAATATTATGGGGTAGGGTGTAGCGGTGAGGTGAGGTGAGTAACTAGGAGCAGGGTCTCGACAGAGAACATCAAGATCAGGCCGAGTATGAAATGAACGCGAGGCTGGTGACCTACTTCTCCGCAGACGTCAGACAGCAGGTGCGACTGGCGTTACGTGGACGTGCAAGCGACGTTTTGGTGACCGCACGCGTCACGTCCCAGTGTGTACGTCACGTTCTTGAAGTACGCGCGTGGGGTCCAAACGTCACTCAAATGGTAGATAGGATCCGTTAGACAACACGACATGACAATAGCAGAACAATGACAGCGATGATAATGACTGATAAAACAGCACCGACGACAGATTTAAGTGCAGCAACGGCGATGACAGACTAACTGTACCGACGCTGACGACAGCCAGCAACAGCGGTGAAAGTGATCGAAGTATGCGCAACTGCAAGAACAGCAATCATTAAACGAGATAACATTGATAACAAACAGGAAGTTCATGGGATAATATAACTAATTACCTTCGTGACAGAAGCTGGCCATGATGTTACACCAACATATGAATGAATACACTGTCCCTCCCTTCCTGCGGTAAGGCAATGCTAGCGATGATGATGATGATGATGATGATGATGATGATGATGATGATGATGATGATGATGATGATGATGATGATGATGATGATGATGATCTCATGTGACATGAGGATTGCAGAAATCGCATCTGTAATCACCTCGGGGAAAGAAAGAAAGAAAGAAAGAAAGAAAGAAAGAAAGAAAATATGAAAATGGTACTCACCCTCGGCCGCTCCAGCATCTTCAGCCTTTCCGAGGTCACTACTCTCTGCCTCCGACTTAACCTTCCGCTGCGCGTCTGGCTCGGCCATCTGCACTCGCTCCAAGCCACACCGGCCAACACACCCGCCCTAGCCCATCTGTAACACGAGCACGACCATCTTACATACAGACTCACAAAGTCTGCGGTTTCTTTCTTTTGCGTGTTTGCCTGCAAACGTCTGTTTCGTGGGTGGGTGGGTGGGTGGGTGGGTAGGTGCTTATTTTGTTATTTGTGTTTGTTTGTCACGAGGCTTGTGTGCTATATATTTCGCAGCAAGATCAAGGTTTAAAGTCTGCCCTCTCCCGTACACCTGTCCACCGTACCGTGTCTGGGTACCGCATCTATCAGAGGAGACAAACTGCGTCAGAGGGATAAAGAAAGAGGGAGTACTAGAGAGAGAGAATAAGGAGAGAGGGAGTTTGGGAGATGGATATAGCAAGCAGGAAAGGTATAGAGGGAGTCAGATGAAGACAGGAAGCTGGACAGGGACAGAGGGTGTTAAAAAAGAGAGATGGAGAGAAGGGATGGAGAAACAGACAAAGTGGGTTAAAGACAGAGTTGGATAAAAGGAGCTGAAGAGATGGAGAGAGGGGAGATGAAGTGGAGAGAAAGAAGAGAAAAGGGAGTAACTTTTGTTTTCTCTATGCCATACTTTTCTGTGACGTTTTCCTCGTCATCACCATCCATCATCGTGTCATTATCATTATCATCTCGTCATCATCTTAAATTTTTTCACTAGTGAGAACTCCTTGCTCTACACACAATGAACTGCCAAATATTCGGAACAGTGATGAAAAAAATGTATCCTTCCAAGCTCAGTTACAATTGACTTTCGTATTTTATTATTCTTATTAAACAGCGCTGCTTCTTAAATCTTTCTAAAAATATAAATTCGTATAAATACGAAATTTAAGTAGCAAAGGTCTATTCGGAGCAAAACACAGCGCACACACAAACATTCACAGACTATGACACATCAACCGCAGTGCAAATAAATGAGAAACATGAGAACAATGTACATGAAATCTGCGACTATAACATCAGCCTCAAAATATGGCGATAATACATTTTTTCAGTCAAATCGGAGAGGGTAAAATGAAGTTTTAACTTGTGCTTTAAAACGACTGCAAGGAAATGGTATTTCTCAGCTCCAGGTAAGCAGCGGGCTCCAGACGGTTGGGTAGGCAAAAAACTAATGAACAAAGACCATATGCTTTCAGAATCATTCGTGGGACTGTCAACGAAATGTTCGAGGATTGTTCTATGATCGAGGACAACTAGCGGGCTCGTATACTTGTCGGCTTACAGAACAGCACATGGGAAAGAGTTCCATTCAAATGTCTGCATCGATGAACATTGCGAACCTACAACGCGACCACTACAGTCGCACGAAGCTGGTGAAGATTTTATTTTCGCATTTGCTAAACACCCACAGACACATGCACGAACACATTGCCTGCGGGTTTGTATATTAAAGTGAAAAATTTATCTGGAAGGTAGCAAGCCCCAACACTTCTGTACCCGTTGGACCCTTCATCCTTGAAAAAAGAACTTTTCTGCTGTTCCTGCCACTCTGGTCTTTTTATCTCCCTTGTGAATTTGTCTTTCTTCTTTCTTACTTTCGCTCCCCAACTCCAATTCTGTTTTTCTTCCTGGCAACGTTTATTTTTTCTAAAGCATGGTTTCTAAAGCAATTTTATTTCGCCTGAAGATCTTTTACACAACATCCCCAACCAACAAATCTGTGGCTTTGTTTCAGCAAACAGGTAGAGCGTTTGACCCGAAGTTCACCGAAGTTCAGCCGAGATAAATTAAACAATAGAAACATTGTCGAGTTAGACATTTTAATTCTCTTATAAAATGAATGTGACCTTCACACTCCACAGAGTTCATGGTTGGGTCACAAAGCCGCTTCCGCGGCAAAAAAAAAAAAGGTAGATGCGTGTTTAAGTGTGAGTAGGTACATGAGATCACGTGGCCTTGTTGTTCCATGTGAACAATATACAATTCTCTCCTCGCTCACATTGTCGTGCTCAGTGATACAAATGTTACTGATGTTGGTCGCGTCTTTAGCAAGGCACTCGCCAACAAAGTTCAAGGACTACTTTTGCATTACCTCCTAACAACACTGATGGCCGTTGATGTGACCGAAAGGAAATGTTGCTGGAGACTGCATGAACATTTTCAATCACAAAACATTTACAGCTTCTTCTAAAACAAACAAGCAAGAAATGGTCGGAGCTGAGTGATGCCAACATTTAATATGTTACATGCACTTCACCAAAAATATATTTGTTCTCCATTTCTGCCTCAACTGGGTCTTCAAGTTGTTGGTTTTTTTAATTACTTTTCCTTCCGAGGTTTTCGAGAGGTGGGCGAGAAAAAGATAGGAGGTGGGTAGGGGTGGGTGGGTGGTTGAAGGCATTAAATCTCGCTTAGAGTCAAATCCCTCGCTGAAAGCATCTCTCTGGGACGTGAGTTGTGCAAACTGTATCGCAAGCCACTCATAAAGATGGCGGACATGCAGTAACAGTCCCATCAACACGCAGCGCGGAAGCGTTTAAAAACCTAACGGCCCACATTTTTGTCCGGCGAGTTGGTTGCCAACGGCGGAGACGGATCCGCGATGAGTCCAGGGTCGACAGGCCTTCGTTTCCTCCGCTTCTCCTGGAACCTTCGTCTACCTACAGTACGGCTGATACCTGGTACACCCTGTTCTGGCCCCAGCTCGGTTTCTTTTGTCAAGCCTCTTCTCCCCCCCCCACCTCCCGCTCCGTTTCTTTGCATCGCCACTGCAATATGTCTAGACTAAGGCACTTGAGGAAGAGGAGGAAGCCTGGTTTCCATCGTTCTGGAGAAAACCTGTCTTGGTGGTTTAGTTCTAAATGCCAACAACTTGTTTAATATCCATCTTGGGGCAGTTCTAGATCGTTAGTCAATAAGATCCTTCGAAAAAGGCTTGTCCGTAAAAAGCAACATTAACTTCATGATAGTGCTGATAAACAGCAGGAATGCCTAGAAAATGAATATAAACAGCAAGAAAATGTAAAGGCTAGAAAATGTAGACAACAAAAGGCCAATGGGCTATCTCTAAAATATATATTAGCAGCAGGAAAATTCAATGCCTAGGAAATGCAGATAAACAGCAGGAACATATAATGCGTGGGAAATATCAACACTAGGCAAATGTAATACCTACAATGCATATAAACTGCAGGAAAATGTAATGCGTAGGAAAGGAATAAAAGGTAGGTAAATGTACAGCCTACAAAATGTAGGAACCAGTAGGAGAAATATAATGGCTAGAAATTATAGATAGAAAGTGTCATGCCTGGGATATGAGTGTAAACCTAACAGAAGCAAAACTGAATTTCTAGGAAATGAAGGTGAGCAGAAGAAATAAGCAAACCGGCAGCATTGATACTAGATATTAACAGCTTCTCAAAATATACATTCCGATATACAAATGCTAAGATATTGCTTTGTAAAATCTATTTCTATAATTTAAATTCTGAAAAAGGTCATTCTGGAATTAACATTCCAAAAGTTTTTAAAATGCGGATACTTTGACAGAACAACCAAATTTTCGTTAAATACAAACAAGAAGAAAATGTCTTTGTCATCAAATGATCTATGCCAGACTACAGAATAAACAATAACTAGTGATCAAACCGATGATTTAATTATCTTCCTCAAGTTCAAGAATGTTTTTAAGTCAACACAATTCATTTTTACATAACTAACAAGTGGGAAGGCTCCGAAGCCTGCGGTTAGTGCGGTCGACTTTTAAAGCGATGAGCCTATTTTTAGGCTCTGCCGACAGAAAGCGATGAGCCTCTTTTTAGGCTTTGCTATATGGGTCCAAGAAAAGCTCTTCCATTGGTTGACCTGGTTAAAACCAACCAATCAGAAAGTTTGTTTCTATTGTCGTCTTCTTCCGGCATGTTTTGGAGCTTTTTTGGATTTATTCGGTGCGATTTTGCGATTTTTGCAAATCTTTTATTGAAAAAAGTGAGTGGCTCATCGAAGTTTCCCGGGGGATGATTTTGTTGGTGACACTAGCGAAAAATATGTAGTTGAAAGCGACTTAAAGCAACGATTTTAAAGATATTTGAGCCTTTCTGTTTGCTGCTAATTGATGGTTTTTGCCGATGTTTTCGATGAAGGCAGGTGTTCCAGCACGATAAGTTGATTTTTTTTTTTGAATAGTAAACTGTGCATTTTTTTAGATTATTATTGTTATCAGAGTAAAAGTAGGAAATTTTAATTATTTTTATTGCAAAGTTTAAATATTTTTCTTTCAAAAACTGAATAGGTTTCTTGGTCTTATGTTTACCTGAGAGCAATAATAATTAAAAGAACCACCCACCCAGCACAGCTTCACCGTCTTAAGTTATACGCCATGCTTTCTTTGCAGCATTTTAGTTTTGCCATCGATCTAAAAGGGTTAAAGGGCTGGTGAAGTGTTTTTTTTCTAATAATGACTGGGTAAAAGATCGGTGAAAAATACTATTTCGCCCTACCTGGATGAATATCTCCCTTTCGTTCTCGCGATACACGGCTTCAAACATCCCCATACACAGAATGAGGTAAAAATTGTGATGTTCATACACAGATACACTTACTTAACTATGGTCCCAGCCCTCCACTGGCTCAGCCCTTTACAGCGTTATTGTGTGTGTGTGTGTGTGTGTGTGTGTGTGTGTGTGTGTGTGTGTGTGTGTGTGTGTGTGTGTGTCAATGTGAAAGTCTGATGTCTGTGTTCTTGACCTCTCTGTGCTAGGGAATCTTTGAACGTCTGAGGAATCTTTAATCGTCAGGGTGATCTTTTAAGAGAAGTGACCACCCAGATTATGGGAAATGGTATCTTGCACTGTGCTTTATCAAGTCAATAGAAACTAAATGCACCCCAAATGACCGTAGATCCTTCCAAACTATTAAAATTAGAGATGACTAAAAGGGTTAAGATCCACTTCCACATGCCATACGCCAAATGTAGTGACCCCCTTACTGCTCTGATGCCATGGGACCTACTTCATCTCACTCTTTCCCGTAGTAGTCTTATAAATTATAAAAAATATATAAATAAATTATAAACCACACACAGCTCAAAATCTTTCATTATCACCACAAAATCTGTCATATTAGCAGACATGTCTATGAATGATTAAGATGAATGTACGCACCGGTGAGTGCAATTGTGCAAAAAATAGATATAAATGATCAGAGAGAGAAGTCATGGTTGGATAGTGCTCATCAATTTGTTGTAAGTTACTCATGTATAATACATACAACTACATGTAGCCACTATATTGTACATGGTGAGAAATGCTCATGTGCTTCAGCCATGGACTCTACAGAAACTAAATGATGTTTACTGCTTTATTCTTCGTAACATCCTTAGGAGACACTTAGATAATTCAAAGTTCTTTGATTTTAAACAAATAAACCTGTTGAGGACTGATTTCATAATATCTTTATCATCGTAACCATTTTTTCAGATATAGTTTGTCCTTGGCATGCTTTCCCATTTTGATGAAATCCACTTTCCCTCTCTGTGGTTTCTTTTCTTAGTTCTTTCCCTATTCCAAACAGCCTTTGCTTTCACTCTTTTGAGTCTTAAAATGTCCTGCCATGCCTTTTTCTTTAAAGGAAAAAAATTCTTTCCACCTCAGCTTCCCCCGTTCGCTTAGTCCTTAGTATCGCAAAATGCCCTTTCCTTGGCCTTATTTGCATGTGGATAGCCTTCTCCTTTCGTCTCTCAACGTTTCGCACAGTGCCCCCGTAAATAACGAGGCCAGACAGAGCCACCGCTCTCTCCCTCTACCTTACGAGTCCACTCGAGCAAAAGGTGCGTTTTTCGCCTGAAAAGCCCGGGTAGGGAGTCTTCAAGGTGTCTAGTAACCACCCCGGGTGTAATCCGGGATGTTCGCGCGAGCGTTGTCTGTGGCGGGACCTGTGTCTCGCGTCCCGGCTTCGGGTTAACGACTGTGAGAACATAACAGCCACCCCGTCCCCCACCCGAGCGAGAACCCTGGGTGGGAAGAGGGGAGGGTAAAAACAGCCAAAGGGAAGCGGGTGGATGGACTGGCGGGAGAAAGGAGAAGGTGCGTCATCGGCCACGGGTGCGCACACACTCAGCAAAGCGACACGGGGTGGAGGAGGGAAATGGCGGAACTCAAAAAGGGTAGCGATGGATAGCGACCCGCCCCCCACCCCGCGCACCTCTTTATTTTTTTTTCCACGACCCCTTTCGCGCGACGCCTGGCGTAGAGGTGCCAACAGTGCATGCAGAGGACGAACTCGACCGCTCGAGGCGCGAAGACGGGTCAGACTTGAGATTTTATGGTCGAAAGTGGAGCCACTGACAAAATCTTGCAGTGCATAAAACGGCAGGCGCGCACGTGGGAGGGGTACGGGGGCCGGGGTGCACACATGCAGGCCTGCAGGCTATGAGATCAGGAAGATGGAAGGGTAGGGGAGTTAGGATGGCGGTTGCAAGTTGGGAGGGATCGGGGGTGGGAGGTATGTCCCACTACAAGATGCAGGCACGGACAGGAAGGTATCTGTAGCTGTTTCAATCAAGTTTTCCTTCCTGCAAAAGCCAACTTCCCCACCCAACCCTTCACATTAAGCGTATTTTTTACATTTAACCAGCAGAAGATTAAACGTCAAGATACACACAATCACATACACTGATTCAGAAACGCACACACACACACATATATATATATAGAGAGAGAAAGGCTATGCAGTTTCTATGACCTGTCAAGCTGAAAACATTTTTAACGATTCTTGTTATTATAAAAAAAATTGTTTTCAACGGATGAATAGAGGTGCTGTGTTTAACGCCAAGCTAGCAACGGAGTCTGTATCGTAACGTATAAATGAACCGGTCATGTGCTCTCTAGAATGAACCCACCCGCTTTTCGAAGCTCGTTTCCATCAGTGCTTGCCGGTCAGAACTGACTATTCCAATGAAAGCTACTCACAACGACACTCAAACAAACAGGACCACAAAAGTGTAAAACTTTGGAGGTTTTTTTAATTACTGGGCTGAACTTGGTACGAGAGACTAGTTTCCAAAATAATTCCCTTCTATAAATCTACCACCAAAGCACCACCCTGTATCTAAAGAGCTCAAACCTGTGACATTGTGTGTCTAGGGACAAGTCTAACATGTGGTCTCCCATGTCCAGATGGTTGTCACTCTTGCCAGTGTACTGTCAGTGGTTTTTATCCTCTTCGTGTGTGTGTGTGTGTGTGTGTGTGTGTGTGTGTGTGTGTGTGTGTGTGTGTGTGTGTGTTCGTAGGCCTTTAGCTCGCAAACGGAAATATGTGGGAAGTCTACCCAGACTTCGGGAGATACTATCTCGAACAAACCTCATCCTGCATTCTTCTGGATCTTTTGTCTCAGCGTCACTCCGCAGGTCGGAGAAAGCCAGCCTAATCCCACTTCATCTTTCTTTATCAGTGTGAAGATCCCTACAGTAGCTGTCAACACGCAGTCTCATTAAAACTGTCGGTAAGAGCTAAAAATTAATAGCAGACGAACTGTTGCAAAGGGGGAGACAGGCCATAATTACCAGGTAGGAAGGAGTATCTGACCAGCCGCTGGCACTGCGAACTCTTCAGTGCGAGAGTGAACACTATCTCCGACGGAGTCAAGATTAATCTCAACCACCAGCAAGAATGGCCACGGCGGTAACTGCTGGACAATAAGCTGGCATTGTTAGCGGTCAGACGAGGGCAGGGGGTGGGGGGTGAGACCTGTTAGACTGAGAGACAAGCTTATCGACAGTGCAGCGCTTGAGAGATACGCGGACCCATCGTAATGACCAGCGCAGGACGACAAAGGTTTGACCCTGGTCATTCCTCAGCTGTCAGATATAATAAAGCCGCTAGGTCTCCTCATTCAAACGATTTGAGTTTGAGCTAACGGTCAGGGGCCAGTTGCACTACACATTTCTAAAATTTTAAACACTTTTAGGCGTGAACTCTGTTTAGATAATTAGTTTGAAGTGCACACCACAATTTTAGAATTTTTAAAACCAAAATTGCTTTAAGTAAGATAAAGTCGTTTAAGTCTGACTTTCCGTCCTGTCAGTACAGTTGTTTTTTTTGTATGTTTTTCTGCAATGCATCTAAATGGCTAAGAAGAGATTTTGCTTCTTTAGAACAGTTTTAAGGTTTAGAAACGTGTTGTGCAACTTACCCCAGCAGGTCTGTTAACGGTCTAGTTTGTGTGTGTGTGTGTGTGTGTGTGTGTGTGTGTGTGTGTGTGTGTGTGTGTGAAAATCTCAGTACAAGATATTATTTCACACAATCTGACCAAATACCCTACCTCCGTTCTTGAGATACAAACATCATGCACAAAAAGAGGTCAAAGTCGTGACGTCACGTTTGTCCAGAATAGCTTCCCAGCTCTCCCATCGGTCTTTCACAGCGGAAAGATACATATGTTTAATCCTAACGAATGTGCTGTTGACAATGACCTGTGCACGGGAGAGGTATCCAACTTTGAGAAAATATTATCCTGCACTGACCTAATCGTTGAAAAAAAAGTTGCTTCTCGCTAGCTACTGAACACATTGGGGAAAAAAACGAATAGTGAATTTGTGATTCTGACTTTGCTTGATACGACGTACAAGTGTTATTTGTTGTTTACGTGTATTATATAACAAACAAAAAAAACTATTTAAAAAAAACGCGGCTGTGTCTCCCAGGCTGACGTGTCAGAACGGAAACAAGACACACGGTAGAGTAAGAGCTCTACCAACAATCCCCGCGACAATCATTCAATAAGGCGCTGCAAGCACATTTTCGAACGTAGTTGTACAACGGTCTTCTACATGTCGCTGGCGGCTGCCACCTATAAACGTGGACCATGTTCACACCACTCAGGTGAGACAGATGAACAACGCGCACCGATGAGGGAGGGTGAGCTGAAAGGACGTGGGGGGAAGAGGAGGCGTAGGAAGCTGGACATGAACTTTTGTCTCGTGTCACCTGTACCAGCGACCCCCTAAACCCATGCAACTATCCCCGCCAGTACTAGACTCAAGCACACGCCACGTCCAAACTGCTGTGCACCTTCACCCCATCCCCCAACAATCTACCTCCAACCCCCTCCCTCTGCTCCATGCCTCCCTCTGTCGTTTTTCCTTCCTTGGAAGATGGATCAGGTTACTAAGCAACTGTCGAGTAATCTGGTGCAAAGATGATTAACGTTCTCCACACGTGCATGGCAAAAAAATTTCTTTTGGGGAAGAAGGGGGGGGGGAAGGGAAAGGAAGGAGAGAAGAAGAAGAGAGAAAGGAGTTGGTGGGGAAAGTTTTATCCTTCGCATGCCCGCGCGCGCTCGACTTAACTGGTGCGGGTGGAATCCACCCTCGGCGCCTTCTTCATCAGTGGACTACTTTTTTTCCGTGGAGGGGAGGGGTTGTTTTGTTTTTGTGCTCGGCTGCTTTGTCAAGTACATTAATTGGTCGTTCCTCGCGTGTTAGTAAGCAGAGTTATCCCCTGCATGTGACTCCGCCTGCATACCTGCGTCTTTGGAATCGCGGCCGCCAGTGTCGGGCCCAGCCGACGCCGTTTGTTCGCACGTGCTTGCGTGCACGCAGGACAGATGCCAAGTGCTAGCGCGCTTGCGTGTAAGCACGCACGTACGATAGATGTTCATGCCAGCATGCATTGTACAACAAACACAAACAGTTTTGAACATTGTTTAACCAACCGTTCACCTTCCTTCCACGACACCAGGGCTGAGAGCAGACGACCGAAAACTCACGGTTCCCCTTTCCACCCGGTTTTACAGAGTTCTCGGTTCGATACCCGTGTAGCGAATCTCACTTCCCCCAGTCGATCAAGCTGGTGGAGAATGGGTACCTGATTCCAAAGAGGAATGAGTAAGGTGAGGCAGCGAGGGAGAGGAGTACTTACAGTCCAAGTCACAGGCGCTATTTTTATGATTACCATTATTACTGCATATTTACTATCACAACTTTTTTTTTTTTACTTTTCCTTTCTGCTGTCCCTTGAAACAGGCAGCGATCTAAAAAAAAATAAGGAGTTCAAGTTCTCTCTCTTGGCGACAACCTAACTCAAAGACATGCATGTCAAGCAGACGGTTATCAGGCAAATATATCAGGCAGATAAACTCTCCCGCATGCATATCAGAGATGTGATACCCGCCATGTATATCAGAGAGATAGGCATCTAGCCAATGAATTAGGTAACTGCTGAACGAAGGACTTGCAGTCCCCCATCTCAACGCCATTTCTCTCGATGCCACTGAGTGTAAACTTCAGTCTACCGGAAACATTCCGGCGGTTTATCAGCTCGGGAGGAAAAACAAGCGGAATATCTTCCTGCATCTTTACCTGACATAGTCCCGTTCCACATGGTAATAAAACAAACACTCTGAATTCCGTATCTTCAACGCTTTTTCCCCAACGCATCGAGATTAGTCTCGATGGAAAGAAAATATTAACATTATGCTTCAAAAAGAGTTAGACATTTTAATTATTATAATGCTGTTTTTATTATATTTAATTATTAAAAAATGTTCGTTTTGGAGTAGAAAGCAGGTGGATCGAGGCTTGCTCGATGTTAGTGGCTGAGGACTAAACCTCCCCACGACAGTTATGGATGGCCGATTTATCAAAGGTAAAACAGAAAGGAGAAAGAGTGATCTGCCCCTTCCTTATGTCGTGCTTTACATGCATGTCTACCCCTATGGCAATTATATTATGGGAGCTTCACTTTTTTTTTAATCTTCGCTTATCGCAGTGTCGCTGGTGACAGGATCGATCGTCTGTGTTTCAATCCGACAATAGTCGGAGGGTTTGGGTGAGCCAACGGAATAATGAGCGACTCGGTAAACCACAGCCTAACGCCCTAACCCCTGAATCGCCGATGCGACCCGACAATTCTCGTGGTTAGTATGAAACAGTTAACTCAATAATCTAACAAAAAAATCCATGAGGTTAACTTAAGAGCATGGCTCTATTACATGAACAAATATCATCGTGTGGAGGGGAGCTCAGTGTGTTATGCTCATAGGAATACAAATGAGCCTACGACTATTTTTAATACAATTAAAACGTAGTCCCCAGGACAGGTTACACGGCGACCAAAGCAAGGATATAGGGGGGGGGGCGGGGGTGAAAGCAACAACTAAAACTTCTATTAACTTAACAAAGTACTTAAAACTTCTCGTGGTTAACCCAAATCCTGACTTGGTGACCTGATACGGGTGTAATCACTGAGTAGTGGACAAGGCTGCCTGACGGCTACCTGCTGACCAGTAACTGACTCCGCCGCCATATCCCACTATCCGAGCCCCGACAGGTCACAAATCACTCTTCCCCGCCCCGTCCCCTCGACTATCACTCCACTGTTACGCCCGACTGGCGCCATCCATCACAGCACGACGTTGATGTCGGGCGAGCCGGCGATAACGGTCAAGCTGCTCATCAGACGTTAGCTTGTTGGCACCTCGTAAAGTCGTCGGTACACAACGGGTGAGCCATCCCTCTCCCATGGTCCACTGCCGTGTCCGGGCAACCACTTCCGGAACTCACTGCGCAGGCGCGACTTGAGAACTCCTCACCCCACACACACACATTTCTCCCTCCCAGCTTCCTCCGCACCCACCCCGACTAGTAGCCACACACCGTACCCTCCGTCACGATCAGCGCGGCGGACGCCAATGACCCTGAGGTCACCTCGTGCAGTGGACGGTCTCGTTGTTGGGGATAGATTTTCACCATCTGTAGATGCCGAGGGAGAACTCAACACTAGGCTACTGAGACCTCAAGTCGGGCCGTCATGTCAGACCTGATAACCCAGAAGGCATCCAAATAAACTTCTCTGTCAAAATTGATAATTGGTAAGAGATGACATATAATCACATGTCAGCACTGTCTCTTATGGATTCAGTACTTATCAACTTCTCAGTCTAATGAATACAAGGTTAGCTTTTTTTTCCAACCTTCATGGTCGTTACATCATGCCCCAGGTGTTGCTGTCTTTGTTACACCTGCTCACACCTCGGTCTCAGTGCACGAGTAGTATCCCACTTTCCCCACCCCCGCCACTTAGTATGTCATACCATTGTGAATATTATTTGGAGGGAAAACTGCTCGGTCTGGGTCCCCACCTCACCGTGTGGCCGCTTGTAACCGAGGAAACATCAAAGCTAGATTAGATATACTGTGAGAAATGAGATGCACTCTACCCAAGAATTTACTCCGTAATTCACGCCACTCTCCTACTAATGCGCCCCTCGGATATTTTCTCCTTCACGAACAAGCAGCACCGCGAGAAACTCATGAGGTCGGAATTATAGAAGGAACCACAGCCCTGAATTGTGTGCCCCTTAGTCAGCACTCGGTGCCCTTCTTGGAATTTCAGTCCCGTGCTATGGGAGATAACACTAATTTCCTATTCGAAGCCTGCAGGTAATTTAATTGCTGCAGCTAGTGCGTGACAGGTCTTCTTAAAACGAAAAAAACGAAACGAAAAATCGAAAAAAACGCACCTGGTCTAGGAATACACGTATTTTTATATAGTGAACGTATTAGTCCAGTCATCCATCATGTAACATGTAGCATAAGCAACACACGGACCAAATATTTACACACATGTATGCATGGATGTACACATGTTTGAGTCTGTATGTCTCCCTGCTCGCTCACCTTTATTGCACCTGTTCCACAGTGTCCAGCGTATTCCACATACTGCATTATTTGGACATGTCCTATTCATTCACTTTTGAGGCATAATAACTTTGTCCACAGAACATCCACAATTCACCACGAGTTCCTTTGTACCAACACAGCAGGTCCTCTTTCTCTTTCTTTGTAACTTTCGTCTAAAAAAAATAATAATAATAATAAATACAGCCTTATACAGCCCACAGTCGTTAATGTACACCAGTTCCACTGTCGTAGGTAGCCCAAGCTTAAGACGAAGCTTCTTGGCAACAATCGTATTTCCACGCCTTTCTTGTGTATCTTGTATACAAGACTTCCTAATGTCGATAAGTTCTGACAGATTCCAACATCACAGAGCTGCAGTCTACCCTGTCGACAGTCCTCTAGTGAACCTCGTTGCCCGTCGTCTTGCGTTTACTCTGAAATAACCGCTACACTGCCGCAAGACCCTCAAACAAAGCTCGGCACGCTTCATCAGAAATTTCAGATGAGGGCAAGAGTGTGAACCACCGCACGGGCAGGCATGCCATCCTGGCGCACGTTCCGCCGCAGTGTTCACAGCCGCGTGCGGTGACACGGAGGTCAGCCCCACTGCGCTCAACTTCTGACGGTTCTCCCCCGCCGGCTCGCAGAACCTCTCTCCCCATCACCCCCACCAGCGCATCTCCCGGCGATGATAACGTCAGCAGAAGCCAGCGACTGGCCGGACCTGGCGCTGCGACGTCGCCTCAACGCGGTCGGCGGGACCTGTACCTGGCGGTACACCTGGCGACCGTTATCCCAGCCACACCTCCCATTGTGTCCGTGAAGACTGCGAGTGGGCCCGTGTTACACGTCTCTCTCATAACATAAATCAGTCACTGGCCTTTCTCGTCAAATTGTGATTTCGTTAGGACACCGACTGTCTCAACAAGCTCGCGCGCGCTCTCTCTCTCTCTCCGCGTGCGTCTTCCGAGTTTGCATTGCAAGTGAATGAAAGCACTCACGGTCTGTCTGCGGGGTGGGGATGGGGGGAGGTTTTGCAGGAAGAACTAGCGAACATAGCCGAATGTCGTGGTGATTATTCTTGCCACACATTTTACAAACACAAGATCTCCGATCAGCAGGACAGATCAGGGAAGGGTACACCCACCATTTTAGCCGCAGTTTGTATCCTTTATCTCTTTATACTCAAACCACCTGCTCAAAATCAGATCCCTTCGTGTTTATATGACAGAGAGACATGTAACAGTCGCAAGTGCTATTGCTTCCCGCAAACCGAGTGGATAGTGATATTACTACGAACATAGTCCTCGTGTATCCATCCTGTCTTCATTTCAACTGGGCGATCCGATGGCGCAACGGTTAGCGAGGATTGGCTGTCCAAGGTTCAGATCTCGTCTCGGTCTCGCTGCTCTTTTTCTGCACGTGGCATCTGTTTACAGGGCTGGCTGCCTTTCTTAGTCTTAGTTGCTGGCTTTTCTTCCCTCCCCCCCTCTCCTCTTCTCTTCATTTCAACTACTGTAGCTTCTCGTGATGTCGCTGATGGATCTCTTCCTTCAGCCTCCCATTACTTCGGGATGGGACACAACGGCTTTCCGAAATATAGTGAATGAGACTTGGTTGACAGCTGGAGACAGTGTTGGGACGGGTAAAAATTCGTCTGTAATCTGTACCCAAGTCCGCTACACAGGCGTGTCTGATTATGAACAAATATGGATTTAAAAAGGACTGCAAACATGGATTCAAATACAGGGTGTTCATGAAGTCCGTGTGCCATTTAAAATAGTTGTAACTTTGTAAGTATATGTGATAGAATTTGTAAAAAGGATTAGAAAGAATAAATACGTTTTGCTATTTTTAATTTTCAGCATGTCCACCATCATTAGTGATACAAAGGGTAATACGATTCTCTATTTCTCGGAAAACATGTTCAAACCGATTTTCAATAATACAAACAATCACATCAGTTATCCTAGTATGCAAGTCTTCTACAGATTGAGGCTTGGTTGAATAAACATTAGATTTCACATCTCCCTATTCAAAGAAATCCAATCCGTGGAGGCCAAGAAAATGGTCCACCTCTTGCAATCCATCTGTTAAGGAGTAGAAACTAACACGCAAAGCAAAGTTACAAGGAGCACCATCTAGTTGAAAAACTATTCTCTATCAGTCCTAATTGTTCAAGTTGAGGAATAAAGTAATTTTGCAGCATTTTTAAATAGCTGTCACCATTAACAACACGCCCTTCAAAAAAGAATGGCCCTATTACTCGAAGCCATGGGTCAACAGCGATTCTGAAAAATAAGTAATTTTTAAGTTAATTAAAAAAACTTTTAAAGACAAAAACTAGATGCATCAAGCTTTCTAATCCTTTTTCTTTCTATCACATATACTTACAAAGTTACAACTATTTTAAGTGGCACTTTATGGACACCCTGTATTTTGTCGACATGAGGACTAGTAAAGACCGCAAGACGAATAAAAAAGCTTGTACGGCCTTCCTGGGAAAAATATAAACGAAAGGAAATTTTTACACAAGATTACATACATTTAGTGCGACAATATTTCGTGGTCTGTTCAAGAAGCTGCATAAATATATTCGTTGAACATGTTAATAATATTCTGCAAGTTTTACCTGTTAAAAACGTCTCAGAAGACTTCGTCAAAACCAAAAAAGTCACTTTATACTATTCATAAATGAATATTCTGATTGCACAGCTTTTACTTTGTCTGGGGCATGTTTGAACAATAAGTAAGAATACTGTTTTCAAACCAACAATCGTTAAACACAAAGGATCCAGGCAGTCTTTGTTGAATGGGGCTTACAGGAATAAAAGTAAAGGAAACTTGATATCCGGAAAAGAAAAACTCTTTTGTCCAACAACCGACGACATACGCTGCGAGAACACGAACCAAGATGGTTCGACTGCTGGATGTAAGGATTTTATTGACAGAAATGTATCGATGTCTAATAGTTTGGTTTTCGTTTACACACGTTTCTTTCGTGTACAAAATTTAAAATATTTCATCAACTCTTCTCAGTTTTCACGGACTTTCAAATGTCTTGAAACACTGTCTAAATTCTCACAAACGTTCAACCTTTCACAACCAATGTGACCCCTGAATCTGTATAAAAGCAGTTTCGTGGTGTTTAATTCTATTAGCCAATAATGTAGAGATTTAATTTTGTCTGCATGCTACAACTGATTTTTTATAGGAGTTTTGCTGATTTTTTTCACTAATGACAGGGATGGTGTACGTGACCATTCCTCAGCAGACTACTGGAACTCAACCCTTAAAATTGCTTCAGAGGAAAATAAGAGATGACAGCATCTATACAATGAGAAATGTCGATTTTGTGTTGTTTTTGTTTTGTTTTTGCTTGTCCTACGTTCTATCAGGTCATTTAAAACACAGATTTATAATAGGGCAGGGTCCGTAACCTGGTGGTTAGTTAGTCTGCTCCACTTCAAAGCAGAAGTAGAAGATCGTTGGTTCCAGTTTCGCTGACGAGTAAGGCTGGGAAATTACCTCTGCCTACCCAGCATACAGATATCTGATTTATCAGTGAAGGCGAAAGGCAGCGTATGGTTGGAGTAACAGGAGTAACTTCTTCCATTTTAACGTCTCCTATGGCCATCACCATCGGCAAAAAAATTTACATAATCTTTCAATTTAAACCTAAATCCTTGAAGATGCCAAGGAGAAGAGGACAGCTGTCTTAGCAGGCTTCAAGAATTCAACATGGTTACATCTCTGCCAACACCCTAAAGCGTAGACATTTTGCCATTTTGCAGCTGCCACCTCTAAAATACAGGACAACACTGTGCATAATTAGATGGTAGATGTCTGGGTCACGGTTCATCAGTAGGGACCAGTCACAGGTAGTTATTTTGGCATAACTCCATCTTTGTCTGAACCCACATCAGGCATTCGATCGGAAGTTGCCTCTACTGTAGTTTACAACATGTTTCCGCCATGACAGTTTTATTAACCTGGCTGTCGTGTCACGTGTCTGATCTAGAATCTAGTAGAATGCAAAATTTTTCCGATGACCGGATAAAGTTAAATGCAAGATACCTTTTCTCCTCAAATCTGGTTTAACACTCCTCCACCGTTCTAGAAATATACGCCCACAAAAATCGCCACATAGAGAAGAAGGTTATATTTAGAAAGTTCTACACACAAGCTGAATAAAACTGTTTACACTTGTTAATATAAATTCAACTAAAATAACACAAATATAACAGCAGAAGTTTAAAGTACATATATAATACACAATAAATAAACTGTAAACAAATGGAAAGTTCCCCAAGCGCGTGTTTGCGGAGGATTTACGTGATGTGACGTGACTTACGTGATTTTAACGTCACTTTTTTTCTGCCGTGATCTTGTTGTTTCGTTTACCACTAAAGTAAGAAAAGCTACTGCACAGTGGTCTACAACATCGTTTACACTACAGAAGCAGGTTAGTGTTGAGGCAAATTAAGAAATGTAGACCACAACATCAATTCGTTGGTTTATTTAAGAACAAATCTTTGACTGACTGCACGAGGAACGATCGCCCAGTCACTGGTCCCGCCAACGGGAAAGCAAGTCACAGTTTTAACACAGATAAGGTCATTTCACTCTGTCAGCCACATTATCATGACGAATCCGTCGAAAACATCGTAACGAATGTATAAAAACACAAACAGGATAACAAAGTATGACACATTTGCACGTCCATGTGTTTATTCCTCTCAGCTACTCGACCATCCTCCGAAGACGCAAAAACTCCGACTCTTTCCTACTCTAGAAGAATAAATATTTTTTCTCCGGCGATTCACAAAAAGCCTCCAGGCTGTCAACAGAAAAAACAATTTCAGGAACCAGGCCTAATGAGAAATTTTGCAAGCCAAGTTCTGCTCTTGGAAAATGAAAGATTCCTTTATCTGAAATGTATTTTCCTGAAATCAGAAACTTTGTCAGCTACTTAACAGAATTTTCTTAACTTTCTTTATAAAACTAGGTAATAGTTTTCTGAATGTCACGATCTAGAAAATGTTGGTGTAGTAAGCAAATTTCTTGCCAAAATTAGCTGGTGTAAAATACAGACGACTTGACTCATCATTAATGATTTTCACACAACGCGGGATCACCAGAAAATCCACGAACGATTTCAGACTGGAGTTTTTACAGACTTTATATATGTTAGAAAATGAAACTAAAGGGTCTAAACAATTTATTTGTATAAGGCTAACTCACATGATATTTCTGCATTACAAATGCTATCAAACAACGAAACATAAAAAACAAGCAAATAGCTCTTTCATCCTCATTTCCCAATCTGTACGCAGTGATGTTCGGTATGTGTCAGTGCAAATGTATTATTTCATAATAGAATTTTATACACATTTTGCTTTCATGAACAAATGTACTTGTCTTTCTGTATAACTCCTACACCAAGTCTGATTCTGATACTTAGTTTTTCGACGTGTTCCATATTTTAGAAAAAAAAAGTTCTGGCACAAAACTTCGACCCTGTCAAAGACGGAACCTGGGGGCGGGTGACGGCCTGAGGTTGTTTGTCACAGACAAAGGCCACAGAAATCTGCATGTCAAACACATTTCATCGTTCCATTACCACAATCCACCCCTCACCTCCGAGGTTCGCTTCCCTTCTGATCCTCCAGTTCTTGCAGCGCAAAGTGGCTGTTCGTCTCTCAAGACTGCATAGACTGTAAGTTTATCGCACACAGATAACTGGCATTAGGCGTGTGTGACGGGGCCCCCCCACCCCCAGTCATTATTTCTGCAATGTCTGATAGTATGGAAAAACTATTTTAATAATTGCAGCCCATTTTGCATGTTTACACACACTTCAGCTTTCAAGTTTAGCGAACAGCAACACTTCTTAGTCGTGCCTGAAATCACTATTCTGACAAACGTTTTAGAAATACTTTTCACAGAACTTCTGGTTTCTTTAGCGAATTTCAATGTGAAGTTAGGTGATGTTTACTCAGGCTTGGGCATTTCGAATGTTTTTCGCGATAATACGAGTTTGTTGATGTTTCCATGACATCACTGGCGACATCTTACGATCTTCACTAATTTCAACGGTCTTTGTAAAGACAATCACAATCTTCAAATTTTGTTCCCTAAACTCTTCAAATGACAAAGTTTGAATCATAAAACAAAAAAAAATATTCTTTCTGAAATTTTTCTTTGAGCGAAGAATTTCCTGTCCACCACATACTTTTCCTGATTGCCCTGTCCAGCCAATAAACTTCCCTAATGGGCAGCTGATAATATCTCTTTAAAATCTAATATCTCTTTAAAAGTGTATCTCTGAAGACCATTATTTCCACCATCAAAGGACTTCTCTCTGTGTGTGTATATATATATATAATTGAAATACTAGTTCCTACAGACTTTCTTTTTTGTCAGACAATATACCGCCGCAGAGCGGAACTGACTGGCATCCCTGAATGCCGCAGTGATTATTATGTCCTCTTATCTGCCATCAAAGACCTGGTAGGGCAAGAGTGCTGCTAGCATACCACCCCTCCCACTCTTTCATCTTTAGGCAGATGTTAGGAACTGTCGTCCCTAAAGCCGTTCTAGCGGTCACGATCCTGCTCTCCTCAGAGCTGGAGGCAGAAGATGCTGCTGCTATGCTACAGATATGGTACCGTTTTCTCAGTGATAGCAGAGCCTTCTGCGGGAAGGGAAAGGATCTCTCAAGGGTAGATAGGGCACGGACCTGAGGAAGATGAGGCAGGAATGAATGACAGGACAGATAAACTGTTGGTGACTATTTCTGTCTGTAAAAACTTCGCTTCCTCTCTCAGCAACCCTCCAAAACACCGGTGTGTCCGTGCGCGCGCACACACACACACTGTCACACAGAGTGACACACACCACAGTCACACAAACAGTAACACACACAATGTCCCACACACAGACAAACACATACTGTGATAAAACACACATTCTCTCTGCTTTTAGGTCAAAGAACCCTTGTTCTCAGGTTCCCAAGATCTGTCTACATCATTTACAGCATCCAATTTGGAAAAACAATTTTCAAGGAAGTCACTGGGCTAAATACTTTTGGATATTAGTGTGTATCCAATGAACATGATCAAACTGCCAGAGACATCAAATTACCACCACAGCAATTCATGCATAGCTATTTAGCCAGCGTTTCAAAGAAGAGTGCCAATGAGTGCCAGAGAAAGTAGCTTTACTCTTTAAAAATTCATGGAATGGAGACTAAAATCAACTAACAAAAGTCTGGGTGACTGTGTATCTTCCCAGTTTCTAGTTCCTAGATGAGAGGTGGGCACATTTTACAGTCCTATGGTGCTAAGTACAGAGAGAATATAACTATATATGTAAATAATGCAGTCCTCTAGAACACAGCTTATTGACTTCGCTCAGTGACCACAAGTGTTTAATCTTGTATCTCTGAAACAACAAAGCTTTCTGAATAAATCAGAAGATCTTATCCAGCAAAATATAGTTACTTGGATTTAATGTCATGCAACTCTAACAGATTTTTCTTCTGGTTCTTTTGTTTAAAAAAAAAAACTTGCTACGGCACTGGTCACTCATGTAGCTGCTTCTGCTGCAAAGATCGTTAATATGCTCTAAGTAAGCATCATTAGCCCTACCTGTTGGAAACTGCATGACAAAAGATTTACACAGATTCATACATTTCAGAAGTACCAATCATGCTTGGGCTCTAGTCTTCATTTCCATTATTACTTTAGACAAATACATTTAAGATTGTGCAGAAAAATAGATAAAATACTAATTATCAACATAAATGCCCCAGTTTGAAATAGTAATACTAATGGCTGTTTCTTTTTTGGTGGGGAATATCACACCTAAACTTAAAAAAATTTAGGGTTCTTAAAATACTTGCCTAAATAATTTTATTAATGTTTTTTTATGTAGATGCTTCAGGAACAAATCTAAACAATAATTAAAATATATGGATATGGAGGCATAAAACAACATTGATGTAGGGTAAATAACAGTTTATACATTACTAAAATTGTAACAAGTAACTGTAGCAAATCCACATTATACCAAATAACACAAGTCAAATAATTAGTTTGGGACAAATGCAACAATGGTATTCTATATCCAGTAATGTACCGCTCTCCCCCACTACTACAGACAGCAATGTAAAGCATCAGGCATAAGAGTGAAGACTGCAGACCAAGAAAAAAAAACAGGCCTAATCACTGTCACAACCATCATCATCATCACTGCATAATACTTATCGACATCATATCATTATATTACGTTTAATTATTGAAGCATTGTTCCCTTTCGTACAAGTGTTAAGCAATATTTATATGCAAGTCTTCAATTACTGTTATAACTCCAAGCTTCACATAATTATTCTATTATGAAGGAAAAACTGACAGGTCTTAACACAGTGGCTATGAATTATATATCACTACAAGAAGTGTCAGCATTCTCTCTCTGGGACAGGGCGGTCGGTTGGCTGTCCTAGGTTGTTTCTGGTATTGGTCACATGTGACATCTCTTTACAGGGCTGGCTGCCTTGCCGTGATATAGCCTTAGCCTTAGTTCCCGCATAAAACACCAATTCCCCCCCCCCTCTCTCTCTGGGACATTTTACTGTGCCTAAATTTAACGTTTACAATACCCGTCATCAATAGTGTTTCATAACCTGGACAAGAAATAAGAAATAATGCATGCTTCCTAACTTGTTTCAGTCTGCTGGTTAAATGATATCATGTGTTTTCATTTGTGTAAATAAACAAATGAATGGTGTTTGAAATTACCAAAAGCCACTCCATCATTAAGTTATCAAAGAATTAAAACATGTCACTGTCATATAACTGTGGGTAATATCAAAGGTGGAGCAAGCAAGAATGATGACCTTATTTATATTCAATGCTTTTATCTTCAAAATTAATGTTCATGGTTATCATACTTACCAAGACTGAATTAGTTACCAAGACTGAAACCTAGCAATGAGAAAACATGGTTTATCTATCCAGTTTAAAACTCTGTATCGTGATGCCATAATAACTTGCCAGTACTTTTATATTTTCTATTTTTCTATATTTTCTAAAGTCTCTAGTCTTACCAAAATATTTGTTTACCATATCTAAAATTAGTTTTTTAATTAACAGTTCTTTAATTATGACTCAATTATTACAAACTTCCCATCAAAGTAACATGCTATAACAGTCTTGACACACTGGCCATTTTTCAACCCCATTAAAGTCTTTGATCCTACCTATACTAAGGTATTATAAGGCCTTAAACTTGCGTACATCCACCCATTAATGAGAAAGTCTGCAGGTATTATAAAGGAATATGTTTTGCCATTATAAAACAATTTGTAATCTCTTGATATGATCACCACAAGATACACTGGCTTCAAGTGACAGAGAGGATCATGGTATGGATTGAGTTTCTATGCATGTATATGTTGTGTGTGTGTGTGTGTGTGTTGGTGTGTGTGAGCAGGTGTAAGTGTGTGTGTGTGTGAGAGAGAAAGGACAGAAAAACTGTTTTGTTTATTTGTGTATCTGAGCACACTTTCCATGTATAATTGCCCACTGGGATTAATAAAGTTGGTCATTGACATTTAAACATTTTCTTGTGCTCCTCTCAAAGGAAACATCTTCAACACAGCAAAATCCAGTTTGAAATACAAAAGGTAAAAAAAATCACATAAACAGAGTTTGGAAAGGTGATAGTGACATCCTCTGGGTTTGCTTCTTTTGTTGTTAAAAAGAACTGCAACCATCACCATAGAAGAATTATAATGGGTCTTTCTTCAGCAATGTGTACAAGAGTGCAGAAGGGGGTACGATGGAGGTATTTCAATAGAAGAAAACTATATTAATCTAAGAAATTAAGATGGAGAAATCAAAGCAGTTAAGAAGTATCCCAATAATAATAGTAATTTTTAAGGTTTTTGATCAGTTAAAAAACTTGTCCTATATGGTTAACTAATTAAAAAATATCAGAATCTTAGATATGGTAATGCAATTCATGTATGTAGGTCAGAAAAAAACCACCATAGAAGAAACCTGCAAGATCATACGACTGAATGAGTGCATCATCCACCATAAGACTGAAAGACAACAGGTTGCTGGTGGCTGGGAAGATAATGAGGGAAGATAAAGCACACACAGTGGCAGCTCTGCCAATCTTGACTGCAACTGTATTGCAACATGCAGGATCAGTTGACAAATGGGTATCTCACAAACTACCAACTTGTCAGAGCTTCTTTCTCTCTTGTCAGTTACTGAATTCTGACTGATGAATTCAACAATTAGATAATGCATCAACAATACCATCAAAATACTACTTAATGATCAGACTAAAATTTTGTTTGTTAAAGTAGGTAAACCCAACAGATGACATACTATGCACTTTATAGCCATAGAAAAAAAAATTACTCTTTCCCATGGATGTATTCATACACACACTGTATTCATTTGTCTAATCATGTTAATGATGCATTTATGATTCACATTGTTTATAAATATGTTTAAAACATTATCAAATTAAGGAAAATGGAATTTTGTCTTAGTATGATATGTCAAACTAAAAACCTGAATCATGACAAAATGTAAGAAATAAATTTTACGGTAAGTAACTGTATAGAGAATTTAATCTGTTGTTGTGTGCAGTTGTTCATTGCATTTACAACTGTTTTGGTTTTCTGAGCAGTATTCAGAAAGAATTTACTTAATACTATTTTTAGTGCAGTTTGAAGTTCCTCGTTTATTAAAGTCTTTGATGTATGCCAGAATTCAACCTTTTCTCAGTAGATACACACTAAGTGTGTAATTAAAAAGCTAGAATACAAATAACTGCATGCTTAAAAACATTAATGATAGTGTACTTCATGTACAACTTGTCGGAATGTTATAAATTACTACACAATATAGTAAACATTTATCAAAACATCTACATGAAATTTCAAAAAAGGCAGTTAATGCTTATGTCTTCTTTTCTTCTGAAATATATATTTGCAAAATATTCATTCAGAAATTTACAGAGATTACTGAAAATTTATTAATTCTGCCTATTAATTCCCATCGTTAGCTATTGAATCAGTCTGTAATAAACTTCAATATACGGATGTGAATATCCATATTTGTGGATGCCAAACACACACACACACACACACAAATGCACACATAGTCGTGCTAGTGAGAATCCAAGCTGTACAACAATCAGCAAGGTGCCTTTTTTCAGTACACTCGATAGTCCGGGTCAAACTTTCCCCACCAAAAACTCAAAAACCTCACGAAAATAACTCGCAGCTTGTGTTGATGAACTACCTACCGCCTCAGGCTTCATTTCGAAAGCGACAATTCGAAACCTAACCCTGCCATAAATATTCATCTGCTATTTGTCATACCCTCCACCCGCCCGTTCCCCACAAAAAAGAAAGACAAAGCCGTTATTTTTCATTCACACATGCTGAACAGGAAAGAATGGCTGACGAAGTGCCGTCCAGTGCAGTGTTTGCGCTCGGTCCCGACTTGGGACTGAAACACCTAAACTGGAGCTAGTGGGGGATGGAAGATGGGGATAGTGGGTGTGGGGAGGTACACGGGGGAGGAACTAGGATAAGGCGGGGTGAGGTGTAGCTGTGATGTGTGAACTGACAGCCGCTCCCTGCACCTGTTCGAAGCTGGAACCTTAGGGAGCTGCCACAGTGCCTGGGTTCTTGGAGCTATGGTAAGGCAACACAAAGGCCACAGAGAAGCAAAAATTTAATGAAGCTGCTTCGAGTAGGAGGGAAAGTTAAGGAAAATACACAGTAGGAGAGCAAAAGAATGTGTGCGTGCGTGCGTGCGTGTGTGCGTGTATACGCGCGCGTTCAATTTTTCCCATGTCCTTCAACAGCTGCGAACACCAAACGACAGACAGGAGGGATCTGGTTTGGCATGGCACACAACCCAACATCTGCTTCGCTCAGGCAGAAGGCGAACTGCCCACGGTTTGACTCTTGTAGCCTCGTCTGCATTAAACTTCGTTGAGGTTCCATACTCGCAGCCCCGTGTGTTGTTTCGCAGGGTTGAGTTTGACCGAGACTAATCAAGCACCATGTACAGCTCAAGTCCCGACTAGCCAGCCAGTGCCAGATAGCCACGAGGAGTTTGAAACAGCGCTGTACTTGAAGTAGCACAGCAATCGGGTCTAACAGTTATTAGAGGAATGCAACTACTCCCATGCTCGAATATTTAGCTGTTCATCTCCCCCTCCCCACTACCCGAGTTGACCTTATCTCAACAGACATGAGGCCCTCTCCTTCATTAAACAGTTTCTTGGTCCGTACATATCTGCATAATTATCTCGCCCGGTTCTCCTATCTTACAAAGGTATGTAGCAAGTGCTTTTCTCTCTCTCTCTCTCTCTCTCTCTCTTTTCCTCCTTCCCTCCACCCTTTTTTTCCCGACTTCCATCTTTTTCATGCAATAGTTCTTAAATACAAACAATTAGCACATTACACAGCCCGACACACTACACGACCTGACAAGGAAACGACAGTGACATACATACCTGTTGTAGCATCTGCACAATATACATCCTGTCAAGCACACCTCAGAAAGTTTAGCACGGACTTGGCTGGCGGAGGCCACGCCGAGGTCAAGACGAGGGAAAAAAAGGCAGGCCTGCTATCGATGGAACGTCCGTACAGCCAGACAGACACACGTACACAGCGCCCTGCGCGCGCTACACACCCTCACGGCAGCCCGCCCGCCCCAGCCACAGTACGCTGCAAAGGCATATCCTTCTTTCCCTTCCGGCTTGGCACAGCGGGGATAGCTGGTTATGCTTCATCAAGTCCCTAACGATACACACTCTTGTCAACCCCCTCCCCTTCTCTCTCTCTCTCACTCTCTTTCGCGGGCCCCTGTACGAAATAGATGCACCGCCACAATCGGGCCGGAGACTTCCGAGCTTCAAATTTTTTCTTGTCGGCCGCGAATGGGATTAGGGGCAGACGACACAGAGACGGCGCTCGTGCGAATAGGGTGGGAGGGCAGTCTGTGTAAGGGGAGAGGGGTGGATGAAATGGGCCCCGCTCACAGTTTATGGCGCTTACAAAACTCACACCATAGAGAGAAAACTTCACAAGCGTAGCTGCTCCTCTATTTCAGCACCCATCCACCCATCCGCTTCCTCTCTCTCTCTCTCTCGTTCTCTGTGTTTAGCCAGCCCCTCGAAATTACCGCCAAGCACAAGAGACCGAAGGATGGAGAAGAGAAGAGATGTGGGTGTGGAGAGAAAACGTGAGCTCCCTAAGGGGAGACGGAATAAAAGGGAACGGAAATAAAACGTACGCTTTGCAGAGCTCGTATTTGCGCAGAACTTAGACCCTTACTCCCCAGAACGTGCTGTGCGCGGGAAATCTTTGGGTTCGAGAGACAATGTGCATGATAAACTTTTTGCCTTTCTGGATAGGGCAGAGCCAAAGACCAACGGCACTATACCTGCAGCTGTACACGGGTAGATCAGTGTCCTTGAAGACAATGTTAGGGATAGAGGGCAGCAGTGGTGAGCTTCTCCATTGTCTACAGACGATTAATGATCGGGTTCTTACGAAGGAAGTTTCTGGAATTGGTTGCAAAACTTAATGCAGCAGTGTCTAGCTAGCTTTAGTTTTGTGACTTATTAGCACAAGATCCTTATATCTCCAATCTGCTATTATGTATCTAATCACAACTCGTTATCTCGCCAACCCCGCCTCTCGCCACACTTTGTGTCAGAACGAATTTCCCACTAAGTTAACCTTAACTTTTGCAACATGTGTCTTATGTCACCACCTTCGCCTCTTGCCCAGCATTTGTGTTGGGCGGGGTGGTTGTGAGATAAAGATTTACGACTATATATATAGAAAGAGAGAAGAGGTTTGCGTGTACACCTGAAACCCATGGAACGATGATGAGAATGCTAAAGAAATTATCTGCAACACATCAATAGAGTTAGAAAGCAATATTTTATTTGTTCGCTCTTGCGACTCACTTGGGCCGTTGTTGCAAATGTTCTCAGGTTAAAACCTACTGCTAGCTGCCTTCTCCAACAAAGGTTGTCGGCCTTTTGGCTACGATCAAAGTGTAGAAAAATTTTAAAAAAATCATTTTAACCCCCAAAACAAAATTTAACGAGAATGTTTCTACCGGATGTTGAATTTTTTTATATATGGGATTCGATGATCCAGTTATTACATTTGTTACATGTTTGTTTGCCTTTAATTTTAGTCCAGTTTTAGTTATGCTGTGTGCTCGCCTCTTCGACGTGTGTCTTCGTCGCTAAATAAAAAAACTGAAAGGAAAATTTCCCTTTGCTATCCCCACTCGTACAGACGGTCCTGGCAATATGAGAAATTGTTTCTGCTGTCAGCGGTATCCTCTAGAAGTTCCTTGGGTAGATAAAATGTTTAACCAGACAGCGCGTACAACCTGAAAGCTGACCGGAAGTATGTCGATTATCCGGGGCTCGGTGAGAGACCGGAAGTCTGCAGTGGCGCGAGTGAGAGAGCTTAGCGTGCTTTATGGCGCCACTAATGGCTTCGCGGCCGAGTGAAATCGGTCCTTTCACACACCCGTATGAGTGGGAGAGCGGGTGGAAGAACAGCAAACGAAACGTAAGGGACGACAAGATTTTGTGTTTCTCTCTTCATTCCTTCAATTGCTTACATTCTCTCTCTCTCTCACACACACACACACACTCACTCACTCACACACACACACACACACACAATAATATATATTTTTATGTTATTGCACTGAACCTTATTACAAAGGCGTGATTATTTTCGTAGACATCGAAATTAAGACCTATTGCTCGTATTACCAAAGAGTCGGCAGATATTTACTGAATGCTTGGGGGTCAAATTTCGTCTTTACCAGGTCTTTATCCTCATACGTCCTTGTCTCTCTTTGTTTCTTTTGCTTTGTTTGTTTGTTTTTTGTTTTGTTGTTTTGTTTTCTTTGTTTTGTTTTTTTGTTTGTTTTTTGCCTTAACTCTACGACCTTCGACTTACAATGGGTCGTCATTTATTCTACCGTCCCAGACATAATAAATAGCCGTTGCTTTTCAAGATGGTTATTTTTGTACAGACTTTCCTAAATACGCATCATTTGGCAGAAAGAATGTTTAAAAAAACAAAAGAAACTAAAACATAAAAGAAGAAAAACAAGTCCACATTTAACAGCGAAAGAAACCCCCCAAAATTAAAAGCAACCAAAAACCCTGCTTGAAATGAAATGACTGGTCTCGTGTGAAGAGATTCAATCCATCCATAACATGGGTTTTTACGAATGATTACAAATGGTTACTCTCTTGCAGTCACTACTAGTACCTGGACTTGAAGGAAAGGGGGCTATCGAAACGAACTTGGAAACGAAACAGGAAATTCCATCACACGCGATTAGCTCCTCCCGGGTTCGTGACACCTCGACCCAATTACTAGCTCCCTTCCCCCTCCCACACTCCCTCTCTTTTCAACACACCTCACCACCACCTGACCACGATGAAGACTATCCCAGCACATCTCCTCCCGCTCTGAAGTTCCCTTCTCCCCTACCCAGCCCTAAGCTACTGTCCTTCCAGAAATCCTACTGCGCCCCTCCTTTTCTCGCTTGGGGTCTTTGTGCGAAGCCCTCGGAGCAGGTCCGCTTGTTTCCAGCCGTCCCTTAGAAAGGATGGGTACCCAGGGTTGTCGTCTGTCCGACCTTGTCAGATGCTTACCTAGATAAATAGAATGCACACACTGGTGGAGGAACCGACAGTGATTCGGTTGGAGATACGGACATTAAAATCCTTGTAATAAAAAGTCTGTTAAACATAAAATGAGAAGTGTGTGTGCGCGCGCGTGAACGAGTGCCTGGAAAAAGAAATGGAAATGAGAATTTGTAAATAAACACGATTCTAGCTTTGAGGGCGCTATTAATGTGCAGAGTATTACCCGTAAGCAGCAACGAGACACTTGAGAGACATTTCAAGGGGAGGTAACGTTGTAGCGTGAGCGCGGTGCTTTCCCCTTTAAAAAGAAGTCTGAGAGTGTGTGTGTGTGTGTGCGTGCGCGTGTGTGTGTGTGTGTGTGCGCGCGCACATGTGTGTGTGTATTTATTTCCTAACCAGATAGATCATCTATCATCAGACCAAGGAGTCATAAACCTATAACCGAAGGTGAGGCAATGATCGAAATTGTAAACATGTTATGACCGAAGTTAATTTGGAAGAAAATGGAGATAATTTCATGGTGGCCGTAAAAGAACTGCTGACATGGGAGACCAACGCAAGATGCCTGCGTGATGATTGACCACTGGACACACATTCTTCGACACATCAGCAAAATGATGTCCTACTTCCTCGGGTGTAAGACAAAAGAATGTGGACACCAGACAAGACTGCAGTATATTCCCGTTATCACTCGTGCGGCACCACAATCTTATTGCACACGTGCAAACAGGTAGTTCGTGCAGTGGATTTAAAAACAAATGCAATGCCTAGTGCGTTCTGTTATGGCAGTAATGCACTGGAACACTCTTCCCCTTTCAAATACACCACTTAAACAAAACTGATGTGTGCACCTAAAAACATCTTTGTTGGAAATATGACTCCAGGCCTTGAGTATTCAATTATTGTATTACAGTGTTACATTACATTACTTACTGTTTGCATATTATCGCGTACTGCCTGCTTTGTTGAAGAGTTAATTGTTTTAATTGCTTAATGTACTTACACCATGCTGACTCCATCGAGCTCTTGAGATATATTCGAACTCTTCATGTTCATTTTGTTGCTAAGTCTGATCAGCTTTACTGTCGTGCGTACTTTGTCAATTATTGCATGTCTCAGTTTGTGACATCTTGGAACTATATGGCTACATCTGTCAGAATGAAAAGTAAAAGGTTAAGGTAGACCCGTGACACTGCTCGAGACATATAAAGCACTTTTCTTTTGTGAGAGCGGAGCCCATCTCCGGTGTGTCACACCGACACGGGTTTCGAACCAGCTAGTCTACGCGCATGTAAGTTCAAACACTATTGTTTCCACCATCAGTTATCCTCTTTCGTCAAAACAAAATGTAACAATCAGCAGAGGAGATTATTGTCTGTGCTTCAGCTATATATTGACTGAGACAAGACTGCAACTGTTTGCACACAAATGCTGTTCCGCCACGCTTGTGTGCATCTAATTACAAAAACATCCATACAACTTGCCGCTATATTTACTTGTTTCGCACACTAGGCACTTTTATTTACAGCACTACACTTGTTCGGCGCACTGTTCTTCGTCTTGTCTCGCTCATTATACACCTTGCCGCCACCTGTACAGCTCCTTCCAAACACAATAAAACTTCTCTCAAACGATATGCTTGTTGTCATCTTATCTCCAGCACTGTTCACCTACTCATATACACTATTCGGCTTGTTTCTTTCACGCTGTATTTGTCCACCTACAATGCATCTTGTCTCCAGCTCCTTGTTTCGAGCATAGCGGAGGCTGCCGCCCTGTACTTAGCCACTGGAGAGTTCAAATCCCCGGTCAAAAGTGTCAAGAGCCCCCCTCCCCGACTGACCAGACTCTTGTCGTGGCACTCCCATGGTTCCCTCCCTACCCCAGGTAAATTCCCCTTTGGTCAATAGGCGAGAAGGGGAAGCAGGGTATGCGACGGGATAAAAGGTGCTGACGGAGGGGGAGTGGAGACACGGATTGAAAATTGAAAGAAAAAGAGGAAACTGGGGTGACTTTCAGTTTTTCGTCAGTTATTCTTGCTCTCGTTCATCTCGACTTTTCTTGCCTGAGCTTCCAGTGTCGATCACCTGCGCTGGTCAGCTAAAGAGGATCTGGCATTTTTGGAGAGCATCTAGATGGTTTATGCCAGAGACAAGTCTTCGGTGTCAGTAGAGTTTCACTTCTATCCAAACGCTAACAATCATACCACTCGCTCACTCTCTCGGCAAAACAAGTTTGTTGAAAGTTGTCATTAAACTTGCTTCTAGTGGTGGTAGTGTGTGTGTGTGTGTGTGTGTGTGTGTGTGTGTGTGTGTGTGTGTGTGTGTGTGTGTGTTGTAAGATATATCCGCCGATAACTGCTGTTCAGAAAATCCTTCAATGTCTCAGCCTCTATCCCCTTCCACCCCCGGTGACCTTTCATCCATCAACGTCAGCAAAAGTCTCGGCTAACCTATTGAGCTGCCACTAAGACCGACCCCCGAGATCGTCCCACAGAAGTCCTCACCTGTTCCGACCCCGCAGTCGGGGCTTTTCAGGCCCGTCAGGCGATAATTTTCTCGTCTTGCAGTCCACCTTCCTCCCTTCCCAGCCTTTGCATACAGCGACACCTTTGCAGCCCTCACCGAGGCAAGCTCCGTGGCAATGCGGTATCCAGTGATCATCTTTTTTTTCTCTCCAGCGCGCGAAGTCATACAACCGTACGGTGGGGCTCCGTGCCAAACAGCTGCGCACAATGACACAAACATTTTAATAACCGAAGATTAGAGACAGACCTATAGGAACTTATGCTTTCATTCACAGCATGAAAGGGAGACTCTTGTGCTGAGAAACATCGAAGGCCGTGGCCCACCCAGTGCGGCTTTGTGAAGATGAAAAACGCGGGGGCAGAGTTGTGTAATTTGTGCAGCCGGGTGAAAAAGCAGTAAGGTACAATTATAAAGGAGAAGCAAGAGGTTTGCGGCTGAAAAACAGAAAATGACGAAGAAGAGGGGATGCCATGAGGATAATCACAGTCCAAAGGGACACCACTAGACAGCCGAAGACCCTTATATTTTCAGCTCCCACAAGTTTAAAAGCCTGCTTTTCCCAGAATACTTGGGGAGGGGGCGTTCACTGCAAGACAACCATTTCTAAAATCCGAACAAATAATTCTGCTCAGTTCGCGACTTGTGAACATCCATCCATACATACATCCATACATCCACCAACTTCGAGCCTCCATCGAGCATGTTTGTACACCTACACAGCTAGCTAACCAGTGAGCAAGAAGATCAGTATGTGAAAAAACAATTATATTCAATGTTAGCCAGCAAAACTGATCAATTGGATCTGGATTTAAACATTCAGACATAGCCAGCTGCTGTTTATAGGTGATGTATAGAGAACCAGACATAGCCAGCTGCTGTTTATAGGTGATGTATAGAGAACCAGACATAGCCAGCTGTTGTTTATAGGTGATGTATAGAGCCAGACATAGCCAGGTGTTGTTTATAGGTGATGTATAGAGAGCCAGACATAGCCAGGTGTTGTTTATAGGTGATGTATAGAGAGCCCGACATAGCCAGGTGTTGTTTATAGGTGATGTATAGAGAGCCCGACATAGCCAGGTGTTGTTTATAGATGATGTATAGAGAGCCAGACATAGCCAGCTGTTGTTTATAGGTGATGTATAGAGAGCCCGACATAGCCAGGTGTTGTTTATAGGTGATGTATAGAGAGCCAGACATAGCCAGCTGTTGTTTATAGGTGATGTATAGAGAGCCCGACATAGCCAGCTGTTGTTTATAGGTGATGTATAGAGAGCCAGACATAGCCAGCTGTTGTTTATAGGTGATGTATAGACTACGTTGTCCACTAACCCTATATTAAGATTACACTGAGAATCTTTTTGGTCATCAAAAGCCTAGCTAGCATCTGCACTCGTTCAACTTCGGCTGTGTTAGCATAACCCTATGCTAACCTCTGACCTGCACAGTCACTAAAAAGGTAAACCATTTGCATAATATGGCCGTGGTTTCAAGTTGAAAATCTAGATTATCCCCTTACCCCCAACACTTTTTGAGAATTTCTGTTATTTTTTCCTTTTGGTTCTTAGAAAGTCGAACACAGTGTAATATAATGCAAACGCAGAGCGGATTTTTTTTCAGGCGCCAGCACATGGAGTTTTACAAAGACATCATACCAAAAAAAACACCAAAGACATCATACAAAAATAACACCAGAATAAAAAATTATCCTTACTCGCCTCTCAACAATTATATCGTGGTGTCGTGGCATGTTTGCTATTTAGAGAGAAAAAAAATCACCTCATGCAGAGAAGGGGGTTAAATGAAAGAAAGACACCCCCAACACACACACACACACACAAAGACAAAAAAAAAGACAAATCATGGCCCGCCTTCTCTGCGTTGAAAACTAAAGTTTGCTGTAACCTATCTCCACAAACCAGATGGTTCTTGTGTGTCCTTCTCGCCGCCCACAGCGTGAGCTGGGTGTCCTGTCTAGGAGGTAGAGCCCAAAATAGCCGGACTCACACAAAGAGTATGTACGTAATGAGTTATGCACGTCTGCAAGAGGTGGTTCAAAGTACACCGGGAATTAAAGTGATGTTCTGGCTGACATAACGCGCCAGCAGGGGGGGGGGGCACAACTCCAGTAACGCCCCTTTTCCATCCGCACGTCCATCAACGCTGGCGCTACAACTTTTGTTTTTTTTCTTTCTTTTTTTTAGGAGTTTGTTGTGCGATTTTGTCTCCTTGTTTCGAAAAAATATGCATGTGCACAAGCAGATGTGCCCTGGGGGTCAGAGCTGTCCGCTTTAGCATGCAAAAGCAAGGGCTCCCATAAGTAACAGATCTTTAAAAAAAATATTCTGTTATTCTGGGAATCGCCTGTATTTGGAAATTGAAGAACTGGTGCTGTGAAAATGCATTGGCCAGTGTATCTTTCTTTCTCACTCTCTCACACACACACACACACAATCCATATGATACCCAACCTTTCTTTAAGACGAAAGCCAACTTTCTAGGCGCTGTTATACGTTGCAGTCGTATTGTAGCAATTCCAGATGTGAAGCGATACATTGTTCTAGAATCTAGAGAATGGCTCTGGTGTGGACTTGCTCCTGGTGGCCATATGGTTTTGTTGTCTTTGTCAGAACAATTAACATCCTTTGTCCACGTTTCATCCTTTGATGACTGCTTGGCCCACGTTGCACAAGCAGCGTGCTGAAAAAAAGTTTGTTAGTTTTCTGCTTTATTCCAGAGTACAGCCAATGTCTGTTACAGAAGCCTGCCCCGCTGAATAAATAAGACTTCACGCGTCTTGTTAAAGCCTTACATGAGTTTAAAATAGATATTGAACTCAAGGTTGCTAGTTAGTCAAGAGAACATAGCGCCTTCTTTAATTTTTTTAATCAGTAACAAAAAGAAGGTTTGTGAATATTACTTATTTTTAAAAGAAAACACACGTGTAAAGACCTAAAAAAAAAAAGTTACCTCACTGATGGCTTCAGCCAATGCGAGAGCGTTGGCGTTATGGTAATGAGGCATTGTCCAATCAACGAGCCTACTTTGTCTACGTCACAGGCGCGAAGGTTTCACCCTTTTTTCAAATCATGGTGGGAACTATGATGCTCAAAGGACGGTACCTCGCGAACACAACAGCTCTGTTTGGGAATAAGTCTCTCGAAATGAATGAAACCTAACTAGGCATGCGACGTAATCTTTAAAGACACACGAAGAGAAGAAACTAAGAAGGTAGACGCTATCTGTTATCCGATTGCTTTGCAACTCGTATCATCTCGCTTCGAGGGTATTCCACCCCTAAGAAACTCTCTCCCCATCCCCCTCTCTATTTCACAGAAAGAGAGAATGAGAGGGTATGTGCTTTATATGCTAACATTCTTAAGAGACCGAACAATGTAGCTCCATTTACAGGCGCATGATGAACTTTCATACATTTCTGGTGGTTGGTGGTCACAGATGTATTCCATGGCTTCCAACGAAGCGAAACTGTTCATTCTTACATGCTGGTTTACATACTCTGTTTTGCTTTGTTAATATTATGCTTGAATCTCCCACATGTCATAAAGATATCAAGGGTAAGAAAGTGTGTGTGTGCCTCTCTCTCCCACCTTCCTCCCTATCTTCTGCCCCCCTTCTTCACCTTCCCTCCCCCTCCAACTTTCTCACCATTTCAGTACCACGCCTTTCCTGTACCGCATAACCCTCGCTAACATAAAAGGTCTTTGCAGCCTGTGACGAAATCGGGCGGAAGGACAAATGGCATTTTGATTTCACATCTACGAACGCGGGCGTCAAAAACTACAATGAGTTTGCGGGGGAAATTTCGGGGAACGAATATGCAAATGTCTGTCACCGCCTGTATTCAGCATTTCCCTACTTCAGTCCCTCCATCTTGTCTCAGTTGCCATCGATGGAAATCATGCGCGCATGCACGCAAACACACACACACACGCACGCACACACAGAGTTCCACCATCAACAATATGAGAGAGAGGAAGGGTGAGAGGGAGTGAGAGGGAGTGATATAACTTCAAAGTAAGCATCCTGCGTTGTGAATAACCGGCGACACAATGTAGTACATAATTTAGCGCCGGTGTTCTCAGTCCGCGCCTGGTGCCCGCCTGCCTCCCCTTTCACGGCGCATTATCAAGTTTCCCGTGTGCGTGAACGGGGCCATTACAGTGACTGGCCGACTGTCTTCCTTCAACCACTAGGTCTGGGTGAGTGAGGAAATTTAGACACCGAGACAAGAAGCAAGAGGTTCGGAGAAAATAAAAAAAAAAAACTAGAAGTGGGTGGTGGGGAGACCCCACTCGCTCTTTCTTTAAAAAAAAATCTTGCTATGAAATATCTCCCTCTCTCGTTCTCTTTCTCTCTCTCTCTCTTTCTCTGCGTGTCAAGAGTCGGTATCTGAGGCCTTGTGAGGCCGAGTTGTTCGTGATACCATCCCAGTGACTAAGCGCAGCTCACTCTCCACTCGTTTTGCAGTAGCAAGGGGCGAGTTGGTGGAAGTCTAAAGCTTCTCTCACACACACACACACACTCGTTGGGGCCGTTTGCATGGACTGAAGGTACATCTACTCGAGGGGATCGAAGTAGCTGCACTGTTAACCTCTATCGTAGAGTTAGAGGTTTAAACAAAGACAATAAACCGGTTTATCGAGTAAAATTTTAATTAAGTTCAGAATCGTTGCACTGTAACAGATCTTCAAAACCGTGCAATATTCACACACAGGCTTCTTTAATTATCGTAACACTGGACCACAAAGTGCATGGACAGACCACCACTCTTTACATCTTTTTTCAGTCGCCGAAGCTAGCTTTCCTGATTTACTTCATCCTTCTTCCAGTCTTCCCTATTGATCAAATAAAAATAAAATAAAAAATGCTCGACAAGCCTACTCTCTCTCTCTCCCACCCCCACCTCTACTTTCTTCTGAGCTTGAGCTTATGAGAAGTTTTGACGAGGGCGAAATCGGATCCGAAAAAATGGCAATAAATGACATGCGTGCACGCACCCACGTACGAAGTGCAAGCGCGTTCAAAGCGCGGCCGCCTGCACGTTGGCGGTATTAACGTTCTTCTGACAAGTATTTAAACAGCGCGTGCTTCATCGCGCTTCGCAGAGCACATGATGAATTTAGCATTCCCCTGAAAAACGAGCAGACCCGTCTGCTAGTCTGGAAATTAGAAAAGCATCAAAAACTCGCCCCAGACCACGCCAACGGCTTTTCAATTCCTCGGGGTCGACCATCATTTTTATTTTGACAGCACCGTCAACATCCATCATCTATTCCCTGGGCAACCAGCATCAGACGTGAAACTGCGAGATCTGGAGAGAGCAGTAGGAATGGTGCTCCAAAAGCGAGTGGTGATGAGCACTTTTATGGGAAGGGTTTTGAGAAGAACTGCTCAAAGCCTGTTTTGTGAATTCCCCTCGCTGCGCCATGACACGACCTGAAGGGATGTATGAAGGAGTTAAACGTACCAAGACACATGCTACCCTTTCTTATTTTCGCCACAAAGATATATATATATAAACAATGTCCACAAACACATTTTTCCAGGTCTCATCGTGTTGTATGGATATTTTTCATTGGTCAAAAAGTACGTTTTTCGATGACATCAATTATCTCCCTTTTTTCATGTTCTGTGCGATTTGTAAATTACACACGAGACCTTTAAACCCCTTCATCATAAAGCCTTCTAGACACTATCACAATTACTTTTAAAGCATAATGATAAATAAGCATAATGCCTGTAAATGAGTCCTTTTGCTAGTTTTTTTTTTAACTAGCTGGTTACACATCTTTTTTCGTGAATCTGGTTATGTCCCGTGTTTGCTGGTTTGCTTCTCCATCTTCTGTGTTCTTCTATCTGTGCACTCGGATTCTCTGGCCGAGGGGTACCGCAAAGATGGTGGAACGACCAAGAGTTCCCCCAGCTCCTGGCGATTTTCTTTGTAGATAAGGTAGTCCTGTAAAATATGTTTCGGAAGTTCGTAGACTATTGTTATGTTTTCTTATTGACTTTGACGACTGTGACATCACCCCAGGGAGCGAGCATTCGGCGTCAAGCTGTATTTGGGCTTCCTTCCATCTTCCAGTCCTTTCCCACATTCCTCTCCTGTCCTTTTGTTACCTTTCTTGCGTCGACTGTCAGTTTTATTCCCATCTTCGAGTAATCTTCATTCATAAAAAGTTTTTTTAAATATTTTTTTAAGAACGCTTCCCAAGCTGTTTCCATTGTACAAAGCTGTCCATTGTTTCTTGTTCAGAATCCATTAGCTTCTTTTTTTTCTTTTCTAATAATAACTCTAGAGTTGCGATATTGTGCATCATATCACAACATGCATCAACTCCAGGGTATCAATCCCGTATCAAGATAAGCGGGTTTAACCAAGTATCTGTTGCGTGTTAAAAGCCGTCAGTCTTATCCGATGTCTAATGTACTTTTAATGTTCTGCAGTGTCAGGCGGTGTCTAATGGCGTTTTAATGCCTGGCAGTCGTATCTCATCTGAGTCTATGGCATGCTGTCCTGTCCGCCGACCTGCCTTCTTTGTATCGACACGTGGTTTTATCATAAACGTATCCACGATGTGTGATGCTGATGGGTTTTATCGTAAGCAGGTGATACATGCAGGTGTTATGCACCTTCGTCACAGCGCATAACCAGAGCAGCCCTACCCTCACCTCAGGCAAAAAATAAATAAATATTTTCTTCTGCCATTTTCTTTTGAGTGCCAGGGACATACATGAACATATATGTAGAGAAGATCGCAGAGAGCGCACGCATCTACATTGATCAGGAAAGACCACTCATCATCGCCCTCACCAAGGAACCCAAGTGGAGACATCCCCTAAAATATTAATGAAAATTTTAAAAACCCTTGAGAAAAAAATTGTTTCTTTTGCCACAGTTTTCTCCCCTCCCTCCTCCATCTCTCTCTCTCTCTCTATCTATCTTCCTTTTTTTTCTCACTCGCCTTTCCCCTTCCTCGTTCGCCCCTTTCTCTTTCTCTCTGTTCCCTGTCCTTTTTTGGCTTAGTTACTCTACCGTCTGTTTCCTCTTTTTGTTTCTTTCCTTTGACCCCCCCCCCTCTTTCTCAGACGCCTGCCCCCCAACTTTCATTCCCTCCATTTGTTTGGACCTGCTCTTGCTCTGTATTGTGAATGAAAAAGCTCCGTGTATCAAAGTGAATAAACTGATTGTAGGTTTTTCGTTCAGTGTTCAGTTTTGTCGCAATCAATAAATCTTTTTTTTTTTTTGCTTGCTTCCTCTACTGTCCCTTTGCATGTCTTTGCATTGGAAGGTCTGTGTGTATTTTTCTATCCTTGCTCCTCACCACCACTCCCACCACCACCATCACAACCACCACCGTGGAAAAGCCAATGATTTCGCATCAAGCTTCCCAATGCTCAATGCTCATATTACAAACCTTGTCTTTAAGGGCAGTCGCTGTGAACATTCTCCATCATCCAGCCTCTTGTCTCAATCACAGACAGTCTAGATAACAAAGTAGACAAACAAACTGGGGAACATAGCAATATTGGCATTGTCGTTAAGGAAAATTTCGTTTCCTGGGTTCGGTTCTCGTCTCGGACACGCTGCTCTTTTTCTACTTATGGCACCTCTTTACAAAGCAAGCTGCTTGTGGCCTGGCGTGATGTCAGTTGTAGGTGGTTCAGTGTAAACCACTAAATTCTCCTCCACAGTATCTGCTAACCCACCCCATCCCAGCTGTGTAACACGATAAGTAAGACACTGGATTCGACATAGAAACGAAAAGATTACAATTTTGACGTCTTTATGCTATGTGTCAGCCTGTCTGCAAGTGCGTCTGTTTGTGTGGAATATTGTTATTGGATAAACGATTTTCAGTAATAAGGTGCGCGAAATATGCGGTTCAGACATTGCCACCATGACTGAGGCACAAATGTCGTCCTGTCGAAATTTGAAACGTGTTCCCAACATTTCGTCCAGACATGGAAGAATTTATTTTCAGAGGCTCTGCAAAGCTCGATCATGAGCATAGATATCATTATTTCGCCGAAAAATAAATTCAGCGTGGGGGGTAAGTAGTCACGCCGTGTTTTCACGGTGAATATGCCATTGTAATCACAGCTTTTTGTCTGAATATGCCATTGACTAAATCAGTCTCATAGATATAACTACAAACTATAAATATATTCCTACATTGTAAATACTTTGTTGTATATATTGAGGTAGACTAAAGTGAGATGAAATGAATTTGAAGTAGTGGAGGTGAAAACTTGCATTGTTGACATTTTGCGGTAAATTGGTGTCTATCCTGTTTTCTGTAGGTGTGTACTGCTGTTTCTTGAGAGTGATTTCATCCTTTGTCACTCCTCCTATGGTGTTTCCTGTTTCTTAATGTGTGTGTCTTTAGTTTCTTGTTTTATACAACTGTACACAATCCTTACAATGCTGGTTGCTGAGCAAATCTCGGTGCTACAGATCGTATACATAAACCAGAATTCTCTACACGCTTGAAGAGCGGCGGTGTCAATTTTCTTTTCACTAAACTTAGCAAAAACATAGTGAAACAAGTGCTTGGAGTCTTTAAAATATATGTTCATAATTAGAAAGTCCATAGAGGAGACAGCATATTAAAAAAATTGTCTTTGCTTAATGCATAATTTTGTGATTTTAGCTGTGAAAGTACATGAATGATAATCATGAACATTTAGTTCACCCGTACCTTCTTCTGATGGAAAAATTCACGGCAATGACAAATTGTCTGCCCACCTGCTACACACACAGGCATGCATGTAAGTGCACAAATAAACTAACAGACCCAAATGAATTTTTACAAGTCAAAGCTTCTTCATTTGCTCATCATTTGAAAATCCATAAAAGGATGATGCCGGACATTTGTAGGTCTAAACTGTACACTCAGGTAGACAGCAATGTCGATGATCATTTTTTAAATTTATTTATATATTTATTTATTTTTATTAAGAGCCGACATGGTCCAAGTAAGCTACACGTGTCAACAGGCGACAGGAAGTAATCTACCAGCCAGTTGGGGTGAAGGACACATGGATGTATAATTTTCCGAAATCGTCCATAGAGACCTACTGGCAGGACATCCGTATGCGAGGTCGAACGTCTGAGCCTGTCAAGGATTATCAAGCTCGGAAAACACGTGAGAGGGAAGCGAGATCTCGTAATCTCACCATGGTCACGAGACCTGTGACGTCACGGCCCTCTACTTGCACTGCGACAGCACGGACGTGTATAGGGTGGACCGCTGTCTGTCTGCCGAGACCAACGCTGAGCCTCTTGCGAAGTTCTCCGCTGTTAGTCTCGGCGAGCCTTAACAATGAATGTGAAAATAAACCGGAAGCTATTTCGTAACCAGCCTCGTTCTAGTAGTTAAACTGAAACGTGACTAAACCGGAAGTTATTTCGTAACCAGCCTCGTTCTATGACTTAACTGAAAAAAATCGTCTGCAAGCAGTCCAGTAATACAAGTCCGTGGTGACAGACTGTGCGTGACACCAGTAAGACAGAAACCTCATCAAACAACATCGCCACTGTCGTCAATGACAGATGGACACTGACTGACTCGTGCGGCACACGTGGACAATACTCCAGTGTCTTTACTGAGTCAAAGGTCACCGACAACACAGACTTGGTGTCGCGAGGGACAGGAATAAACAATCTGTTTTGTTGTTTTTTTTTCACATCAGCTTGTAGCATCGAACGACTTCAAACATCAACTCCTTACACACTAATAACGGACACATCTTTGTGGAGAGTGAGAAGCGAGAGTGAAGAAATACAAAAGAACTGATTGTTAGGTTGATGTCAGGTTGGTGAAGATTGGTGATCAGTTAAGATAAAAGCCTCATGAATTCAACGTCTGCGTTTACTGAGGTTGGTTAAGAGCAGTTAAAATAGAAAAAAAGCAATGCAGCTTTATTATCTAACGAGAACATTTCAAAAAAGACGTTACAAAATCAGCTTTTGTAGGAAGTACAACATTTAGCATTCAAGCGAAGTGGTAACAATACAAATCAGTTTCCAGCGACCGACCGACACACACACACACACACACACACACACACACACACACACACACACACACACACACACACACACATGTACACAGAGAGAGCGTTGTTGTGTAATGTAATGGTATTATCATATCTTTCTCTTATAGACACCTGGACACTCCTCTTTTGAGATGCCGTTTGACATCTTTCGCAGCATCAGTTTCTAACCTGACATTTTCTAGTCAGATATAAGAGTTATAGCATCGGGTCATGCTAGCCTTTGTCTTTGCTCGACGTTTGCACAACACAATTAAGTTCTTTTTCCAATAACTGTTTCACACCCATTCAGTTCATTATTGTCCCTTACTTGAAACTCACAGACTGAAAGGACGCCAAAGCGTTGGGCTGGTTCAATGAAATCTTTGTAAAAAAAAGTACCTAAAGCCGCTTTGTTCACGATAAATGATCACGGTTTTGAAGACAAGAAACTCTCGGTTGTCGTGTGTGCGTGCGCGGTTGTGTCCTTGATATCAGCACTGTTATCAATGACTGTTATCAAGAATAACAACATCAAGCGGAAATCACATTTAATCATTAACATACAAATGAAGTTGTCACTTTTAGAGCAAATAAAGTTGTCGTCACAATTGTTATCTCAAAACATCAAACAGATTTGGAAACAGTGGGGGTATAAAACCTGATAGGACCGAGTTTTTTTTATGAGAATGTTAATTAAATGCACCGCCAAGAAGGGGTAGGGCAGGGCGATTAAACAGCGTGGTGTAGTCTTCATGTTACCTGTCTTTGATCAAAGGCAAAACCAAGCGTGCAATCCCAGCATTTGCTATCGCATCCGCGCATGCCCAGATCTGAGGTATGACGGCGGATGATGGCTGAGGCAGAGTTCTCTTGGCGGTTATCCGCCGCCGGAGTGTCATTCAATCTCACTTCAGTCGCCGTGAGCTCGGGTACGTTGTAAGATGGGTCACAGGTCTGTCACGAGTTCACTTTGTGAATAACGAGACAGCAACACGGCGCCTGCATGTGCACCGCGGCTTTGTGATGTTTCCGGTATCGTGACGTCACAGAGACGTCGCCGTGCACCGCGGCTTTTGATCTTTCTAGTATCGTGACGTCACAGAGACGTTTGCTATCTTCTCTCTGATGTCATCAAAGGTATTCGCTCTCTACTTCCTGACGTCATCAGATACATTGACTCTCTAAGTTCCTTACGACGCACGAACGCACGCCCACACACACGCACGCACACACACACACACACACACAACCCCATCGTCTCATAGTTCTGCACTTCTTATACACAACACAAAGCAGACCTACGGAGGTCCCGAAACTATTGTGACGTGCGTACGCAGCAGCTACAACTGTAATCGCCATATGTTTTGTGTCGGCTGTTTCTACCTTTCCAGTGGGTTTTTCCTGGGCCTGATACCTGCAATAAGTTTCTGTTTTTAGCTCTGCTACCTGCAACTCGTCTAGTCTTGAAAGTGCGTCATCAGGGGCATCTCTTTCATCATCACTAATAACTGATTTGCACTTGGTTCCTGTTTATAAAAGGCACGATTCCAGAACTGCACCAAAAAGCTTCCGACGTCGGGTCCTCTCGCAGCTAACACATTTCCTCCCTGGCCTGTTTCGATCCCTGCTTACTTTTTTCGGTAGTATTCCGACAATGTTCAGACAGTGGCAGACTTAAATAAACACGACTCTCCCCCCCCCCTCGCCCTCATTTCCACCTGTCGGTCATTTTACCTGACAGACGACGCCAGGGAACCAAAGACAACCTATCAGCATCTTTTTTCATATACATGTTCTTAAAGCCGAAGGTGATACAACTGTATTTCTGTACATTAGATTTTGAGATACGTACGTGTGACGTCGACTGAACTCATGTAACACGTGACTTTTGTGCGGCATAGCGGATCTTGTTTCAGTGTGCCACTTGCATCCCGACCTCACGTGACTCGTTACACCGCGCCCTGGGTTAAGGCGACCAACGACTACTCGTGGAAAAAGCTTCGCTCGGATGCGGAGGGGGGGGGGGCTCGCCAGCAACTGATTTAGTTAACGGGCTTTCCACGGGGTTCTCTCGCGCATGATTTTGTGATCAACGGAACTATTTTAATGACTAAAGTGAGGATCATGTTACATAATTCAAATCTCAGCGCTGGCTCTGCATGCTATGGAATGCGATTAAAACAATGTGCAATGAGAAACTTGTAATAGGACGCACATACACTTACCTTGCATACGCACGACGCATATTACACGCATACACTACGCTCGACGAGCCCCCCGTAGGTGGGGATGAAGGTGAAGAGATTTCTAGTTGATTTACGGAAGATGAAGAACTCGCTGCTCTCTCTTTTCTATCTAGCCATGGAACCGTCGTCTTGTTTCTTCTTCTTTTTACGTCAGTCTTTTCCCAAAATGACGACGAACAAATGACGCACACAAGACGTCAAACACAAGACACCATTAACACACACGAAACAATACAAGACCTACCCCTAACTCATTATAAAACTAATAATGATGGACATGTAAGTGGCTCTGCTTTTCTATTATGTTTACTAGTTTTGTTGTTATTGTTTTCTACCTGCAAGGAAGTAGCTACCGAAAGTGTGATTTAAAAGTGCGTTTAATAGCTACCTAAAGTATGACTTAAAGGGACGTTTTAAAAGCTTCCTCGATCTCGCAAACCTACGGGGTTTTCTGAAACCTTTTCTCAGAGCATCTGCTAGTTTGTTTTATCTCGCAAAATCTCCCACACTCCCGCGCGCTTTGTGATGAGACACAAAACACACTCCGTCCCTTCATCTCCTTGCCTGCGGCGACTGGCAAAAATTTGCTTGCGGGGAGGGGGGGGGAAAAAACTTGGTGTGCCGACCTTTTCGCCAAATGTCCCAGCGCGTCTCGAACTGCCGCTGGCACGGACTCCAAGATGTAAGTGGTGTGGAGTAGGGAGGGGGGAAAACAACACAAATGTACCCCTCTTGTCCCGGAGAGCCAACGAGTGGTGTCGCATCGGATGAGCCGGTAAAAGGAAAGGTAACCCGCACTTCCGGCAGCGGGATCGCCAAGGAAGGAAGGGTCTGGTTTACCTGGGTGGGTTTCCCTCAGAATGCCACCACATCCCCGTGAAGCCGCGTGGTTCTGAACACGTGGCAGTCCTTCGCCAATTTCCCCCCTCCCCAACCCTCCACCACACACCTCCTTGATCGTTCCGCATGGTTGAGTACGAAGTGAACAAGCTGCGGGCACGTGCAAAGAGGGTCTGAAAAGAAAGCTGCACGGGAAGTGAGGTCAGCAGGCCCGGTCGTCGTCTGGCAGTGTCTGGCCGCCTTTTCCAATGAGTACGCTTCGATGATCCAGGGGTCAGCCGCATGACACCTCGCAAAGCTCGACGGCTGCCGCACTTAGCAGTCACCTTTAAAAAAAAAAAAAGCCTTCCTAGCGGCGGTGCTGTGCATCCGACCCCAGGATGTAAAGAAAAGCCTTCTGCAGAAGGTTGGAGAAAACTGAACGCTCAAGGGGACGAAGAAATGTTTCCTCTCTCTCTCTCTATCGGGAGGTGTGGGAGGTGGAGACGGTTTCTTTTATACCCAAGAAAAGGGGAACGGGTTAAGGTAAGCGAGAACAGCGAGAAGTAAAGTAGAAGAAAAAGTTATTTTTTTTACCTAAAAACTGCACAAAACAGATTTTGATCATCGTCTGGTCTGTGGTCAGGACGACGGCTGCGCCATCGCTGCACAGTCAGCCCCGGGGCTGTTTCACTCGATTATCTTTTCTGACGACTGTTGGTGAGACTTCGAAAGTCTCGTCAGCAGTTGCCGGACTTGAGGACGAGTTAGCACGTGCGCACCGTGTGTCTGAGATCACTCGTTCCGGAAGGGGTTGGTTGGGGTTTATTTTCTCTCTTTTTTGTTTTTGCTTTTGTCAAGTCTGTGGAAATTTTATTTGGAGGCAAAATGTGTTCAGTTAAGAAGTATTTGCCGATTGAACTTCATTCTTTCATTCCCTTGAAAACTCCAGAATCCAACATTCACGTCCTTGACCGGTACCGATTGACCTATGCTCTTTAGCCCTAGAGGTCGGCGGGGGAAGTTGAAGGCTTGATAGACGCTAAACACAGTTTCAGTTTCACTCACACTCTCTCCTTCAGTAGGTACACTAGTTCCTTGAGTTGTTCTCACACATATGCACATGCACACAATAAATGCACGTGTAGAAAATAAATAGGCAGCAATGCACAAGAACCCACGCATTGGAGAAAAAAGATACAGATACCGACCCTAAAGTGAGTGCGAGGGCGCACGCACACACATTTACTCACTGTCACACACACACACACACACACACACACACACACACACACACACACACACAGAGAAGTACAGGGCGGTAGGAAGCATGACAGCATGTGGTCAAAAATGTGAACCAGTTCCCGCTGCCTCGCAAGTAAGTATAGGGCCCACATTTACACTGGAAATCATCAGATACCGAGCGGCGCACCAGACTCACCTCTCAATCCACTCTCGACTACCAAGCCCAACACTACATCTGCACATCAAGTGCAACTGGACAAATATAGGACCAGGCCAGATACAAATCTACAATGAAGGGATCAGACCAAGTATCAGTCTACAGTACAGGGACCAGATTGGTGGTACCCCTACAGGTAACCGACCACATCAAGTATGCATCTATCATCAAGGGACCAGGCTGATCATGGACCAGATCAAGTATAATTTTACAACTTAAGGAACATCTATGAACACCAAATAAAACAAAAACTACTCGACCTGACCAAATATTGCACAGCAAACAAAATAAATGCAAACAATAGGTGTTCGTGATGAGGGGGTAGGGGTTGTAGCCTGGTGGTAGGAGTTAGAACACCGCTGGTTGGAGACCTTCTCGGGTCTGTGGCTGGAAAACAAGGAAACCCACTCTGCCCACAACCCACCCTGCCCACTCAAGAAGATGGTTGGGTTCGCCTTCCACAGGCTTTGCCCTAGACTTGGTGAACCACTTATCTTTACTGCCCCTGCTGCCATTTTTTCCTTTAGTGAGTAGAAGAGGAAAACAAGAAGTAAAAAAGAAAGATAACATGGAATCTAAAAGTAACAGGACCAATTTTGTCAGTTGCCGCTTGCAAAAAAGAAAAGAAACGACAACAAACAAAACAAATCTGTCAACGATATAAACATGAAGATTGGGACGAAAAACGCAAGGCCGCAACAGGAGCTCAAATAATATTTATACACTCTTTTAAACCAACCTTTTGGGGTTTTTTTTCTTCCACCCTCACTGACTTCATAAAACTTACTGACTTCAAACTGCGCCACAAAAGACGCAGGTACCCGTCGCTCATAAAGTGTCTGCAGTCTTTGTTCACACGTGGCAAGGGGAGGGTTAACCAGGTGGATTCTCTCTACTGTGTCAAAAGATTGGCGAGCTGTTCGGTTACAGCAACAGTTTTCGCGGGATAGCGAGGAGGGGGTTAATGCAAAGCTGTGGAGGACTGCGCCAGGCTGAGCAGGGCTTCAGAAGCCGTAACAACATTCACAGCTCAAGAAAAAAAACAATGGTGAATCTTTCTAACGATGACACAAACGCGAAGGGAAAATGATGGGGGGTTGGGAGAGAGTGATGTACCTTCACTAACACGCCCTCGCTCCCTCGAGAACGTGTGAGGCGAACAGGAAGGAGAGAGCGAAGGAGGGAAGAAGGAAGGAACATACAAGTGATGAGAGGAAAGGGGAGGCATAGAAGTGAGGGAGTGAAATATAAATTTCCGTGAAGGTGAAACAAACACACACACACACACACACACATTTTTCTGCATTCAGCAGTGCATGAAAAGAAAAATTTCCCTTCCATCATTCCGTCTGTCAGTGTTTTTAAACATTCTAGTAAAGATTATTTCCTTGTCTGTGTTAAAAAAATATTTTAATATGCCCAGCAAAAACATTGAGAAAATGTTCTGAGCGGATATTACTTTGCACGCTGGTGTTAACTAACACACACACACACACACACCTGAAGACTTCTTCGCTTTACCTGTGACTGCGCGTGTGCACACTTTTAGGTAAATAATGTTTAGCATAAATGATGTTTATGCCATTGCTGCAGAGGCTACGTACAGAGACATTAGGCCAGAAAATCGCTCAAGCGGAAAGCAACAGCGAAACTGCGAAGTCAGCAACAGGAGGGGAGGTAAGTGCGCGACACAAGCCAAGGGAGAGAAGCTTTAACTGACTGACAGACAAGAAGGCAGGCACCATGGTTCTGATTAGTTTTGTACGGCTCACCAAATAAATGAGAACAGTGAGAGGACTGGGGCCAGTTGCACAACACATTTCTAATTTTTAAACATTTTTAAGCCTGAAATCTATTTAGAAAATCAGTTTAAAGAACACACCACAATTTTAGAATTTTTAAAACTCAGACTGCTTTAAGTAAGATAAAGTTGTTTAAGTCTGACTTTCCGTCCTGTCAGTACAGTTTTTTGCATGCTCTTGTGCAATGCATCTAAATGGCAAAGAAGAGATTTTGCTTCTTTAGAACAGTTTTAAGGTTTAGAAACATGTGCAACTGGCCCCAGAGCGCACGCGCAAACATACCCTCACGCAGGTACATTTAACGAAAGTAGTGGGTGGGGGTGGGGGTGGGATTAATTTACTTGATATTTGTTAGGGTGTGATCGATGAACGGGTGATGTTTGCTACTGTAGCAGGAGCATGCAGATGAACTGGTCAGGTGCCAAAGACAATAAAATCTGCACTTGTCACGAAAACAGTCAACCCAGTACAGCATCCATACCAAGCTGAGATTCTACCAGAGCCTTGTCCTGTCCACTCTTCTGTACGGCTCGGAGTGCTGGCGAATGACTGACAGCGACCTCAACAAACTGTCAGTCTTCCACACCAAATGCCTGCGAAGAATCCTGGGCATCTTCTGGCCAAGGACAATCTCCAACGAGGAGCTGCTTGCCCAGTGTGGGCAAGAAAGTATGACCACCATCCTGATGAAAAAACGATGGCGCTGGATTGGCCACGTCATCAGAGGCGAGAGCAACTCCATCACAAAAACTGCCTTACACTGGACTCCAGAGGGAAAACGCAAGCGAGGCCGGCCCAAGAACACCTGGCGACGAACTGTGGAGGCAGAACTGAAGACCCTAAACCACAGCTGGGGAACTGTGGGGAGGCTGGCCCAGGACAGACAAAAGTGGAGGACCTTTGTCGCTGCCCTACGTGCCGACAGGCATAACGGGCACTGAACTGAACTGAACTTGTCACGAAAACATGTGTGCCATCAGGAAATTCAAATGTAAGACATCTTGTAGACTATCCGCATTCTGTTTTCCCACCATTTTATACACCAGTTATATTTTCTACCCTCTTGGCATCTTGTTTACCATCCTCCCGCCTCCTCGCTTTGTGTACATTCTCTACATTACTTCCTCTCCTGACACTACCCCTCCTTCCAGCTTCAGGTTTTTTCGGGGTGTCTTCCAAATCCACTGACCTGTTCAGTCTCGATCATCGACCGCTTAGACTGACCGTTAGCTGCCTAGCTGTTGCTCAGAACTAAGGCTATCCCTGTGTTAAATTCAACGTTGCTAACAGATTAAAGTAAGATATAACTGTTATAAATTTGTTAAAACATGGGTTTCTTGAGGGAAATGGTGGACGTGCACACGAACTGACCTTGTCATGTGATGAGATCATGCTAATGATAATCAGACATTAGGAAGCAGATAGCCGAGTGGTTAGAGGACTGGCGTCCGAACCCGGAGGTAACTCGGTTCGATACCCGTCTAAAGTTGTCGACCCATAAAGGGTTGGAGAAAATTAAAGTAGTCAGAGGGACAGGAGATAGGCGCTATGTTTACTAGATAACCTGGCTCGGAGAAGTGCGGTCTCTAACACTTAACGGGACCAACTTTACCTTTTATTGAACTAAAACTCGGCATTTGAATAAAAAGGGTTTAGCGCTCGTGTCGTCCTTTAAATCTTAGTTTTACTTTATGATTTTTTTTCCTTTTTCTTTCAGTACTTGGCGGGATCTCTTATCCACTAAAGTTCAGCGATGTGGGCCGCATCATTTCAAGTAGAGCGCTCTCCCCTACCGGGTGAGCAACCAGTCAGTTAGCCAACATCCTCAGCAGGCATCCCATACCCGAAGGCTCTGTACCCGCGGAGACCGAGTGCAGCTGTGTAGCTGTTGTGTTGATGAGCTCCGCCTGGGGTCGACAAGGGCTGGTCCGCCAAGTGTTTGAAGTTTGCTTGACTTTCCACGCCAGCCAGGAGTCTGAGAGGCCGCAGCCAAAACTTCGGTCATCAGAGAAATTGCCGGAGGGTCGGAAAAAAGAGTGGGGAGGAAAACTGGGGCATTATGGGATAATAACTTTTAAGGTGGCTGTAGTAAGTGCTAGCTATGAAGGAATTATGTTTCTTTAAAGGATAACCTGAGTGTAGAATTACTTTTTATTTAGTGGAGATACTGAATCCCACAATCTAAGCCAAGAGATCAGTTCCGTTCGCGTTGTT